>OX246740.1:58148249-58399945 GCA_945910005.1 Isoperla grammatica | reverse complement strand
AGAGCGAACCTTACATTGCCTTCAACACCCGTATCGGTTTATTTTACAAACATTGGCTAATCGTGGTTCGGTACAACATTTAAAGAGATAAAAATTAATTAACCACGGGTCTTCTTCAACGTGAAATTAATTATTTTTGTATTAAAATGGCAAAACTGATGTCAATGATGTATAAATAAATATTGGAGAAATTCTTCGCACAAATTCCTTTGACTAAGGTAGACAAAATTAACGTGTTCTGTAGAAACGCGACCAGCTCGGTTGGACAAACACATAACATTTCTAATTACCTCTCGGAGGCAATTTCTCGTCGCTCTTTAAATTGTTAAAACATATTTGAGATGGAGAGTCTTATTAAAAAAAAAAAAGGTATAAGAAACGTTCAGAAACACTTTCCAACGAATGACAGACAAAGTGAGAAGGATGAAAAGAAAAAAAGAGTTTTCCATTTTCATTTAATAAATTTCCCTGGAGAACCGAGTTGAGGGTAATGAAGCCTGAGCAGAAGAATGTTGATGCGAGTTTATTTCAATAATTTGCCGTGCTCGGAAACGCTTTGTTCGAATCATTGTCGGTGGAGGTGAAGGAAGTTAAAAACTAATTTATCATGTCACGTGACCACGGGAATCTCGGCAAGGAACGGCGAAATAAGTGAGCGTACAAGACAACGAAACGTGGTTATCATTAAAATGTGCAAAAGGGCAGCTGTCATTCATTTTCAATACTGGTAACTAATATTACACCCCCGATATTCCTATGACCTCTACGGAGGTATTTAGTGTAAACTTGATACAGAGCGCTTGCATTTAGCGAAAAACGACATAAAGAAATAGTAAAAAAAAAAAAAAAAACGCATATTGCAAAGATTAAACATCTTTCCCAACTTGTAGCTTCTACAAAATAAGATATTTGGAACCAGCCGAATTGAATTCAATATTGTCGGGTAGCGCACGCTTAAACCATGGCAGGGGGGGGGGGGGGGTTGTTGTTTACCCCCGACTAATTGCACTACTTCAAACTCTATAAAACAACAAGACATTGAAGGAAACCCAATAACGGCCGAAAAAACAAACAAAATCGAATCAACTGACCCGCGCCAACCAAAGTGAAAATCGAACAAGTCTGGTTTATTTCCATATAATTTGGGAGATAATTCCAGAAACGTGGCACCATTGTGTGAAAGAGAGAGAGTGAAGGGAGGGGGGGGGGGGGGGGGGGGTAAAGCAATTAGATGGCGATTGAACATAGAGTGCGCACAGTAGGACTCAACACTTGTCGAGCACATGTACGTGCAATAGTATTGCGACTTGTTTTCAATGTGTGAAACCTTTTAGCTAAATTGTTCAAATGAAAAACGAAGTTCCGTAGAACAAACTCACCACCACTGCATTGAAAAGATTCTCCACGTCATGAACCCAACTCCTTACCTAAAACAAACACACAAGAAGACATTAGTTATTTGAAGAAGTGAATGTCTACATTCTCATCATTTGAGTCACAGTTATAGCTGATCCACATGCAACATATAAGCGATATAAGTTTGTTTTAGGCGATGTCTGCAACCATTTTATCGGCTACTTAGGAAATGCGGCCCGCAAGACCTATAAAACATTACTAATAGCCGAGGCGGAGTTTAATGGATATTAGTTAGTTATGGCAGCACTTCTGATCTGCCATCAATGAGGGTTGGATGTGAGCTATGGGGCTACGATACATTAACCACGGGAGATGCCGCAATATCTGAGCAGAGATGCGAGGTACGATGAGGGTCAAGCATAATGCACCACACTTGAGGTAACAATATACTTGGAGTAATATCGTAATTCTTATTGCCAGGATAATGGTATGTACAGATCAGCTAAGAGTAATGCAGCAGGCTTGAGGTAACAATATACTTGGGGTTACTTTATGATGGAAGGAGTAATATCATAATTCTTATTGCCAGGATAATGGTGTGTACAGTCCGACTAAGGATAATGCAGCACACTTGAGATGACAAGATTTTACGACAGTTTGGGGCTATTTTTATGACGGAAGTTAATAGAGTAATATTAAAATTATTTTCATGTCGTTGTCTATTACCCAGTAATGGTTCTTTCCTAATTCGATGTACAGTTCGGTCAACGAATAATGCAGCACACTTAGTCGCCAGATCATGTTGTACTGGGGGTCTTGTTTATGACCGAGAGTCGAGTAATAATTGTTTTAATATGGTTGTATTATGCCCAGATAAAGGTGTAGTTACGTAATGGAGTGTACAGTTCAGTCCAAGAACAATGCAGCGTGGTGGTCGCAGACTTACTGCGGTGGTTGTAGTTATTATTCACGATGAAAAGTGAGCGAAGTAATGTTTCTTTTATGGCTCGACTCAGCCAACTTCTTAAACATAAATTTGTGGAGTTTTGGTTCAAGTGTCCAATGCAGTGTATTAAACCATGGGTAATATATTAATGTGCACGTTCACTAACAGCATAGCAGGGTATAATATAATATACACGAATCCCGCTCTACATTATTTCAAGGATATACAAAGAAAGCCAACGCCAGTAGGAAAAGACGTTTAAAAATGCAGGAATATAAATGACGTTTGAACTTGATGTAGCTATACGATGTGAACACAACAGGAAATATTGATCGAAAGGAAATGTCACGGTAAATATAAATATTTAACAATGTATACTCTGAGCCGATCATTAGTCGTGAATATATTCCTGTAAATAAAAGAAAATCCCAGGGTAATTTATGATTTATACGTAGAAAATAGAGATTTCGTTCGTGCATTGCGTGTTGGAACACTGATACCCATCGGTTACTCAATATCAAACAATTAAGTTGATAGCGCGCGTTGTTGGATCAAAATGAAATGCAGTTAACATTCGTGTAAAGAGGATTTCATCAATAAATACTGTATTGTATTGTTTTCCACATTCTCAAATAAAATATCGAGTCAATGTGTTGCATAAAGCTATGAAGAAACTCAGGATATGCGTAATTGTATGTAAGTAAAATACTAAATAGGAACTGGTGTTTACGAAATCGACCACGGCCAGCAGCTCCAGACGCTAAAAATAAATGAACTCTGATCAAACGTGTAGGGTCGTATATTTCGCCATATTTATGTCGACCATACAAATTCGGCCGTGCATCTTAACAGAGTGTCCAAGCAAGCAGACATCTAGATAGTAGATCCGTGTCTAGACAGTGGCTAGACTAACATACTGATGCCTCGAAGTCTTGGCCGACAGTCAAGACCCACCCACAGGCGCGTGTGAACCAAGTAAACAAGCTTGCCAGTCAAGCAAACCTCCAGTCTATACACAAGACAGACAGACAAAACAATCGTGGACACGTTTTGGTCGTGCTAATTTGGCAATGGACAGAATTAATATCGTTCTGGACATTCGGAACACGAGCGAAACTTATATAATAAATAAAGTTTATGTTCTCACTTCTCTTCTAGTCAAAGAATTTAGTTATAAAACGGATTTACAAAGGAGCTCTTTGAAACACCAAGTATCCGGGAATTACCGTGCATATCTCCGTCTAACCTTGAAGGAATTGTGGGACATGAACATTCCAATAATATGTTCTTGAATATTGGCTTGGATTCACGCGAGATCCAAAGATAAGACTGGTATTACAGTTAAAATTAGCTGATGGGAAATACGAGAGAACACATTTCAATGTACTTGTATGATAAAATATGGTATTAGTGTTGAGATGAATATACGCAGGGCAGCAAACAAAACAGCCACAACTAACTTATATACGCTGTGGCTGATGCGGTCGAGACGCAGGTCCAAATCAGAAGGTATCAAAAGACGTGCATGAAAGCATAACTAAGAAGTTCTGAAAGTATGAATATAGACGTACGCAGGGCAGCAAACAAAACAAAACAAAACAAAACAAAACAACCTCACCTAACTTCTGTACTATGTGGCTGATGCGGTTGAGACGCAGGTCCCAAGTATTGTCCTCATCACCGGACCACAGAACCACCAACTCACCAAACTAAATGTCACCAACTTGTACGGCGCACAACTAAATGTCACCAACTTGTACGGCGCACAACTAAATGTCACCAACTTGTACGGCGCACAACTAAATGTCACCAACTTGTACGGCGCACAACTAAATGTCACCAACTTGTACGGCGCACAACTAAATGTCACCAACTTGTACGGCGCACAACTAAATGTCACCAACTTGTACGGCGCACAACTAAATGTCACCGGAAGTGTCGGCACGAGCCGGATACGCCGTGTTAACTATAGTGTTAACCGCGCGTTGTAGTTAACAATACCCCGAGGTGGTTCTTCTTGTTAACTTGCGCGTCTGTCCTACCAACAACGCCTGGAACTTTATGTATGTACCCACAAGTTCTTCGGGGACTTAGCGTAGCACTGTTGAAGCAGCTCGGCTACGAAGTGGTTATACACTGTGAATTATAACAGGAAATATTATGTACGAACTAATTCCTCAAAAAAGAGATCTCTTCGATTTACACGAAACTTGCAGAACTACGATCAATTTTTCTTGACCGATAATTTTGTAATATATTTATCCGAATCATTGTACAACGAAAAAATGTAGAAGCGAAACAGGGGACCTGCCTCAGTCGTACGGTTATCATCACTGATGAAGGCAAAGTTGCTCACCGAACTCCCACCAGAAACAGATTCAAGTTTAATGGAGTAAGTCGGGCCCAAGACAAACGATATAACACGACGTACAGCGATGTGTGAGTTGCCTCATGCCCCCCTAATACACCACACTACACAATCTACCAAGAGAGTGAATCACTGTGAATAGCAGTGAAAAAAGAACTCTTTCACTGGTATATATGAAAAGTTCGGTGTGTATGATGATTGATATCTGGGGTAGGGTGGTCGCAGTCTGGGGCATTAATCATTGAGACTGGGATGAGAGACGCCGCATAGAGGGCTGTGGTGTTGTGTGTACAAGGCTGTGGGCGAGATATGGCTGCACATATATACGTTCTTAGGCCAAGCTTGTTTCACGGCGTAAAAGCCAGAGAAATCAAGAGTGGCAGATGAGAATGATATATCATGTACGATCACACTTTCAAAACGTGAACATAGGAGTGTAATATAAGTGTTCTTATTTATATTAATGCATGCCAATATTCTCAAACAGCCACTTGTACAATAACCCAAGAGACCAAATGAAATGAGACAACATTTTTAATTAAATTGAACCCGGTTAAACAAAACTCGTTTTCGACAATATTTGCATTCTCTGAGTCCCTGCGGAGTCTTCATTCATAATTATTTATTCAAAGTGCCCGGGCGGGGTAAACTACCCCGTTATCATCACCCCCAAGCAAAGGTATTTCATTACTCGTCTCCACGTTCGAGTGAGCGCAGAATACAGAATATCAAGGAAATTAATTGTTATAAAAAATTCAGATTTTCATTACACTTTTTTTGTGAAGAACCTGGAACATTTTTCAACATTCCCTGTTAATGAAACGAAACGAGGCACTTTTTTACGAGAGACCTACTGAAATTTGAAGAGCTAAAACACCATGCGAAGTGAAATTGAGCCAAAAACCACACCGTTGGTAATGAACTTTGAAACAATTAAAATGTTTCAAAATTTCCTACAAACTACCTATTACATTAAAATTAAACTAAAATAAATATTAGCAATTTCAATTTGTGAAATATTCGCTGCACGACCACGATCACTACTATTATATCCTAAAGAGTGGATGCTGACGTCATAAGAGGGTGCGCCAGGCATTGGCCTAACAAATGTCAGTAGTTGAAAACACTACCCGCTGATTGGCTCCGACTAACCCATCTATGACATCATAGGAGGGTGCGCCAGGCATTGGCCTAACAAATGTCAGTAGTTGAAAACACTGCCCGCTGATTGGCTCCGACTAACCCATCTATGACATCATAGGAGGGTGCGCCAGGCATTGGCCTAACAAATGTCAGTAGTTGAAAACACTGCCCGCTGATTGGCTCCGACTAACCCATCTATGACATCATAGGAGGGTGCGCCAGGCATTGGCCTAACAAATGTCAGTAGTTGAAAACACTACCCGCTGATTGGCTCCGACTAACCCATCTATGACATCATAGGAGGGTGCGCCAGGCATTGGCCTAACAAATGTCAGTAGTTGAAAACACTGCCCGCTGATTGGCTCCGACTAACCCATCTATGACATCATAGGAGGGTGCGCCAGGCATTGGCCTAACAAATGTCAGTAGTTGAAAACACTACCCGCTGATTGGTTCCAACTAACCCATCTATGACATCATAGGAGGGTGCGCCAGGCATTGGCCTAACAAATGTCAGTAGTTGAAAACACTGCCCGCTGATTGGCTCCGACTAACCCATCTATGACATCATAGGAGGGTGCGCCAGGCATTGGCCTAACAAATGTCAGTAGTTGAAAACACTGCCCGCTGATTGGCTCCGACTAACCCATCTATGACATCATAGGAGGGTGCGCCAGGCATTGGCCTAACAAATGTCAGTAGTTGAAAACACTGCCCGCTGATTGGCTCCGACTAACCCATCTATGACATCATAGGAGGGTGCGCCAGGCATTGGCCTAACAAATGTCAGTAGTTGAAAACACTGCCCGCTGATTGGCTCCGACTAACCCATCTATGACATCATAGGAGGGTGCGCCAGGCATTGGCCTAACAAATGTCAGTAGTTGAAAACACTGCCCGCTGATTGGCTCCGACTAACCCATCTATGACATCATAGGAGGGTGCGCCAGGCATTGGCCTAACAAATGTCAGTAGTTGAAAACACTGCCCGCTGATTGGCTCCGACTAACCCATCTATGACATCATAGGAGGGTGCGCCAGGCATTGGCCTAACAAATGTCAGTAGTTGAAAACACTGCCCGCTGATTGGCTCCGACTAACCCATCTATGACATCATAGGAGGGTGCACCAGGCATTGGCCTAACAAATGTCAGTAGTTGAAAACACTGCCCGCTGATTGGCTCCGACTAACCCATCTATGACATCATAGGAGGGTGCGCCAGGCATTGGCCTAACAAATGTCAGTAGTTGAAAACACTGCCCGCTGATTGGCTCCGACTAACCCATCTATGACATCATAGGAGGGTGCGCCAGGCATTGGCCTAACAAATGTCAGTAGTTGAAAACACTGCCCGCTGATTGGCTCCGACTAACCCATCTATGACATCATAGGAGGGTGCGCCAGGCATTGGCCTAACAAATGTCAGTAGTTGAAAACACTGCCCGCTGATTGGCTCCGACTAACCCATCTATGACATCATAGGAGGGTGCGCCAGGCATTGGCCTAACAAATGTCAGTAGTTGAAAACACTGCCCGCTGATTGGCTCCGACTAACCCATCTATGACATCATAGGAGGGTGCGCCAGGCATTGGCCTAACAAATGTCAGTAGTTGAAAACACTGCCCGCTGATTGGCTCCGACTAACCCATCTATGACATCATAGGAGGGTGCGCCAGGCATTGGCCTAACAAATGTCAGTAGTTGAAAACACTGCCCGCTGATTGGCTCCGACTAAATGACGTCATAGAAGGGGGCGCCAGGCATTGGCCTAACAAATGTCAGTAGTTGAAAACACTGCCCGCTGATTGGCTCCGACTAACCCATCTATGACATCATAGGAGGGTGCGCCAGGCATTGGCCTAGCAAATGTTAGTATTTGAAAACACTACCCGCTGATTGGCTCCGACTAACCAGTCTATGACGTCAGCATCCACAAGTTTGCTGCAGGAACACTTTACAATTATTGCTCAGATAAGCGAGAACACGGTTAGTTATATCTTAGTTGCATGAGATTGGAACAAAGTCAGCAGTTTTCCCGCGCGATCACCGTCAGGGGGGGGGGGATGCTATGGGTGGGAGGCTGCCCTGCACTCAGTATATACTTAGCGTTGTGTGTGTGTGTTATTGTCTCTGAAGTTGTTGGTTCTTTTGACGAGAGGCTAAGTGCTTTCCGGTGTTCCGGCCCGCTAATGGCGAACCGCTGAGGCGAACAGATCGGTTAGGGGGGGGGGGGGGTAACTTCCGGGGCGCCGCGGCTGATCGACTCTCTCGCACTTCCCAGGAGATGCATAACCTGTCCACACAATTGCAGGGACGCCGTCGTTGTCGCTGCTACTGCTACTGTGCTACTGTGCTACTGCTACTGTGCTACTGCTACTGCTACTGTGCTGTGCGTCGTGGTCCGACTATCTGCAGCCCCAGACGCTGGGTAGGGTGTCTTGCGTTCCCGGTCCCGGGACTGTTCACCGGGACTCTATTCTTGTCCCGTTTTTTGTAAAAAGTTGTCCCGGTTTCCCTGTAACTGTTTCCAGGACGCTTTTCTGTTCCCTTTTTGAAAAATATACAAATATGAAAATACCTTCACATGACATCCATGCCCAAGCCAGAACTATAGATCCTGGAACGTAGGACTCGTGGTTTACAGTTCCTTATCGAACACGGCCACTACGTTGGTCTCTGTTTTAAACCACACATTCCTTTTTTCCCGAGTTAAAATCTAATTAAACGGATATTACAAATAGATTAATTATTAGCAGAGCATAATCGTTGATTGCGTTTTTAGATTGCGCCAGTATTCCGTGGTGAAAGAACGTGGGGGGAGGGAGGGGGGGGGGGGGGGGTAGGAAATGTAATTTTGTAAAACAGACGTTCCATCACCCTCACGCATCTAATCAACATAGTTTCCGCGACAGCAAACCGCGTTCATGTACGATATTTCCTTCACTTAGGCATCACATCCGCGTAGCAAGGTGTATCGAGCAATTTATTATCAATTACGGTTAGCGAGCACAATACAAAGTAGTATCGCTCGTAAGATTAATACCCGGCGTTTAAAAACGGGTTAGTCCCACCCACCCCCACAAGAAGGCATCAGAAAGGCGAGCCCCCCTCCCTATTGTTGTCGGTTCTTTAGACTTCATGTATAATACATGGCAGAGGTCTTTAGTTGATAGGCAGACATCTGAACGTTGTATATATCAACTACAACAACCTTAGATCGATGCACCAGCTTGACGCTTAGAGAAGTGTGTGTGGTTTGCTCAAAGAGTCGGAGTTGACTGAATAAATATGTATTGTTATTACATAGCTATTAATTACTTCACAATAGAAAATAATATAAATTAAAGCGAGAATGCCTTCCACAGCTGACGATGAAACAAGTGATTATAAAATACTACAACTATGGACTTGAATCGTATGCGGCACAATACCCCAAAAACTGTCCACGGTAATGAATTGTAAGTCGTTTTAGTTGTTGTTTACGATTTGAAACGTTTACAAGAATGAATGAGGATCACCTCAGAGCCTTGCTCTCCTCCAACAACGCGCTGTAATAACATAACACACACAATACATCATCGTAGACCGTATGTCATGTTTCCATAGCGGGGCAAGGTAGACCCTCACCCCCGACCAACCCCTTGTCGGGTCTTCCGTGCCCATTACGTAATCTATCGCCCTACTGAATTATCACGGATGTTGCGTTTTCGCGAATTTCCGGTCCTGTTTCCGTGTAATATTTCGTTTTGACATAGTTTAGCTTCTGCCGTGAGTTACGTGAATGCCGCCGATATGCTGTATCTCTCTGTGTATCTGCAGAGGCGGCGTTTTATGGGGTGAACCGCTATCGCAGTTGGCAGGACTGCTCGAGTAGCCTATACTCACATAATACAGAGCTTACCTCATATGTATGAGGTTGTCCAACGACATTTTGATGTCACTTGTACAATTTACTAATTTGTTAAATGCAATTCTAAATTTTAAGCTGCTTAATTTCCAAACGTAAGTTAATGAAAATAAATTAATTTCACGAATGTTGTTGGAGAAGCTTTACATTTACACACCAACTTAACTGTAATCGTCAAAATGGAATCAAATGGGTCGGGCAATGTTCGCTCGGTATAGTACGTTCAGCTTGCGACTTACGTAAATCAAGGCCCGAGAACACGAATTTACTCTAAACAACTCTTTGGCAATTATCCTTTTACATTTTGGATTCTAATTTAGAGAAAACCGTGCAATTTACTTTTGTACCATTCTCTTCTTTTTCTTACTTAATTTTAAAACTACATTCGCAATGCAGATTGAACTTGAATGAATTCAAAACCGGAATAAAAAAATGTATAAAAACAAATTTATACGTTTCGTCCAAGTTATTAGTACTGACTGGAGAAGGCTACAGTCAAGATTGGCGGAGACTTCTGTCAATGCTTCTCTCCATCCAACTCTCTAACTCTATTCCGCGGAGAACAACTAGATTCGCAACAATTCTATGTAAATGTGAATTCAACTGAACCAATAGAAGTGAGTTTTACCCTCGATATCCCAGGCTACTGTTGGGCTACACTCTTACTCCGGCCTCCGACAACAATTTCTAATTAACTTCGAGCCAGGCAGACACAGTCTGTACATAAAGGAAGTTAATTTCAATTAATTAAACGTTCTATTTAAAATGCTTAATTGGATTCGTTTTAAATAAATGAAAGAATCGTGTAGAGAGAGACAGACGGACAAACAAACGACAGACGAGATATTTGAACTGTCTATCTACACTGAATCAAAACTCCTTCGCACGATCCTCTAATTGTGTTACCATTAACTTCGATTCAATAAACAGCGAACAATGATGAGCGCGTTTCTCTGTCTATACAATGGATCTCTTTGTTACACAGTCTTTGTTGGACGAGTCAATCAATGGATCGTGAGTTATTGTCTGAGATGTCTGTCGACTCCAGACCGCATCATCACTGTTAATGATGATGATTCTTTTCGCTTTACGTCTCTTTTATTGTAATGATGCTATTCGAGACGATGAAGGGTGACAGAAGAAGGTGGACAATTGCTTATGCGGGAGTCGAACCAACGTGTACGCTTAGAACCTGCGCTACTGACAAATGAGCATGAGGTAAACAATGTCTTCATTCCTTCCTCGTTCATTTCTACATATTCATTATACTTTATTTAAACGTTTGGAAAGCTCCAAGAACCCGGTATTTTTACTATTTTATGGAAAAATAAATTGTTGCTACAAAGTGCTCAATGTGTTAGCTTTTTTTAAAGAATGTTAAATATTCAACTTGAGAATGCTTATTTCTCACACGTCTACTATGACCGCTGTGTGACGGGTACCGAACCCCGGACCTGCTTGGGACAAGTCAAGTGTCTATGTCTGACTGTGTGACTGTGTGAGCCAGCTTCAGTATGGCTGGCACAGTAATCCACATCGTGTGGTAACCCTGCATCATAGTCAGACGTCTTCTCATAAATCAAGCAGAACAGCCAAGAACATAGATCATTTACCTTCCGCAGAGCATTCGACCACTGTCGTATAATTAGCCCTACATCTTGTAGACAGTGCACAAAGGGTGAAACCTTTCTTATAATGTTCACGTATGATTGTTACAAACGTTGATACCTAATCCTTCGTATGATACGTCAAACATGTTTTTGCTTCAACTAAGTTGAGACGGTTGAAGACATAAGAAATACTATTTTCAGGGCTGTGTAATTTTAAGGACAGTGGGGGGTGTAAGTTTTGTAGAACATAACCATAACATGTATGCTTGCTTGTACATGTATGTGAAGAAAAGAATGTGCTTTTATGTAAATTGCCAAAAAGCAGCTTTTGACTAATCGAGTGAGCACCTACCAATAAGAAATGACGGAAGAGCTGTCTGTACTGATGGGTGAAATCACGAGATGTTACTGAATCTGCCCACCCCTATGTAATGTACTGATCGAGTGATGTTCATTGCCCGAACAACTCCACAAACAGGGATCCTACACGACTTCACTGGTTGTACAGCAAGGAACAAGTGTCGTGCGGCGTAGTGCCAAGTCCATGTTGACACATAGATAATGCAACACTCTTTTCAGTCTCCACAGACAGATACATACTCGCATTATTTCGCACCCTTTTGTACATCAGTTAGAACTACGCTTTCTGCACTCGCGAACTATCCGGCAGAACTGAAAATTTGCAAAAAGTTGTCCAGCAATGATGAACAAACTGGTTCCTGAACGTGTACATTTCATGTAAATAGGTGCAAATATTATTTTTAAATTAAGAACATTACATTTTTAGGCTTTGAAACAGTCTTTTGTAAGTCCTGGGGGTCCGCGGACCATACTTTGAGAAACTCTGTTCTACGCTATTCTCCTATCTTTCCTATTGAACGATTGGAAAACCTATACGCGTTGACCTAAAACACATTGCAGTAGGTTAACATAAAATTCAACGTGTTTAAGTTATGTATCACATTGTAGATAATTAAACAATTATTAAAACAGGCATTAAAAAGACGATGTTATTAAACTCGTTTTAGAGATATTCGTGATTAATCACACAAATAACATTGCAAAACCCCCACGGCAACACGTCGTGACGTCACGGCGGGGCTGACCAATGAATTTATAATGATATTTGGCTATAATTCACAACATACACTACTGTAATTGTGCTTTTCATTTAACTAAAATAGAAAACGGGGGTCACGGGCCTTCGTTTTGAGTTATTTCGACCTATATTCTTAAATTGAATATTTACAATAAATATTACAATTAATTCAATCATAATTTCAAAATAATAGTTATAGAGTGGGGTTAAGATTTTTTTAGTAATATCTGTACAGAAAGTATTTACATCATAGGAACATTCTGGTGGCAGCCTGAGGCCCGGACTGCCGAAGGGCCCGGATTGGTCCAGCGCATCCCGGCATCCCTATAGCCAGTCCGCGTCTGGGCGCTACAGAGGACTATTTAGCGTGAGCCACCTATATATAACATTCACAACATCCTGTTCAAATTGGGCATAAGATGCTGCCTATCTGGTGACATACCAAGGGGTAATGTGACACCAACTATAAAAAACAGGCAAAAAACTGCGACGGATAATAAATGGTTCTTAGTAGAGACGCCAGCATTGCAAGCAAAGCGGACGACAAATTGTAATACATTGTAGACCGGTTAGAGGAATTATGTACTAGGCGGGTATGTTTGTTAAATTCAACCACGCAGTGAATGACTAAAATAGTATTTGACTTTATAAACTAACTCTGGAATATCGTATCTTGTGTCTAGTATTAATTAATAGATTATGATCGTTGAAAAAAGATGGTGAATCGAAGCAAAGGTATAGGGTAAAATGAATGTAACATGATTTAGAAATAATTTTTACGCTGGTGCTAATCGATATAATGATCACAAGAGGTGATAATTGGAGGGTGATTAATTTAGCCAACTATGACAAGCTTATGCGGTCAAGAGCCGACCACAGACGAGTCGAGAGAGGGAGCAGGGGATGGAGTTTTAAAGATTAAGCTCAGCTACTACTTTAGCCTCTGTGTTCGGTTAAGATATTAAGTTTTTAAGACGCGCCATCACGAAGCGGATTGGCTGGAAACAATGTGTTTAATTACTCGAGACTCGTGAGCACATCTGCATTGCAAAGCAGGGTCGCCACTCTTGCCATAGTGCGTAAACAAATAAGAGATATTCGTTGGTGCAGTCTTTACATACAATTGTGTCTTGCTGTGTCCTCTGCCTACTTCCAGCTCTTGTCGTACCCAACTTTTAGTAGCACCACATAAAGCTTCTTTCCTTCACATGTGAACGACTTTGGATGTCCTCAAAACTAAGATTTGACTGCCAAAGAATTACAAACAAAAAATACTGAAATAAATGTTAATTGCTTTTTTAATATTTGTGTAAGGTAATGACAAATGTAATAGATTAGTGTAGGTAATTAATGTAATAACAGTTCACTTTCTTCTACTTTGCCAATAACTATACTGCCATACTGATCAAATTGTAGATACATAAGACCTGCCACATGTTCATCGCAATTATCTGTAAATGATAAACAACAGGTACTACGCACAAACAATCCTGAAGCAATAAAAGTGGTTGCTGTAATTTTACTGCCGTATGCAAACATAGGGTTACGCAATGACGGCATTATTAGATCACGCAACTACTAATGAGTGACTCAGTTAACAATGAATAACAAACACTCTTATGTAATTATATGACAGCACAAAAGAAGCGGCATTAAAATTACCATCCATTCTTATAACATTCGTAACTACAACATTTAACACGTTAGCTTCTTCGCTGTGAGGATGAGTTGACACTCGGCAGCCGAGAAGCGCGGGCAAGGATGTGTTTCGCGGCCCGTTATCAAGGATAGTCTTAATATTAACATAGCGTATTTCGGTAATACTGAAAACTTGATCAATAATCAGGATACGTTTCGAAACAAACTACTAAGCAATGGATTTAACTAGATAAAAACATTTTAATGGTTGCGATTGTTATCGGTAAAGTCAATTAATTACTACTCCTTACTTAATTACCACGTAACGATTAATTAAAATACTTGAAAATATTTTAAAACAATTTCGTGTTACATTTTTTACGAAACTTTATCCGGATATGTAACATCACTTCATAGTATTGATTTTATAAAAAACATAAATATGTTTAAATGAAGTGGACACACATTTTGAGATAATTACGTAAGTTTCAGAGGCTGTCAATCGGAATTTACGTACTTTCAAACAAAGTATCGATTTGTAAGAGAACCTGAGTATATTCATTAAATTTGATTATTTCCAAATAATCTCAATTACATCTGTTTTAAGTGTATATAAGCAAACCTGCGTGACATACCACAGATTTTGAGATAACTACGGCAGTTTGACGGGCTGTCATTATAAAATAAATAAAGTAATGTCACACAAAGTATCGATTTGTAAGAGAACCTGAGTATATTCATTAAATTTGATTCCTTCCCATTTATTTCAATTACGTCAGTTTTAAGTATATACAAACAAACCTGCGTGACACACCACAGATTTTGAGATGATTACGGAAGTTTGACCGGCTGTCATTATAAAATTCGTAATGTCACTTGTCTCGATAAGCCTCGTTGCAAAAATATGAGACGTTAAGCCCAAATATCAATCAATCAATCGTAATGTCACACAGTAGCGATTTGCAAGAGAACTTGAGTATATACTATTGATTTGTTAGAAAACGTGGGTATCTTTAATTGAAGTGAACACTTCATCTTAATTGGCATTATGTCCTCTATTACAGTGGTTCCCAACCTTTTACACCTCATGGACCGGCAAAATAATTCAGTCAAGCGCAAGGCCCGGTGCGGCTACAAGGGGTCTGGGGCGAGGCCCCAGCCGCCAGAGGCGCAAATTTTTTGGGTGTAATTATACCCCAAAACGGCCTCTACAGCGATCTGAGCAAAGAAGGCAGACGAAGGCGAGGGGCAACCGGAAGAATGTGAACACAGGAAACAATTCAAATCATCGTTAATAATAATATAAACATAAATTAAAATTTTTAATTATCGATTGAATATATTTGTATGTGTTTATTATAATGATGTATTAGTTACTAATAATTTAACTTGGGATTGCGCGTTTATAACCGTGGTTGTTTCTAGTCTCGGGTAGTTCCGCGCAACAAGCGCGTATTTTTTTAAAAACATTTTCTTTACAGTTTTCCTCGACGATATCGTTAACATTACACGAAAACTATCATATTTTACTTTCTACCTATTAACAGTTCCACAACAAATTAATAAATTGAAAAGAGAGTAGATATAGTCCTTATATTACTACTAAGTCGAAATTTATTTAAAACGAAAAATCGAATATATAATTCGATAATATTTTCTTCATCGATTATCGAAATTATATTGATTATCGAGTATCGATTGATAATATCGATTATCGTGTGCATCCCTACTTAAAACCAAGTCGCATCTGTGAACCTACTGTCATAAAATCATTTATGTATTTGCAGTTTATGCCACCTTGCAGAGGGTAGGTCCGAGCAAAGTGCCATGAATACGCGGCTGTTTCCGGCTTAGCGGACCTTCGCAGAAACCCCTTGTCATTTCGCCTGTCATTGCCATCAATGCTCTCAACTTTCTGTGTCGGTGCAAGTGGGTGTTTGTAGTTGGTATTGATTAAATTTATAAGCAAGGGTCCCCTCCTAAGAAAATATATTTTTGCCATTCATAAGAAGACGTACACGTAAAATAATAATGTGTAAAATCTACTTTTTAAACTTTATGAATTTTTTAATTTTCACGCGTTTCTAAAATATTATCATAATTACAACAAACAGGCCGCCAATACTTTGCGGACCGGTATCAATGAGTCAGCGGACCGGTGCCGGTCCGCGGACCACCGGTTGGGAACCACTGCTCTATTAGAAACTATAAAGAAAACTTCGGGAAACTACACTTTGCGTGAGATAGTTAAGTTTATATGTGCTTGACCCATCACTTCGTAACTGCACATTTACACGTAAAGTATTGGTTTTTAAGACAACTTTGATATGTTTATTTGAAGTGAAGACACCAACTTAATTGGCATTAGACTCCATTGGAAAAATAGAGAAAACTTCTGGGAAACTCGACTACATTCGAGATGGTTACGTTTATAGGTCCTTCCTACAAAACTTCGCGAACTACACATTTAAAAATATACCATTGATTTGTTAGAGAACGTGGGTAAGTTTCATTGAATGGAACTAGTTATCCTAATTGGCACTAGACCCTCTATTGGAAAACATAAAGAAAACTACGGGAAACTCCACTTTAATCGAGATAGTTCCGTTTATAGGCGATTAACATGTTTTCCGTATTGTGTATCTGTACCGTACCCGAGCCGTTACTAAAATAGGTCAATTTCCAGAAGTTTCCCAAGTCGAAGCCACTCCCTCACCCAACACAGTTTGCCAATCTTGTGATTAGATCGGGTCTGAAGGACGTCAAGGAAAATGGAAACTCTGAAATATTGGCTGGATGAACATGAATTAGCACTTTAGAAATTATTCGCATAGTGCATTTAGATTTTTTAATTGGAGCCGTTATTGAAATTTCATTACTTTATATGCAAACGCAATACAAATTATGCCTCGTTATCCATGGAAAATCGTATGCACATCTTGATAATATCTACTGGCCCATAATTAATGATGAAATTGTTATTATAAATTGCGTTTGCCAAATAACACAAGTACTATTTTTACCTACCATACGCATTGGATTACATTTGTTTTGTTTTACTATTACCATTACATGTAATTATTAATATAAGTAGTATATTAATTTATCAAAGTTTGTCATTTTAATATTATTTGTGCTTGTTTTTTTTTTTGCAATTGGTTCATATGTAAAATCAGTAGGAAAGATGTTATTTTTCTTGTTAGTAGTGTTTTAACCAATTTTCCGGTCTATCACCTCCAAACAACTGTAACCATGGCAACGCGTTTCAGAAATCTGTTCTTGTCCCAATCTCTCACTTGGCACGTTCTTGAGATGCGCGCCACGCGTTCACTTCAAGATAAGGAAAATGTCGGTGAATTTCCCATTCCCATTTTCCGTGTTTCACACATTTTCCACGCGAGGGGCTCCTGATGGCTCGTAACATGTAAATACACTAGGCCCGCCGGAGACAATGGTGACGGGACATGTGCGCTGAAAGCCACTTACAATACGTCATCTTTAATAACGTAGCTATTCCAAGAGATATAACAGGACTGTTGTCTAACAACAAGGACGACATAAAGAGTTCTTAGGCTCGAATTCATAGTCGGCCCCTACACCTAGGGGCGCCCATTGTTACCAAGGTAACAGTTGTTTCCATGTTATTTCCCATAAACAAAACAAATCCATAGCAACAATGGGCGCCCCTAGGTGTAGGGGCCGACTATGAATTCCAAAATTAGTGTCGAGTGCCATTTTACAACAGAACTCGAAGGGGGCATGTATGTAATCTAAACTACGATATTGTCTATTACGGTAACTTCGTTCTTATTTTATTTATAGACGGTCACATTTTGGCAAAATGTTAAACAAAATAAGAAGAAAAGTAATTTTTTCCTCCGGAACACGTCTGCAGCTTTATCATATCTTTCCTTGTACGAAGTTCTGAAAAATATCCCACCCACGGCCCACATGACCATGTGCACACATAGAGAATCGCCAGCCAGAACGCAAATAAAGCTCGAATAAATACGTGTTCAAACATAAAAACTTGTACTTTAAATGGAAAAACGAACGGGAAAAAAACGAACGACCACAGACAGAGAAAGCGAGGTGGAAATTTCACGAGTCTTCCTCCGAAGCTTCTCTTCTCTCCAACGATGTATGAGAATAGTTTTCCCTCCACCAACTGGGAGAGGAAGAATAACAGTAAATAAATGCCTTGGAATTGGTTCTGTGCTCGTATACGTATATGTATGCGTACTTCTCGTGTCTCGGCCGGTTGTTTGTTTCCCCGTGTCTTTACACGCCCGACTCACAGACTTTAAATATTTATACACGTACGAAAGGGACGTCAGTCTCTTTAAAAATACATCCCTCAAAAAAAATACCACTGATAGTCGGCCAAGCAGCCAGGATAAAGGGGGGGGGGGGTTCAGTTCCTGTCGGGAACGAAGGAATATCGCCCCAAAAACCAACCGACCAAGACGGAACAGCAACCACCCTGAGTAAACCATGTTACAGCGGACGTATAGTCGGGCTAATCTTGGATATATAATATATAGTCCCTCCACCCTGAGTGAACCACGTAAATACGGACGTACAGTCCGGCCACGCTAAGGGAACCCAGACTCAAGGGTAATGGAACCCACAGATAATTCTTGGGATCGTCTATAATCTATATCTATGCGAAAAAAGTAAATTAAGGGTAGATGAGGTAATATATTTACTCGAACAACTCTTCTGTTCTCACGTGTTATCCGACATTGTTAGTGATGGTTATTTCTCATCAACGTACGTTAGGAGGTCGTAGATTAGATTGGGCCAAATTAAAGGAGAAAAGTGAGCAATATAATAATGAATGAGAAAAGGGGTGATTAAAGATATGCACGAGAGCCTTCTGTCACCGGTGACCCCCCCCCCCCCCCCCCCCCCACAAGTTTTGTCTGTCACCATCTCGTCAACCCTCGGACGAAACATTTCACCCATCCCCTTGGCTCTAATCCTCCATCTCATTACAAGCACAAGGATAGATAATATTATTCTGAATAATCATCAAGCCCTACATTCAGATGAAAATTTGAATGTAAATTGTTTCTCTGAATTACACAGCACACAGGATCTCTAAACAGATAATCACGTCCTAAAGCTGCACAATGGGTGCTTGGCATAGACTAGTGTACACTGGGGCGCCAACCAAGCACTGGTTGAATGGTTTTAACAAGTGTGAAAGCAGACGCCTTCCGTAATCCTTCTTAGATTAATTAAAATAATTCAAAACTGGTTCGCTTTTAAAATGGGGGGGATAATAAGTGGAAAACTCCCTCACTATCTGTGATAGACATCGGCTGGGTGACACAAACTAGAAGTAAAACCTCTACTATTGCACTCGGTAGTGGAAAATATTCAATGAAAGTATCAAAATGAATAGCAAGTAATGCAAGCAGAGGTTTAACTGACAGTACATCAAGACGATGGTGTATAAAGATGAAACCCCTCGCATGAAATTCGCCCAGTAAGCCAGTCTTACAACACGAGAACCATGTTTATATAAAAAACAAAGAAAACTAATAGACAATAACAAGAAAAATAACGTAGAGAAGCGCAGAGATAAAACGAAAAAGCAAAAATATGGAATGAAATTCTCGGCAAAAGGAAAGAAAATATATATAAGGGCATGTCGGCATCCCGCGCTCCAACGACTCCAGCACAGACACACAGACACACACACAGACACACAGACAGATACACAGACACACACACACACACACACACACACACACACACACACACACACAGACACACACACAGACACACAGACACACAGACAGACAGACAGACAGACACACACACAGACACAGCCATGATCGATCACTAAGATGTTCACAAGCAAGAATGCATTTAATGACTGATGTTGAAGACTCTCGAGCGCTCATCCCGTTTTTTCCTCTAACTCAATTTTCACCAACGGATATAGAAACCTTAGAAGAACCTTGGTCGTCAAATTCGATCAGATACTTTATACACTACGTCCAGTCCAGAACAGAGAGAGCCCAGACCATCCGACCGCTATTATTTCCTAGGGTTTCTTCTGTTATCGCCGCTGTCAATGGGGATCTTCCCTCATCAATCCACCCCCCACCCCCTCGAGCTTATCCGCTCAATGTTTGCTTCAATCTTCCTCACAGCCTTCACAAGTCGGTCGGACTTTTCCTTTGCGATCTCGATCCATGTGTTTTATTTTATTTGTATAGAAGGCGGCGGCATCAGCCTTCGCACGTCAACACTTTCGTTATTTCTCTAGAATGTCTTTGCAAATCTTTGTGAGGGGGGCCTCACTCTTTGAGGGAGTCGCGTACTCAAAAGAGGGAATCAAATCGAATGGGGGGGAGGAAGAGCGAAGCAACGCGCTAAGCATCAAATTAAAAAGACAAACTTTTCAAGTGTGCAACACGGAATGGGGGGGGGGGGACGCGTTTCAAGAGGGAAGTCTTATTGAGAACGAAAGGAAACATTTGGTGCAATCAAACGACAATCATTGAGAACGCGTCAGCTTGTGTTTAACCCTTTATGGTACCACTTCACTACGCTTCACTTCACTAGAATACGCAGTGATCTGATGAGGGACTTCAAAGAGAAACCAGTTGACTACTCAAATACGATACATTTTAATAGTCATCTGTTATAATATCTTGAAAATGTTAAAAACCAAAGTATTTTAGAATTCAAAAATACTTCTAAATCATTTCATATTCTTTAACGAGCAAATGTATTTTAGCAACCATCAGAATATTATTTGTGAAGCATTTTCCATCGGAAATTATGAATTATCCAGCATACAACGACATTTAAATTAATAACTCAGACATAAAAAAAACTTTGAAAAACGAAGTGCCGATTTGACACATTATTGATTAAAAATCAGCATTTTTCCTTACTTTGTGAAGTTCTGTACACAGAATGGCTACATTTTCAATGTGGCATATCAACCCTTACGCATACGCAAGAAATGTGTGACATTTGATTAGAGGTAAACGTGACACTTTGACACAAGTTACTCAAAAGACTCCGTATAAGGTTACTCATATACTGTTTCTACAAAGAGGTTTAATTAAAATTAATAACACACATCAAAAGGGCGGATAGTTCTGTACTTAGAATACAAAGTGCAACTGTTGTTCAATCGAAAGCCAAGTGATAAATCAACAGCCAGAACAGAACGATGGTAAAATTAACGAAACTGGGAGAGGTAAACTAAATGAGATTAGAGTCTACTAATGCATTTCTCGGCTGGGTTAATTCCGGAAGGCACTCTTTGTAATTGCGCGGGTGCTAATCGTGTTCGCCACGTTAATGGACCGAGAAGACAACAACAACAACAACAACAACAACCATGTGTGACGATGCGGGGAGACACCTGCTGTAGCGAGCGAGGGCGGAAGTGCCCAAAACGGTCCCGAGGAAGTCACTTCCGGTACATGACCCACTCACCGTCACATCTCACATCATCCCAAACACAGTGAATGAGAGGAGACAATCGATCGTAAATCAAATACTACAACAATACGATTGAAATAATACTGATCTAATTTTTAAACGTTACCATATGAGGTACGGGATGTCTATGACTACTGAAATATTGGGATACATAAAAAGGACGTACAAAAACGTGAATCATATGATTTAAGACGTCAAGTGAATTTAGAGCTTCATGTGGCTCAAAGGTGGAAATTATCATAATTTAGTTCAGCAATGTATTTTGTCTCAAGAGTTAACATAAGTCTATTGGCTGACAGTCTAATATCTACCTCGAGAGACTTTCCCATACCTACAATAGACAGTTATCACATGAAATCACTTTGCTTCCTAAAGATAACTTGACTATAAGAGCTGTAAGTCGTGCTACAAGTGATTGCCAGGACAAATGAAACAGAATGTGTACACCAAGGTAGCGTGAGACAGAAAGGTGTACACAAAGACTGCGTGATGTCCCCCAACACCTCAAGGACGCACAAGTCGACATCGCAGGGGGTGAAACTCAGCGAGGGGAACCGAACAAACAGATCAAGGAGTTGAGCTGAGGTGATGAATAGACCAAATGAGGCACGCGCGAAGAAAGAAGAAGAAGAAGCAAACGGTAGAAAACGAGGTAATGGAATTTGAAAGGGGGAGAGACAGAAGAAGAACTGATTGTGTTGTAACTTGTAACAATAAACGTTCAAGTGGTTCAACCGATGGTCTGTGTGGGGTAGTTTGTTCCGAGATACAAAGAACATTGAATGAATGTAGACGGGAGTACTTGCCGGTAATGAGAGGGTTTGTACTCTGTACGGGGTGGTAAGGTTCCCACAGCATAGCGAGGCAGCCACATCCACACCCCAACAATCAAGACAATCCATCCTTACCTAGAACAAGAAGAAAATACATGAATTAATGTTTGTATAATTTATGATTCAACGCATTCAATACAGTAGGCATGTATTATTATTATTTATTTTATTTGAAAAGAGCACCTAAATTAAACATTTCTTACGAGCATTTCGGTAGAAGTTAAAAAATATTTTGTGTTAGACTTACAAATTGTTTTTGTATTCATCGCATTTTAGACACGTCTGGGAGATCGAAACCAAAATACCTGCACATATTGCAAATTTTATTTTAATAAATACCTGTGGCTTTATACTTTATAATCGCAAAATAAGTTAAAATATACCATCATGGGGCACGAAAATGTAATCCCAGTTCAGTTCGCTATAATGTTGGCACAGCAGAGAGCTACCGTATGTATTGATCAACGTCACGTGCGATAACTCGTGTGTGGGATCGAACCAGCTACATCGCGGCACGTAGTGTGTAGCCTTGAACCCAGGCGCAGTGACAATGAAACTGCATCGTGCACCGCCATCTAGATCCTATCACGGTGCACTTGCAGCGATCACGTGGAAACTACACGATCGCGTGGGCAGTGTGCCAGAAAGAGCACTCGCATACCATGTTTGTGCACTGAATATGTATTATCATCCCTTATACTAGGAATAATTAAACTTTTTTTTACTATTATTAAGACTTAAGAGCTTATGTGCTCAGGTCGTTCTGAAAGTATTTTTTTGAAATGTTTCCATCAACAATATCGTAAGATAAAAAACTCGCCTCTTCCGTTTGAAGTTTTTCCTACACACAAGATGATAGATGATGTATTTGACCGACAGTTGCAAGCACGATAATACCCTTCGACGTGTGACGTCACGTCATCGCGATAATCCTCGTTGCAGAGCACTAGCCGCGTCTTCACACCCCCCCACATTGTAAAGAACACCCTCAGAAAAACATCCCTTTGAGGTTCGGTTCCATCCATGGCGTTTGTTATCCCGCACAACTTCTCAATCTTAATTTCTTTCATCTTGTTTGTCATATCCTTCCTTATCCCTTCCTCCCCCTTCTTTTATTCCTTGAGGGGAGGTTTATCTCCCCCACAATCCAAGGGATTCACTCTACGGAAGAGCAGCCCGTTGAATTGCTGGACCGGAAACGTCTCCGTCATACTTCATAGTTCAAAGCTGTATCGGTTCTTGCGTTGAGACGCGTCACCGCTACTCTCGACCAATCGCGTACTGCGGAACCTTTGCGGTTACATTTAGTTGAATCAATATTGCGGTCATTATGTGTCACGGCGGAGCAACGCGTTTTAAAACCGCAAATCCGACGGAGCAAAACTTTTGTGAGGTGAATGAGTTTAGAAACGACATTGGTAACGATGCTAATCGAGACGATGGGAATCTGGCACCAGAGCACCGCATGATCGACCACGGCCACTGTAGAACGCGCTGGCATAAAAGAATAGGACGACCATCATGGCGGGAACATTCATGATTGATGGAAGCACACGAACAATGCCAGTGCACATTACACGGCACTCTACGTTTGTTCGTTTGTTTGTACCCACTCAGGTATCGACCAACCGATTCAACTGCAAGCTACACACGAACGAAATGGCAAAATAAATAATAAAATGTGTCCTGTGGCGATCTGGGTAGCTCGATTGGGCACTAGAGGTTTCGAGGTACGTTTTCCAGTGGGGGCAAACTTTGATAACGTTTGCCAATATATCATGGTTGAATAAAACATGTTGGAGGTGCTTTTAAAAGTTGTTCCATACTTCTCGAACTAGAACCAAAGTAATAAAATAAATACACAAGTATAGATGTGCGGGAAATGTGTCGACTATTAGTCACAACGTAAGTATACACTTATAGCGAAATCAAGAGATTGCTGACGTTCTTTCACACTTTCGTAAAGGCGGTCTTCCAAATGCACAAACCACGTTAGCCACGCCCGCTGTGTTAAGAATTTCCGGGTATCCAACCCAAGGCTCATCCCTAATGGACATGTTTCCAGTAGACGGTAAGAATTAGAGAAGTATACAATTAAGTTGGTATAACTCGTAGCCATGAAACTTAGCTACGCGGATGGGATAGTTTTAAAAGACTCACCCGCATAGTGGGCCCGTTAACAACCCGACAACGAAGCACTGCCTGAAATAATGTTGAATGTCCCCCCGTTGACATTGACTGAGCAACCGTTAAACTCAATGGGCCAATCAGAGTGATTGAGCTCCGGGGGAGTCCCCGCCGAACGGAACAACCTTGAGTTGAGCAGTGTTGGCTCTGCGGCGTTGCCACTTCGCCCTCTATCGAGTTTGTCACACTCGACGAAGCACAATCCGTCTTGCAATTCAATAAGTCGTCGAAAAGCGATGACGTCCATACTTCGGTTCGAGCCCCCGGGCGGCTTATCTGATAAACACCTTGTTTATTGTTGGGCCACACAAATCAGGCTTCAGGGATTCACGACCGGGAGTCAGTCGATAAATTGCAGCCCTACTCTGCCGACCGAGCGGTTTCGAGATCACCCACCGTGGTCCGATACTTAAGAGCAGAAATATTCCTTCAATGAGGAGGAATTAAATTGAATGATGATTTTTGGGTTCGCGTCTCTGTTGTTTGACTACGACGATTATACAGACGATCGAAGGTGATCAAAAAACCCAAGACATCAATGCTTCAGCCAGGGCTCGAACCTAGAACAAGACCAATTTACTACCACTACGCCGGCTAATCGATTTCGGATGGTTTTACAAAGAATTCTCGATGCTAAGGGATTCGAACCCAGCACCAAGGTTGGTCCAAGGAGAGTTGGAACGCCACTGAAATGACTGATGCAGTCTTGATACTGAGCAGATAACAAATGTGTTTTATATCCCAAGTCATCACTTCCAGATTCCAGCTGTTAGTGAAAGCTAGCGTAGTATCCGTAGATACGAGAGAAGTAGTGCAAGTAAATCAAACGATATTTATGCGCAATTAATCAACATTAGGAAAACACGTTCTGCTTGATAAACATGTCGTCTCGAGTATGTAAAACGTGTCAAACCAACACGAATAACAAGTTTTGGTGAAAACATTTTGCTAGAATTTTAGCAACGCCGACAAAATCCTGTATACGCGAAGAAGCCGTTAATTAAGCCAATAGGTATGTCCCTAATACGATGGCTTATACGTTGCATACGTAACACTTTCAGTACCTAATCTAATTCCTTAGCGTGTTCGGGCCTAAGCCTGTTTCCGGCAGGCCTGCCTGCTACTCCTTCAGCTACAACGCTCAAGAAGGAACATCAAAGGGTTCTGAGCACGTTAAAGACGATGTGCTGGCTTTGTGTACTTGTAAAATACTCTTGTAATTAACGCTGAGTGTAAATAATTATAATTAATTACATTACTCATAAGAGTGTACAGACCACATTTGAAATGGGATTATAAAACAACCCACTTTAATTAAAAATACGTAAGTAAATAAGTCATTAGCTTGTGAAAGCATCATTTAAAATGTGCTTATGGATCACCAAATTTAAAATAAGTACACGAATTTAAGTAACTTAATTTAGTATTCATTTTTAAAGATATCTGCAATAACAAACAAAAACGCAAACCCAACAGTACCGTAAGTAGGTACCCATAAAAAATGAACGTAACACAGAAACTTTTGTGAATTCATTGCAAATAATTACACAACACTGAACCGGAAGTAGTATATAGGCCACCCAATAATTATTCACATGTTAACTCAAACGTAAAGAATCCAAGGTCCCGAATTAGTGACCACTTTTATCAAGGGGGGTCGAGGGGGGGGGGGGGGGGCGTTTACGATGTACCACGACCCGCCCCAATAATTCTCGTCGGTTCTACTCGAGCGGTCAACAAGGCAGTGGAACATTTCGTACCGGAAATGTCACTACTCGAGATCTACTTGTTGTGTCCTAATTCACGGCATATCGATCTCATTGTAAACCGATTGCCGCAGCTAGGATAGTTGTTCCGCCTCCGATATCGCACGAGTCTGTGTCAGATGCGACAGATAATGTTTCCAGGGGAAACAACACAGCTATGCAGTTATAAAACGGTCAATTATTCACGACGATAAAAGTTTATTTAAGTTTCCCTCGTAGGAATAATCGGTTTTGGATACGGGCCAACTATAATAGTGTAACTAAAACAGAATAAAATCTAGCATGAACACACAAATGTCTGGTGAAGATAAATGCGTCATTATTATGGGGTACAGTCCCTAACAAGCCTAAGTCAAGTCTGGAATAGGTAATCAGTATAGCTAAATATTTGATGAAGGAGTATGTCAATGAATAGTTTAGTATACATTGTTTGACCAAATGCATACGTACAGCAAATCTACGTTTAGTTGCACCAATTTGTTTTTTAAGATTATGGAGGGAGGATGGGATGTTATGAAGGGGGGGGGGGGGGGTAAGTGGGTATTTAGCCCATAACAATGTTTGGTTATGCCAACCAGACCAATAAATAAATAAATAAATTCACATTTAGAGTCTACCCACTCAGTAATTAAACTGATTTGCAGTGGGGGACTTTAATTTAAAGTGACTAAACCAACCCTGTAGGCTTCGAACACCATCGACGAGTGAGCGATAACCAATCAAAGATCGATATTTCAAATACGAAACATATGAATCAGTGATTGGACAGTGCGAACACCTGCGGACAAATGCCAGAATCAACAAGGCCGATTCAGAACAACTTTGAATTTATTGAGTGCTTCGTTGCTAGGACGGCTCCAAAGTCACCGTTTACTTATTCCTAAACCAAACATATATTTGAGTTAACCAATTGGTGATTCATGTAGTAAAACGCCACTTAACTTATAACGTAACTTATAAGTTAGGCAGTACTAATAGCAAACGGGGAAATATTGAACAAATATAATACATATACACGAAATGAAAAAATATGTAAACACCAAAATATGCATTTCAGTAGCATCAAAGGAATAATGCATTGGTTGCAATTGCATCACACAAATATTAGTAAATATTGACCACAATCACATTTCAATTACACCAATGGAATTCTGTAAACAGTGCACTAAAATATAAACTAATAAAGCGAAAGCAAGCTACAATTAATTGATTGATATATAGGGCAATATTGACCAAATATATACATTTTATAGCATCGAATATGTTAGCTAATAAAATGTGATGCATCGTTGAAGTATAAAACGACGGTACCTAGTAAATGTGACATCAAACCCACGAACCAATGCAAGAAGATTGCGTCATCGAAACACAAGTTCATATTGACCACCAAACGTTGACATTGGCTGCAGTGACGACGTCCGATGTATAAGTGCGCGACGCCCTAAAGTAGTCCGGCGTCGCGACGTCGGTAAACACGCGGCGCGTCATCCCGGCAACCGGTGAGTGGAGGGGGGGGGGGGGGGGAGTCTTTCGGACGCCCTCTTGGCAAATAGATCCATCTGAGTGACATTGGCAAACATTGTCAGGGAAATTACTCCGGGGGTGAGAATGAGAAGTAATCCCGCTCATCGTGAGACGGTGGTGGGAGACGAGCTCGTGCGCGGAGCCGTGTCACTGAGGCTCGTGCAATACCCGCGAGCTACGGAGGATTAGGTAGATGATTGATGCGGGGGTGGTGTTGATATTGGGGGGGAGGAGACTTTACATACATACGGACAATAGAAGAGGTGAATGAAGACAATCGCAGTCTGGGACCAAGTTCCGGCCCATACGCGCAGTGGGTATCCAACTAAATTAGAACTATCGTCGTTTGCTTTGACAGGGTAAAATACCTCGAAACAGCCCAAACTAAATGGTAAACGGGAGTGTAAATCGCTAAATTCAAGTTTTTCTTTCGAATGATATCTTGAGAAAGATCCAACAATGAATTTAAAAGCTTTTATATATTGTGATATTTATGTAATAAATTAATCACAGAAATAACAATCGTTAACAATTTTTGCGATTTTCTAAATTCTTTGCTTAGCTGATACAAAACCACATCCCGGGTATGAATAACTTTTCCAATACTTTGAAGCGTTTTCAAGATATCAATAAAACATCGATCCTTTTGCTTGGTTTGATGTTGTGAATTACCGATCAATCATATTCCGCAGATTAGTAAAATTCATCTCTTCGTACACATCAAATCTGAAGAACTTGTTTTCGTTGCTAAAACCACTCCAAACTAACCACTTTCCCTAATAAAATTAACGAAAATTACGTATAATTAAGCTCAGGCAACTCTTTTCTTGCGACAAGTACGTTAACTTTAGTAATTCCCATGTAGACGACCATAGACAAAATGGTTCTTTCAACTTTCTGAAATTACACTAATTTGCTTGCGCTAATTGAAAGCGAGCCGGCCGGGATGGAAACTCGTGCCCAAGAGTGTTAAGTGAGTGCAGAGCAACCTTGTCAACGCTGACGTTTGTTTGGCCAATGCCTCGCTCATCTATGACGTCATAAGACTGCTGTGGAATCAGAACAACAAAACGCGATTAGTGACGTCACGAGCTGTCGCTAAGCGCATCACGCGTAATTACTGAGACTAAGTGAAATGAGCGAGAGTTGATTGGATCCAAGGGAGTAACGCACGGAGATGAGAATAGAGTGCATCGCATTTGGTAGGTTGGAATCTCTGATCTGTCCAGCTAAACTAATTTACCCCCTCCGTGAGGGTTGTAACTGTGTGCATGGCCAACATGAGGGTGAAAGGCACGTGTGGCCGTTGACAACGCAGTCGTCATTGAAACAAGAGTAAAAAGAATCATGAACGCGTCGACTTACAGCAAAAAGTGACGTGTCTAAATTTATTATTGACTGTTATTTAAGATTTATGAATGTTTTAACAGTACCAACACACAAATAGCAAAGTAAAATATACTACTGATTTAAACGAGATCAACGTATCAAAAAAGAAAAATTGTTGGGAGGATTCAAAACAGGTGTATTGTACTTCTTTTTATTCAGTCTTCCTAGCGGGGAACTTCATAAAGACCAGAGTTACGAACAATATTTTTAAATATGCCGCCTATTAGCCGAGTGACGTCATCACTCGACAATCCTGAACGAAAGCGTTCATAGCTCCTGAAAATGTTGTTATTTTGTGCCCGTAAAATATTCTGTCAATTATTGATCTAGCTACAAAGCATTTACGCAAAGTTTATAACTTAGCCATCGTCTCCTTTAAGTGCACACATTGTTCACGAATGTGATAATATAATTAATAACTCGTACTAATAGCCCCATTAATAATATTATTCCTCATCACCGACCACAAAGGAGGGAATGAATCCCTTAATTTAATCTGTACTCGCCGCAAGACGTACATTTCCCGCAGAGCGACACAATTTCACTGTCATGGTAGAACACCACAACGCAACCCTCCGCTTCAATTACTTAAATTACACTCGGCATTGCGCAGAATGTGGATTCAAACTGTGCAGCCGGATGTGATCGTTGTGTGGCTTCGGGGGGGATCCGCGGTGTCTATAGGCAACCGCGGTGTCTATAGGCGACCACGGTGTCTATAGGCAACCGCGGTGTCTATAGGCAACCGCGGTGTCTATAGGCAAGGAAATCATTCTATACAAATGTTATTTCTTATGATGTTTTGTAAGAATTGACGATCTAAGATGATCTCAATGCACAGTTAAATACATCATGTTTGTGTGGGGCCAAAATCTAATCTTTTTCAATTTTAACAAATGTTACATAATATACGATTTTTAACTCAGTATTATAATATGTAAACGGTGACTTGTTTTTGCCGTCATAGCAACGAAGCATATACAAAATAGTATATCCTCTCATGAAAATCAGTTCTTGTAACTGAGTGTGTTCATTTATTTTTATCTACGAGCTTGAACTTAGCAAATTGGACGCTTCTGAAAGGAAGATGCACGAGAGGACAATAACAGATGTGCATGTATTGAAAGGAAGCGAGATATATATGTTAGCGATCTTACTACCCCCCACGGAATAAGCCAGAGGTTTACACTGTCATGAAGATGCATTATGAGACATACGAACTGTATATCTCTCTTCTTGAGTACAATAGCTTCGCTGTATAGAAGGATTGTAACATGACAAAGCTCCGTAAGACATCAAGATATTCGAAACCTAATTACTCCATAGCGATTACAAGATGAATGTGACTTATATTACGAAACGTCTCTCTCTCACAACAGAATACGTCTCGTTATTAGCGCCAAGAGCTCTGGAGAAGTGAATATAAACATAACAACGTCACTGTTTATCAACGCCTAAACTACCTTCTAATGCGCTTATGAAGAACTTGCTATATACACACAATATTAATATATACACAACAGTTTTGCTCTCGCAATGTATTTTAATGATGACGCTGCCATTTTCCTCGAGCTGTAACATCCACAGCCTTGTAAACTGGCGCGCGAGCTTGGAAGGTGGCGGTGGGTGGGTTTTATTTTTAGAACGGCTTAAGACTGCCCTCTTTTCATCGCGTCATTATAATATATTCCCATCGCTCGTCGCGACGCGGGTGTCTAAAAGATCAAGATTCTTTGTTTTAACCTTCAAAGGGCTTCTTTTGAGTCTTTTGTCACTCCGACCGGCGCGACGCCCGGCGGAGAAACCGCTTACTAGACAATCGAGTCAATAACCAACCGGACTATGCCAGATTGTTGCTAGCTGATGCGTCGATACACATACAGGAGGATATGATGATTAATATGGATATAAGCAATCATGATGATATCGACGGAGGCGGAAACAGAATGACGTGATCAACGCTGATGTGGTTAAGTGTCGTTCCGTGTTGTTTCGATTCGATTGTCGATATATGTGTCGCGACAGTGCACTGTACGATCGAGAAGTCCCCAACTGAGACTCGAACATGGTTACCCCACTTGCCGAGCAAGAGAATGTGTGTCTGTAAATAAGTTTACCCGAAATTGTTCCAATAATAAACCACGCAATACTCCTTAGACTTAGCGCCTCATCAATAGAGTGTGATATTTGGAATGACGACGATGGTCCTGGGTAACTTAAGAAACAACATAACGCCACTAAAACCATGCCCAAGCAGGATTCTTCAGGATTCTTAGTAGAATCATTTATTAAAATTGGATGAACTCAGATAATTTTAATAACCTCTCCAATTCTTCCACGTTATTCAATGAATTGTAAACAGTGGCGTAACTAGGAATTATTTCGGGGGGGGGTTAATTAGGGAAAAGTGAGATTAGGGGACCGAAAGGGCCCCAGCCGCCGGAGGCCATTTCGCCGAAGGCGAATTTTTTTTCACTTTTATAATTATTTCGTGCTTTTTAGACTCAAAGAATACTACTCGAACCACTACTCGTTTGTTTATATTATATTGAAGTTACAGGTATCATGGCTCATGACCACGCCAGGAACGTTGGTGAGTTGCCCTAGCTAATTTTGGTATTAATAGTTCTAAATAAGAATTGCATAGAAATTGTGTATTTAATGTTTTATGGTTGTTCAATACAATCTCAACATGAAGTGAAACATTGTGGTCACAAGTCACATACATTTAAATTTTAATTCACATACCGTGATATTGTGATATTAGATTAATGCATTTTTATTTATAGGAACCCTCACTTTTACTGGTTCGAGCAAAAGGTGTATTAGTTGTAGATGAACACATAAATATAATTGAATCCTTGAAAGAAATTATATATCTTATATAAGTGAAGTCGTATGATAAATATAATGAAAATGTTATTTGTAGCGATTGCAATACACTACAACACTGTTATACAACCAAGCCGGGCCGGGTCATTGGATATATTATTTTCATTCGTAAATTAGTTCTTACCGATCGGTCTTTGCTGAAACGATTCTAAAACTTAAGATATGTTTGAAGAACCCTTAAAAAACTACGATTGGGGATCTAATCCAAATTTTATTATTAGGCCTTTATTTGCAACGGAATACAAATTCCACTAGTGCAAATTCAATAAGGACATACGCAAAGGCTATTTTAAGCATTTTTTATGGGGACATCGGGTAAAGCTAATTTGAAAATGAGTGATCCCGATAAAAAATGCTAAAAATAGACTTTTCCCTGTTGTTTGTGTGTCTATATTGAATTTGACTAGTGGAATTTGTATTCTGTTGTAAATAAAGACCTAATAATAAAATTTGGACTACATCCCCAATCGTAGTTTGTAAGGGTTCTTCAAACATGTCTTTAGTTTTAAAATCGTTTGAGAGACCGATCGGTAAGAACGAATTTACGAATGAAAATTAGTATTAAGTAAATGTAGTATTAGTAAAATCAATCTCGATGAAGTTTCGGGGGGGGTTTAAACCCCCCAAACCCCCCCCGTAGTTACGCCACTGATTGTAAACGCAACTCATAACATTATTTTGTAAATAGTTTTTACAAAATTAACCATTAACACATCTGCTCCATCACTATTATTTCATAATTATAATAATCTGCTCTAATTTACGTCAAGTTGAGCATCCTTAGTTTCGTCAGAATGCGAGAGTGGTGACGTCATAACTCATAAAACGTAGAGGATGGAACAAAGACAATAACTGTACAGTCACACGAACGACGCTAGGCTGGCTGTAGTCTTTGGTTGACGATCCTATGACATGCACCCTTTCTTGCAGATTAATAAGTTGACTTTCCAAGCTGTTTGGAGCTCTTTCTCAATAGTAAGGTCTATCAAGCTCTTTGGATCGAGTGATGTCCCAAAGAAAGAAAACATTCGATTTCTTTGGAAAAAAAAGGTAATCAATAAGATCTTTGGAACTATTGACCCAGTCAATCTCTGTAAACTAGAGTAGAGAAAAGAATCAAGCTATTTGCAAGAGTGGTCCACAGCAAGGAGACCAAGCGCTTTGCAAGATGACGACAGCGAGTAAGTTGTTTGGAATGAATGAATGCAGCAGCGCCGCAGTGCGCGTAGCTTGATGTGGGGACGCCGCATTGCATTTATACGGCGTCGTCTTCCTAACGCAGTCTCGCGGTCACCTCGATAACACGACGCTCCGAGCCGCATCGCAATCACGACATCACTTTCCGATCGCTTTTCTTTCATTTTCTCTTGGCTCGATAACAAAAAGTTATGAATTGTTTCACATGTTTGGTAAACATTTTTTAGCGGAAAGTTGTTATCGCTAAAAAATGATTTATTACACTTGAATTGACTTTTGTTTTCCTACAAGAAGGGAAACTGCACGTCCGAGTTTTCCAACTGGTTCAAGGAAAAAGGACAGCGAAAATGAAAACCCGTCGAGAATGTATGAATAATAATATTAGTGATAAGAATGTTTTACGATAAATGTGACGTAAGGGAGCAAGAAGTATTCTATCCGGAATACAGCCTGAACGGAAGCGGAAATACTATGGAGATTTTAGGAGTTTCGATTAAAAGGCGACGTTAATAACAATTTTATAATCTCAGATTTTAATTAATATCAACTACGGAATAGAGTGAAATATTGGCATACTGAGGTGTGAGTAAATTGATTTGTATGTCCCCCGTTGATTATTAGTTCTTCTAACCGAGTGGGTACACAACAAAAACATATATTTTACATATTTAATCAGACTACGTGAAATAATTTGAAATTGGATATTTCGTTCAAACGTACAAGAAGTAATCATTATTGGATTTCGTTGGAATTCAATAATATCTCACCACAACCATTTAACAAATTTAAATGTTTTTTAATTATTGTTCTTTTTTTAAAAAGAAAATTAAAAGCACTGAATTTTACCTCTTTCAGGCCGCCGTAACAAAAACCTGAAATCGCGTTTCCACTCTAAAAGTATTCTCTCTTAAAAATATACTACACATTAATTATAAAATAATATGCCGACAAGATTGCTACGGAATTCAAAACCTAAACTCCCCTGCTAATTATTTTTTCCCTCTACTCTGTGAAAATATTCACAAAGAATTCCTCCGCTTGATCAATGGGCGTAGCAGCTCGCTTAATTATGCCCCAAGTCGTGCGTCTGGCAAGCAACGCATTAAAACATAGGAAACTATGTGATCTGTAGACCAGCTCCCTTAGTAAATCCACTTAATTTATCATCGTCATTTTTCACTTGGTCGAGAAATTTCGTCGGGAAACGAGAAAGTCATTATTCAGATTTTCGTTTCCGTTGGATATACGGGTGATTCTTACAAGTCCGGGCAGGCCGGCGCCTAATAATGCATCTATAACAGTGTGTCTTGTCAGTGGCGTATCTCAAGGGAGGTTCGGGCCCCCCCTCCCCCCTTACCGACACTAAAACGATCCAACACGAAAGAGAGAGCAGAAAAGATCCTATTAACACGTGTCGTGCAACCACGTGCAAATAATTGCTGTATATTGCTTTAAAACTGTCACAAGTACATATAAATTATGTCATTCCTTAGAGCATGTATTCCTCTAATTGCAATGAATATAATTATTATTTTATATAGGTTGAAACGGTAATGGGTAAAATGTTGACACCATTACGAAGCATTTATATCGCGAAAAGTTTGCATTTGTCAACATAATTAAGTCTACGAAATCATGATTATGCAAATTCCGCTGAAGGGGAGGATATAACGTATACCACATATACTGTACAACACCCCTCCCCTTCTTTCCTTCGTTCAGATCCCGCTTTCAATGAGATTAATCATAAAACCAAGTGCTTAACATCACTTTTAATGTCGTAGCTTCAGAACTCCATTACCGACTCATAGCGTCGGACAATGCAGTCTTCACGGCAACATAACCACGCCCTTAGATTAACATACATAAACTGTTTATGGGCAAATTGTTAATGTCCACATTAAATTGTTCTAAGTCGGACTTGGCTCAGTATTGCAGGGAGCTTTATAGTTTTCCTGGCGGTATTGTTTCCGAAGGGCAAATAGCCAAAGTTCAGGGCTTAAACTCGAACGGGTATGGTCTCAACTGCAAAGCCGCGGCCGCTAACAAGTCGACACCATTTGAATACAAATTTGTAAAGACAGACAGACACATAGACTCACAGACAGACAGACAGACGCACAGACATACATACAGTCGCATTGGGCTCCTCCAGTGCGAATTGCCAATTGGATTCCGTCGAACGTAGCTGTCACGAGTGTAATATATATGGGCAACGGTACAAATGGGGTTTTTCTGTACCGAAGTAGCCAGGCAGGCGGTAGGTACAAACGTATGGACGCATGCAGGCGGTGGGTACAAACGTATACACGCATGCACTGTGTGCACAAACTGAACTATAAGGTTACTTACCTTGAGAGTGAGAGGAACAGTCGTCATGCATTTCCTTGTTTTTATGAGTTACCAAAAACATGTGATTGTCGGAGATAGAGACATTAAAACGGCATCAAGACACTTCTTCTAGACTATATAGAGCATTTTTAACCGTATACGGTTTACTATTGTGTAAAATGTATCTGTCTGCAATGCAACTATAGCTTCAAGTTTGATGTTTTGTTTTCTTGGTGAAAATAATTTCGCGATTGTGTTTAATGTTTATATGCACACACAAATTACACGACAAGTAATCAGTGGCAACGTGGTGTATTTAGTAAACACATTCACCATAATTAGTTGATAAGTATAATAATAATAATAATTTTCGTAGGAATACCCGTTCTAGGGTGCACACCAGATTTAACTGATGTGCCCCTCTTCAGGTGACTAACTAGGTTATTGGGGTGTTTGGATAGTTGGGAAGGATTGTCCGAGGGCTGCTAGTATGACTCAATCCCAGCATTCGCTTTTACGACTGAGGAAAACCTCGGAAAAAACCTTCAGTCAGGACTGCCGGTGGCCGAAATCGAACCGGCGACCTCCCGAATTAGAGTCTCGCGTCTTACCGCTGAGCCACCTCTATCGGTGATAAGTATAGGTTTGTACAACGCAGTGGGAAAAAATATAAATGACATTTATTATGTGAGCAAGTGTTGTACTTCTTTGCATTGGGAAAGTGGATTAAATTTCTTGGCTTGCACCAATATGCAAGCATTAAAAATACCGAGTTTAGCTATACTTTAATCCCTGTACAAGCTTATATGTAATGTCAACTTCCTATTTGCAATTGTAGTAGAATATCTTAATGCCATATTCAAACAGTATTAAAGTCTAGGATACTTTTGAAGAAGTATAATAATATATCGTAGAACTCAGAACTCAGAGCTCACAAGAGATCGTTATTCGCGTAAGACTCGAATAACTTCAATCCTAAGAGCATCGTTATCCTCCCTAGTAGTATACATGTCTGGCTTCTTACAAGGAGGACTAATGCCAACAGAATTGTGCATCTGCTGCCTACTTATCTTTAGTATCGCAAGTCTAACAACTATATACGACGTATTGTGTTATAAGGTTAGACTTTAACGTGTTTGTTGTTTTATTGGTCTTGAAATAAAGCAGTTATAGATTAAAGGATTATACAATTATGTGTCATTTACAGATCGTGGGTTCGATTCTCACCACTAACCATTCTAGCTGCTTTGAGTAATCAATCTTTTCTCAGTAATAAGGGGAACCTTGCCAACAACCTATGAGAAAATGATGTAAACGCAATACCGGGACACAAATCCATATATTCAGTTCTATTTTATAGAAGGTGCGCCTTGAAGTCTCATTGATTTTTAGTTGAGCGATTTCAATCTATTGGCAAGTAGCTAGTGCATCTAATAAAAATGTTCAATTTATCCACTGGGGCTAAGCATAGGACGACCAAAACACACCTCCATCCTCCGGTACAAGCTATACGTCTGCATTGAGACTAAAAGCAGACAAAATAAAACATGTCTGGATGTTTTTTACCATAAAATATGATTTCATATGATGGTTAGTTACATTTCATATTTCTAGGAAATAGGCAGGTACCCGAGTTTTGAGATTTGAAATTCTGACTTTTGTCATTTTGATAAAAATCATAAAAACGCATATAAAACGGTTCATTTAAAAAAATGCAACGCTGCAAAGTTTCTTTAATATACATTCTGCTTTAGGTCGCGTTGAGCGTTGAAACCTCGGCGGAATCGGCTTACTTGAGAGCGAACCGACGACGAAAGAAAAATACAATTGCCCAACATTGTCCACAGTTGCCAAACTTATTAAATAATGCCAACTGTATTCCACCGAGATAACTAAAAACAAACGTGCCCACTTTATACGGCACACGAGAAATTATTGCGAAGTTTTGCTAAATTTATAGCGGACGACCGTTTCTGCATATTAACCAGACCTGGAACCCGCGGCATGAGAGAGGGGGGGGGGTGAACCCATGCTGCCCAACATTCAACCCTGTTTACAGAGATTTATCTTTTAATAAAGCAAGTAGATCATCGAAAGAACGCACGCATCATGCGTACAGCTGTTTATTAACGTAATTACAAACTTGGCAAACAGTAAAAATTCAAATTGGGAAAAGTAGCTTTACATGTTAAAGAATTTCATATTCTAATTTTTCTATTCCAGCGCAGCTATTACATACATATTTTTTCCATTATCATAATTTATTTTTGTTTCTCAGGGTACGTTGCTACGTTGGAAGTAGTATAATTGATTGCGCCCTTCCAGTAACTCCGTAGATAGCTTGTTCAACGTAGAGATCAGATACAATGTATAAAGAGCTTATACTTGTAATATCCTATCTTTATCAAGGCCACTACTTACATACATCACTTGGCAAATATTCGGTTGAAGTTCCTCATCCATCCGTGATGCCTACTTAACGGAAGCTTAGGACGCAACTTGTCAATTATTTGCTACCCAACATCCTAAGTAGTTATTAGCTTTACGAATGTGGGTTTGTGAACGTACTACCCACCCAGTTTAATCCTTACATGTTTCGCTGCGTTAATCTGTGCTAGGCTGAACTAGAGTTGTGTATTAAACAGTTTACATCCAATACAATACAATTCCAAACTTGACAAATCCTAGCTTTGTGGCTCGGGGAGGTCGGGATTTGGGGAAAACAACCACATAAATGCAGATTATCTGTGTTCAAAGATTTCTTAGAATCACAATTAACGTAATAACAAGGGTACTGTGCATCATATTATGCAGTTTTTACAATTTTGTATTCATTAAATTCAGTGTTTTGTTGAGTACATCGTTAAAATACAATAATATTAATAATTACTCGGTGTCAACAATTTTTAATGAACACCGTGCGATGCATTCTTTATTTTATAACGATTCCCTCTCGACGAAAGCAACATCGTTCAAGAATCAAGTAACATTTCATTATTACGACCTGAAATAAGTAGTTTACATTAGTACACAGAACTGGTGCAAAACGTGCAAATTTCACATGTTCAAAGAGATAAATGAATACGAAACGGGAATAAACGTAATTAAATAGTATTTGTCTTGTGCTCGATTGAGAGTACGTTGTAAGACAAGTTGGCTTGAATAGTTTTCCGTCAGGTAAGCCTAGAACTGAAGCACCGAGAATACTCCTCGGCTGAAATACAATAACGTAATCTTTCCATCTATTATCATCCCCTCAAGTAGTCGAGATAATGGGAAATTCTCTATGTAGCTTCGTAGAGGAAACAGTTTCCCCTCCCTCCCTCTCTCATCCTTGCAGGCTGGCTAGCACACCATTCTCCCATCACATCGCAACATACAGAATTGGTTTACAATTTCCACTTGAATGTTTTTACATCGTACATCGAAGTACTCTTGTATAGATGTAGACAATTTCCTCTGCTGATTGCGCAACCAGCTGGTTTGGAAAAATAATTACACAAAAGGAAGTAAAGAACAATATGTATTAGACGTCTGACGAGAGCGAGGAAAAACATCAGAGTACAATTTGTAAGGATTGTAGTGTGGAAGTGGTGCCTAACCGCGTATTTGACTTGGAGGACACCTTGTCTAGCGCCTACCCTCTAATTAAATACCAACCTTCTAACAAACACGTACTCCATCCATATTTCCATGCAAAGCCTTTCGGCGGGAGTTTTGAATTATTAACGCGTGTGAGATTTCACGGCTGTAATGTGAAAAGAAAGCCGAGAGAAATTCCAAACTCTCGACACGAAACCATCTAAAAAATTTATCACGGCCAACTCACATAATTTTCCTCCACAATGTTGTTACCAACTGTCGCATAAAGTTCCAACGCTCGTGTATTGAAAGTGTGATTACAGAGGAAACAGACATGTTAAATATTAAATATGTTTAGAGACAATTGGTATGCGTGTATGAGAGACTGTCTAGCCAACATGCGAGGACGTAGTCTGCCAAGCTAGCCAACACACCCCATCAGGTGTAAAACAACATCCCCTAGGTTGGGGCTGTGAAGCGAGCATCATTTATCAACGCCATAAGAGAATATTTCATAACCGCTTCTTATACTTGACCACGTGATCAGCACACCATGGCGGGGCTAATTGTAACAGACGCATCGCAAGGGTGCAGCGCATCATCTCATGCGGGATGCTGGGGGTGAGACTGATATCTACGCAGTATTAGGCCGTAGCATTCATAATCTAAGAAGATATTCTGTTATTGTTACTTTCAAAGCTGTGATACTGAGAGGTGACTACAAATACCACCAAACTGTTATTTTTATGAATACACTGGTATGCTACAAATGCTATTTTTGGCTAAACATACTAAATATCCAACAGTATGTAAGATATAGGCCCTAATGAGAAAAATGGCAATAAACACATCAAATTGTAGTTATTTTTGGATTTTCAAAACCACTACTACACTATGCCCAATGTATGTATTTAATCAAATGAAGTTATATGGAAAATTTAAACCATTCAGTACATTTTATAGAAAAGTAAATAGGGGCTACAAAAAAATCTAATTATTAATCTTTTAAGGTGGCACTAAATTTTCACTTTTTTAAATACGTGTCCGATATCCCGAGCGTATTGATTGTAAACACAAAGGCCTCATTGTAGGGAAAGAGAGGGAAACAGAAGATCATCTCAATAGTGTCGGTTGTAATATGGCCAAGTACCCGAGCGATGCAACGTCAACACAACGTCAAACTCAACGTCAGCGTCTACACAACGACGCTGGTCACACAACACCACATCTGCACAGTTTCCAGCATCGATTGAGCCAACAGCTTCGGCCAATATTTCATCTGATACGCGAGGCGGGAAGACCCTAATGGCCGCCATTGTCATGAAACAAGAGAGTCTTGAAACACGAGCCAGATGCTACACTGGCCAGTGTCACCCATTGTCCTACCCTGGCAGGCATCAACCCTCACCCCCGCTAGACATAATCAGGGGGTGACGGGGCTACACTGTCCAGTGTCAACCATTGTCCTAACATCAACCCTCGCCCCCGCTAGGCATAACCAGGGAGTGATGAGAGTGGGCGTGTGCCCAAGGCGACAAAATGTGCGGGCGCCGAAACAGCCCAATCCCCTGTAAATTAAAATTTTCATTTATTGTTGGTTTTAGCCGGTCGAGGTAGGTTCCTCCTCGTGGTGACTGGTGCCACAAAACGGGATCTCACGCAAATCATTTTGCAACTGATCATCTTTCTTACTTTTCCCCTTTTTCTCTGCCTCTTCTTATTGACATTCAGCCCTCGTTGCGACTATCGACACAGTCAAATTGGTGAGCGGTTGTCTAGCTGTCTTGCATGGAAACACTGCCCGGTGTATGTTGTCACGTGGGGGGGGGTCAACTTACCCCCCTCCCCCACCACAAGTGTGTCGTGTGGTTATCGTTGTTTAACGACGTACTCTGCAGACACAGCCGGACATCACTGCGCGTTAGACGACGCGAGATGAAATTGGTGTGAGACAATCAAATAAAAATAAAACTTCCCACGCAACGAAGTATTATCCAAGTTTGTAGCCTTTATTTCAAACTTCTCGAGAAATTCCACGATTCTACCACAGCAACAAATCCTCAGCTAAATATTACACTTACCTCTGAAAATTGTAAAATTTTGATTTTCAAAGAAATTTACAATTTCCTAACGCGTGTTTAAATTTACATGAGAATACGATCCCAGAATTAAGTAGTTTATGTATCCCATACGATTAACTTGGAGGACACGTGTGGGTAGAGAAACATACCTGCTCACTAAACATTTTAGACTCTAGAGTAACCCTAAATCATAATTATTTATTCAACGCAACAAAACAGTGGCAAAGATTATCACAGAAGCTCTGTAAAAAACAAAAGGTGTGCAGCAGCTAAACGTTGTTTTGGCCTCCGCATGCGATGGCCAGTCTCTCTCTAATGGCCGAAGACAGGCAAGGATAATGCTCGCGTCAGCTGGGTGGCGTGCGCGGCGCGCAATGCGTAATTACGACGACAATGATGGACGGATCGCGAGGAGCAAAACATCAACCCACGTCGCGAGGTTTTCAGGTCCGCTCCAGTTTAAAACGTGCAACATTATCATAAGATAATGACAAATAAAGTGGACTTTGCGTGTGACCAATCACAGGACGGTTTGACCTTTTAAAGTGAGAGTTTCTACCATCAAGAAGAATTGACATATCTGAAATTGCAATTAAAGTTTTCTTGATTAAATAGTTGTGTAATTATTTTTGAAATCATAAAAATATACAGTTTGTTGACATTTTACAGATTCGTAAAACGAAAAACAGTGAGTTTGTTTTAATAAAAGTGTCACTCATGGGTTCCGTTAAATGTTCATCCTTAGGAACTATGCAAAATTTGAGATGCACATGTTCACAGAGAAGACACAGAAAGCTCAAAAATGTTTGCGCAGGATTATACACCATATAATTCTTATAGAGATATTATAGATAGAGCCACGGTGCTCTATTGAAAATAAGGTTTCCACTCGGATAGTTCCAGAACTCAATATACGGTTCAGAAACTTTGTTGGCCGCTCTCCCAACAAAGATATACTTACTATGCTCAAGGCAATGCATATTTTTATTTTTATTACAGAATTATAATGTAGCTCCCTTTGGTATCCGGGTAGTATTAAGATTTCACGTTGCACGGGAATTTTCAAGAGACAGTTCCTTAACGTCGTCAGGCGAACTGACTCGGCCGGTATCTGTCTGATGATGGGCGAGGTACGGTCACCCGAAATGACAATTTCGAAAACAGCAACGATGTATCATTAAAATTACTGCAAAAATCTAAATAAAGTTGCGATGTAGATAAGATTTGTTTTGGTTCTTTGGTCCTGTGGGATTATTCTGAAGGTCCAGGGTTCGAATCCCCATTCAAGCAGGGGATTTTTAACTTCTGAAATTGACTTAATAATCTATGAAGAACATACTGGTGTACTAGTCAACTGTGATTTTAGAGTAGACTTACAAACGAGGCGCGTAATATCACCCACTGAAAATCAGTTCTATTGTACTGAGTGGGGGAGACAGTAAATACAAATTCAAATAACCTAATCTTAACCATATTTTACTTAGTATATACTACGACAGTGGTTATGTAAAATACTGTGTTTTTAGTAGCAATTTGCATTCTCGTCCGAAGTCTTGTAACAGAGCTGCACACATTGCGCAGTGCACATTGCGCAGTAGAATCTTACCCTGATGAGTACAAACGTTGACGGTGATCACGTCAGCCAGACGTTGTCGGAGTTAGCCTCGCTTGTAATCCAGCCGTTGTCGGAGTTCCTAATGAAGGCCGGGGTTGCTAATGTAGGGACATGCATCCTAGGGTTGCAAGGCAAGCAGGGGTTGTTAAATCGGGAACAATAAATACTACCGGCCGGGTCGGCCCACGTTATTAGGCCACAATGAAACAACGACGTTTGGCAACGACCACTGTAACAATTAAACACGTCTCAATTGATTGGTGGTCAGAGGGAAGGATCGACGTCAGGTTACGAGGGTAGTTTCATTTAGAAACCGAATTGATGTATGAATTCTGTAAAATAACTCTTTATATCCTTTGGAAGTACTCCAGAAAGGAACAGAAAATACTTTCAAACCAGAGAATGTGCAGGTATTACATTTCTTAAAAATCAAAAAATTACTGTCAATGATAGAATTTAAAAAAAAAGTAGATTAATGAAAACAATGTCAAACATTTGTATTTTAATAAATTCACTATGTAATAGAGGTGTCTCGATGTTAGCAATCGAGGCTCTAATTCGGTATGTCACGGGTTCGATTCCCAGCATCTACAATACTGATAATCTTTTCGACTATCTTCGACTTTCTAACGGGAGCGATCCAGACACCTATTGGTAAAAACTAGGAAAAAATCTTCCTGCGTATTTTCTTCATATTCACTTTTCAAACCATTTTAAGCAAATACCTTTTCTAAACATACCCCCCCCCCCCCCCCCCCCCAACCAACCCCTCACTCTTATTTACTGGTATTATTAGTTAACCAAACAGAGCAGCGGTTCCTCGCAAACCGCACTAATTACCCGAAAACGGTGATAAGTAAAGTCCATTACAACTTTCGTTTACATCCATCTGTGCCGGAATCCTGCCTGACAAACTAACTACAAAGCCGTAAACTAATTTGAATTACTCGATCCGAACGTAATAACTAAGCGCTGGGCCCTCCCGTGTTTTACAACTTGGACATAATTCAGACGAGGAATGTATTAGTTTCCGATAGGGATTAATGAACGAGGGTTCGGACCATCGGACCATCGGACCGGACAGAGGTTTCACGGAGACAGGGGCGAGAACGTAACGTCCAATTCAATATATCATTTATTTTATCTATGTACTATTCAGTTATAAAACTGATTTACAAAGGAGGATAATCAATAAAACTATGTAGTTTGAACAACATAGACTACACGATACAAAGAAGATCACGTTTTGATAACAATGCTAGAATTTTTAATAATTACTTGCACAATAAATTAATCCTCCAACCGAAATCATTAATTGTAACTCCAAGCCATAGCAGGCCAGATCAAATCATTCAAGAGTCGTGTTTGGCCGTAGTTTGTACAATGTACACCCCTAATTTCAATGTGTGACACAAACAAGTACTGTACTGAAAATCAGCTTTACTAAAGTGAAACTTGTTTGCGTTATGTAAATTTATTTATTCAATAAAAACAGCATAAAAGATAAAGTGGAAGCTTAAATAAATATAAGCTAAACATACACGTGAAACCCATGAAGAATGCAAAGCGTATGAATCGATCGATCCCCGGACGTGCCTATCTATCGCACGCGTAGCGAGGTAGCGTGCGATGTGGAGCGTCAGCCGAGCCGATGTGGAGTCACTTACCGAGATAAGGCAACAGTTGCGGCTTTAGTTTGATACAGCTACCGGTATTTTCACTTGTAACATCCACCCCATCACAGGGGCATACCCGGTTGTCGTTACAGTATTCCAAGCTTGGTCGTATCTACACTAGCCCCAACCCCAGATCCTTATCTACTGCATACACGCAAATTCAACGGAAATCAACAGATTTTTGGCTTTCTTTCACACATTCGTAAAGGCAGTAGAGTCTACAAGCGTCATTATAGTCACGTAAGATCCAAACCAAGGGTGAAACTTACTCCCTATTTACGTGTTTCAAGCATAGGACTTAGAGAAGTAGAAATTAAATTTGTACTATTTGACACGAATACTTCGAAACATGAGAATGTTTACGTTAGGGCAAATCTACGAGAAATAAGCATATCTAACGTCATTAGAGTAAACAAGTTCTCAGCTATCGTTAATTTACTTATGTCCAGCATATGTCCAGCATAGTCAGTAGTACTTTAGTAGTATCACACCTAGCTTACGACGTGACAATGTCCTACGCGTCTTGACGATGCCACCTGGGCAATTAGGAACACGCACACGCACACGCACTGTAATGTATCGTGCGTGTGCGTGTGAGCGTGTGACGCCTCCGGACACGCCCATACCGCTAGTTGTAATTGTTTTTTATAATGACGCATGGATGCGTACGAGACACATTTACAGCTGGAAACTTTACATAACTGTTTGTTGAGAATGATAAACGAGCATCCAGTAAGCTATGTAAGTTGCAGATGCGCAGTTATCATAGAATAGATTAATCATTCTATACAATTAACTGAAATAATATTACCCAAACCTATTAAAATAGATAAATAATGAAAATGTGGCTTTGTTCATGATGTACGAAGGTATGAAGTAGTAACGAGTAACCTGCGCGTGTCTTGAAAGTCGCCCATGCATACTGTGATTTATTAAAACACTTTTTAATGTCGTATACTGATAGAAATTTCAATCAGTTTTCATTAATTTAACCGCATTTAACATTGGTAAAATACAAAAACCACAAATGGGCTCTACAACAAAAAATAAGGGCTTAACTTAATTTCTTGTTGGTTTATATTACTCCCTAGTGCGAACTAAACGTTCGAGACACGAAATTAAACACATTAGTTGTCAACATGCTCTTATTTATGGTCAAATTACCAATATTATAGTAACGACAACGTAATTTGAAATGTAAAGCTATAAAAGATGGTTTAATAACAGCCAGTCAAGCGTGATGCGTTTCATGCACGAGTGATCACCTGTGTTTTATTTGCTTTCCCACCATTGTTGATAGCCACCTGTTAGACATAGCCAAAGACGTTGCAAAGGAATATATGACGTCTTGCAAAGCCATCCCATCAGGTAGTTTAGTATACACGGACTTGTCTTCAGTCAGTTTGGAGGACGGTGCAGAAAAACTTAAGTGCCTTCATAACCACAACCTGTCTGTATTCAGCAGCTTATTGGCTGCGCTCAACTTCCAGGAGCTGTTTATATTAATTTACAAGGAGAACTACTAGACTACTAAACTCGGAGTACGGTGGGGGCTGAGGGGGGGGCATTCTCTTACTACAGCTGCCGATAACATTCTCAATCAGTGAGCGGCCTTCTTCAGTCTACAACCCAACGAGATAATGTTCTGTTTTGATTGCGAATCGTGTGGTTCTGTGGGAAACGATGAAGTGCTCAATTAATTACAGTCAAGATGAGGGTCGGAAAGAACTACGGTTGTCTGTCGGCTGATACTTGGGAGAAGCCGTCCTAGGTGACACATTGTACAGCACAGGGACACGGGCTCGAGCCCCGTACAACGCATGCATTATAGAAGGTGTACAATACAATAGAGACGTGCTCTTTGTGAGCACTCAAGTTGAAATTCATTGAGCATAAATTCAGTTTCATTTAACACAAATAATACAGTTAACATTTGTATTCAAAAAAAAATATGACAATAATTTTGATTAAAAAAACTAACGGAAACACCTTGAAATAATTGAAAGCTTACGATATCAGTCATCACACGGGGACGATATTACCAATCAAAAAAACGTCGACCCTCGCAAGCGGGATTCTCGCTGCCACCCAACTCGCAGCATCAATGTTTACATCTCGCAGCCTCATAATCTGCATCGATGAATTATTTATACGCTCGTCCACGCTTTTGTCACGGCCAACCCGTCAGCATCAGATTAAAGCTGCGTGGAGAGCGTTGACATGTCGCGTCACTACCCCCCCCCCCCCCCCCCATAGGGATGAGCGCAACGTTACGCACCGTCGTGCGTACGCGTTATTAGTACCCCACGCCCCATTCAATCTACAGCTACATACCCTCTCGTGTACCATTTCTACCATAAACAAGTGAATTTATGGCTACCGTGCATGGGGGTATCGGGGGGGTAAATTTTGTGTCGTTTAACATAGAGTTAAAGTTTAAAGGGTCCATTAAATTGGATGGCGCACGGTCGAACGCCCAAGGTGGAGAGAGTGGAGAGATTTGCACGCGATTCTTCCCACATGTGTCTCGTAATGGAGAGACCCTGTTCACAATCTCGAGGAGGCGTGGAAGGACCTCGGTGAATATTAACCAAGGGGGGGGGGGGGGGGGGGGGCTTTGTTACATGGAGGTAGGCCTACTACGGCGTGTACAAGTGGGAACAAGATCCATTGAGAGATAAATTTAGTGGTGGGAGGGAAGCAGGTCTATTATAAACTACAATATGTTTTTTCCTTCTCAAACAGTAAGTGGTGAGTGATGCGGGTATGAAAATAGGTAAAAGGATATCTTGCACAGTCACATGTGGTGAGAATTTAATCAATGTTAAGAAAGGTACAAAATCTCCGTATTTTTGTGTTGATTTCGATAAATTTTGTTGTAAGTACTTCATAAAAAATTTAACACAAAATAGGAAACACTAGTGGATCATTCAGTTTGTAAATCAAGTAGTAGTTGCTGTGTTGATTAGATTAGGCAACTTTCATTTTGTGAGGTCGAACAATCAATTTTAACGGGGAAAAAATGCTTAAAACTTCGAGAACTGTAATGAATGTGACAAAATGTGTATGAATGTGCATTATTCTAGTACCGCGCTACTACAATTTCCCGTGAACCTCCACTTACTATTCAATCGTACAACACCAATTTTTGCGTCCGGATTGTAAGACGTTAATAAAACACATGTTTCATCGACCGACTCCACCGCGTCCATAAACCCCAATGAAACCTCCGTGTAGCGTCAGGAAGATATTCTGCGACGTCACAATGTGCCGCTATGTGGGTCATATCGAACCCCGGTCACGCGGTGAGGAAGCCACGATGTCTTTATAAGGCAGGCAGACGTGCGTAATACACTTATATCGTGAGCGCGGTGGAACGGGAGCATAGGGTTAGACGCCGTCTACTATCCGACTCGAAATGGTGCGTTTCTAGACTTTGAAATTTTACAATAAAAATCGCCATGGTACAAAATAAGAAACAGTGCCCAACACATAATTGTTTTCTAGAATGCTAAAGTAGGTTTCAGTAAAAATAAAAAAATAAATTTATATTTATTATCTGCTCACTCCGTTACAAGAACACGAATATAATAAAGATTGATAAAGACACTTTGCACACACTCTCATAGAAGGTAGGTCACATATTCATTCTGTGCACACGATTGTGTTTCAGGATGGTAAATGTTATACGAGAACGATGATTATTGGTCTTAATTAACGTATCGGTGTATCCGATAACCCCCCAAGATTGTGGGTAAGTAATGAGGATGAGGGATGGGGGATGATTGGTGATAAGACTCCACCGCAGGGAGTCAGTCCTAACCGGGATACGAACGCGTGTATATACCGCGGCTGCCTATCGACCGCGGTTACTGTGGCCACTGCAGTGCAAGGCAAGCAGGAAGAAGCATATACTGACTCACACATGGCTACTTCTCACGTCCTTGGAGCTGAGATAGTTGATGTCCGTGTTCCGTACATCTTTCATTAATATGCTTCCCGGGCTCGAAGCGGTGATAGTTCAAGAGCATAGATCGAACCTTATTAGTGGTACTATTTATTTATTAGCCTCTTTGAATTATTATGGTTCGTTCATAATTTAAAAATTCAGAACATTTGAGTTGATATGAGGTAAAATATTAAAAAATATAATCAAAAATTTAAACTACTTCAAAACATTCAGCGTAGTTCCACGATTGCCATATAAGGTAGTAGATTTTAATAGGGTTTTGGCGATGAAGTTGTAGATAATAATAGTGTTTTGAGACGGAGAAGAGTAAGATTGGGTCAACTCATACAGCTCAGAGAATCACAATGATACGTTGCATCGTTTATAAAATAGATCTACCACGTATGAAGACTTCAGTAAGATCTATTTCGGCAACATTCCAAAATTTAAATATAAAAAAACTGTTACAAAACCGTGAAATGTCCTCGTTTTGCCGGGACAGGTGGTAGACATATAGAAACAACACAACCAATACCATCTGAATCCCTCGCTTTGTGGTTCAACGTATCGGCGGCAGATGGCATGACAGCGCCGTGACGTCCTGTCATTCAAACACACGCTGTTTTATTGTGATACGTGCATACATAACCCTTTCAGAACTATGGTGCTAACAAGGATCCGTCACACCGTATAGAGAAACATGGACGCATTTTATCAAAACGATATATTCTCCAGTTCTGTCACTGTCCTTATATATTGAATGTTGTGCTTTACGTGGTACGTACCATATTTCGGTAGATAACAATCAATGCGATTAAGGAGTAGATTATGTCTATTGTGGACATCCTGGCTTCGAACCAGGGACTGCACGGCTGGGACGACCATCACATAATGTATGCTATCACTTACATGTACACAGGTGCACAAGTTTCAAACAGAAAACGGTTATTACAATGAAGTTGCTAAAATCTAAAAAAATGTTTTTACGACATGCGATAAGACACTTATTAAAAGGGATCAACACGACAGGGGGGTGGGGGTGGGGGGGGATCATGTCGGATTGCACGAGAATTCCCCCACCAGTTCCGCACACTGACCTTTTTCGCGACGTCAAAAATCCTTTGGATCAACAAGATAAAAATAAATGAAAAATATATCCGAACCGTGACCCGTCTCGAAGCCTGAGCATAAAACATTCAGCAGCCGGGACTGGGATATCCCCACTCCGCTGTAGAGGAGCGCGATTTAAATTTCAAAATGTCGCCAAATTGTTGCGGGAAGATGCGACGCCAGGGGGGGGGGGGAAGACGTTACGGAGCCGCCGGTCACGACCCCAATGACGAGTATTAAATGAACGCAGGGGTAGACGGACCAATATCACCCCCACATCATCCCTTTCCTCCAGAGAATGACTCACCCAATTCCGTATGTCGATGTACATTATCTCTCTATTACTATTACTGGTGGTCCGATGCCTTCGGGCTTGACCGCTTCTTGTTTCTTCTTATCTACATCATAGCCCATCCCCCTTATCGCCCTTTCATTCAGAATCATTCCAATCCGCTCAGTCCAAGCCGAGAACTAACCACGTTTTATTCAAGTCACAGTTACATTTGAGAGTCGGTACGTTGGTAAAACAATCCACAACTTTGCTGTTTCTATATATTCCACTTTATAGCTTTTATATTATACATAAAACTTGGCAGACGTTTTCATATATACGTCAATATAAACCACGTTTATCTGTCACGAATACAAAACAAAACACAAGGAAACTTGGTAAACATTTTTATGTATAGCGATTTAAAACACGTTTACTTCCTACGAAGTTAAACAAAACTAAACACGAGCGCAGTTTGTTTGTTTTGTCTACTACCACCCGCCTTGAACAAAAAGTGTAACATAATAGTGCGTTTCTTTCTGTTCTAGTGCACTTGCACTTGCACCGGGCGGTGTAGATTACACAATAGGCGTTACTTCTTTCTGCTGATGACATTCAATATCCAGAAGCAATTACATAACTATTACGTCGACTATGCTAAGTGCTTGGGGCTGCATCGTCGAGCAATGCCACAAGAACAACAACACGAGAGGTAGGTAAAAGCTCAGACGAAACGAAAATATATCAAACAAATTGTAATTTTAAGTTGAATTTTCCAACGAGAAGTGGTGCAATTTTATAGAACCGAAAAATCGTGCTGACTTTACGTATAGCTTACTCATTTTTTTGTAGGCCTATGCAACTGTGTATAACCAAAAAATTTGTGTGTACTTTACAAAATCTAGCAATCGTTATAACTTCTTTAAAAACAGATCATTGTTATATTTTTAAATATAGCTCCTAGGATTTAAAAAAAGGAAATTTCAAATTCGGTTTGCTATCAACGGATGTCTACAGTGATACAGAAATTGCGAGTCAACCGTCGAACAAAGACTCAGAATCTCATTTTCTAAAGTTAATTATTAATGTTGACTCCTTAATCAACAACCCATTTTCAAATTACTACATCGACTTAGAGAATAATCCGTTTTAAACATGGAAAGTGAAAATGGCGCGTCAGATTAATGTCAGCCCAGCTGTTGCCCGTGCGATCTCTGATAAGGTATTATCGGATCTAGTCGAGATTATGCGAGGATTAAAAGTTGGTTCGCATCATGAATAATGTGTTGCGATAACTTGAATCGAGATGCTTTGCCTTCTGTAACGAGGGGCGAACCCAGAGGACTCCCCCCCCCCCCCCCCCCCCACGATAGTATATATGTCGGTCATTTAGAGAAGGGTCCTTTATTTTCAATATTTCAATATTGGTGTTAGCATGTAAAGTAGAAAGACCTTCATCTGTAAAATCTTATGAAATCATGTAAATTGTTTAATTTCTATTTAGTTACAAATTTCCACATTTTCTCTTTCTGCTGAAATGAAAGGAAATAGTACGTGCAGCAATATATTTCCTACGACAAACTTAAAGTAAACCCTTTCATAAATTGCGACTTATTTCTTTACTTTCCAATGTAAAACACAAAAACATCCATTTTCAATGTATTCACATTCGATGGGCCAATAAGAATGTTGTATTTTGATTAATGTATGGACTGGGTTGAGACCACTCACACTCATGTGAATATAAGTTACCTTCTACTTTACATTTGTATTGAAAGGGTTCCCGACAGTATAGAAACGCAACGTCTCAAAGTACAAAGAGCTTGACGCGCAGTACAAAGAGGTTGGAACGGAAAACTTCGCACTTGGTTTCCATCCGGGAAACCAAATCGAATTGGAGTTGACACTGAGAAATGTTGGCAGAGTCGAGATACATTTCACAAAATCAGCTTTTCCGGACACACTTCTGGTAGTGTTACATCAAACGCTTCTGGTAAAGTAAGTTGCACTTTAGAAATGAGCTCTTACACTTTGGTTCTCTTCACGGTGAATTCATTATAGGATAGCTTTTAGTAGTAGGTATACGAGCGGTTGTCAACTCAGAGATTACGTGACAAACTTTAAAACTAGGAAACAAATTAGGGGAGACAGAACAGAAATATTGTACAATATATTAACAAACTGTAGCCGCGAAAGTATAAGACTACATATCTTGAAAGCTTCTTGCTTCCATCACTACTAATAAACGGTAATCGAGACGATGAAATGAAGGTGACAGCTTCAACTCGCCGATTGTCAACTGAACTACTTACAATACATTACATTACGTTTCGTAAGTACCATAAATTATCAGGAACGTAACCTTACATACGTCTATAACCTAATACAATATCTGACGGTTTAATCTCGCCTAACTTAACGTAAAACAGTCAAACGCAATCGATATTGGAGTTAAAGTTGCATTAATTAACAAAACCAGTGTAAGTTATACCAGAATCTAGAATGCTCCAAAGACAAGTGAACATAACAGACTAGAGAGAAAAGCGTACGGCCCATGTCTGCGCCAGATTGCATCTCACTATTAAATGCATTCATTTATGAATGAACGGGGCACGAGTACCGAGTCTATTATGCTTGATGGAATAAGTGACTTGCGAGTGCAAGAAAGCAATTAAATTGACAGTCTTGACACATTTCGATTAGCTCATACATTAGTCAATGTATTTCTATTGGATGCTGACTTGTCAGTATAACAAAAACAAATTTCTGAAATACTAAGAAATGTATACACTATTTTTGCAATTGGGTGAAATCGTACACACATGATAGTGGGATGAGATAATCGTACACTCGTCACGAAACAGCCTACGAAATACCGATCGCTGATTGGCCACGAGTCACTCGTCTATGACGCACGCATCTGTAAGGTTGGTGCGGGACAAGTATACATGCGTTGTACTCATTATCATACTACTTTAGTCCAATTAACATGTTCGGTTACATTATTCCCAGAAGCAAGGCCGAAGATAGCCACATATCCATCGATTAGACACAATACATCCAAGGAGTTGATCCCGGTATTCACAGAATCCTCAACAGAAGAGTCCTGCATATTCCACGATTAAGATTGATGGTCATACCCATGTTCACAACACAATATTCGATTGTCTCGCTGCTGCCTCCTGGTGGTGATATGTCCAACTTATTGAATGAGCGCCGCGGGGGGACAAGTCCATTGTTGTTCCAGACGGTACTTAGAGCGTGATCATGCATGACGTAGGAAACAGCTCCAGCCAATCGGTTGAGGTCTTCGATTCAACACACGGGCTTGTTGGTAGTCAAGTCCCATACATGGTCTAATAGCTGTCCGACAATATCTGGTGATTTGGGGGAAAATCCCCCCCCCCCTCCTACTTTTCTTTTGTCGCCAAATGCATGAATAGAGGGAGGCTTCCAACAACCCTCGTTCATCTTATAATTAGAAGCTTGGACACGATGACCTTTTAAAATGCTATTCATACTCAAAAACAATTAAACATGTTTTCTGTTTAGTCAATTAGGGAGTTTTCAGACATATAAATCAATTACGGGCACGAACATGACAGTATACGAGTGGTATTGGGGAAGACCCTCTTACTTTCATCGGTCTCCGGTCCAAGAGGTTTACGAAAGGGCTGACAATGTGTGCCAAACATCGCTACATACACCAGATAGGGTCGGACAGAGTTTAGTCAAATCCCGTCATCAAAGTCGAACGAACGCGTGAAAGGACTCATCCATCTTTTGTTGGGCGGGCCTGGAGAAGTGGACGCCAGTGTTTGAGCTTCTTGTGTCAGCTCGCCTGATTGAAAGCACCTGCCCTGCTTGCTCGCTGCTCCACATCCCCTGGGCTTGTATTGCCGGGGTTATTCTCCAGGGGGTGCTGCGCTGTTGGGCTCGAAAACAAAACTAACTTTGCCCCGCTTCGCAACCAACGCCCACTTCGCTGTAATTTTAGTTTCGAGTAATAAAACTAAGCCCAACTTGGCTTACAGAATTACACAACTTCTGAATTATAATATAAATACATACTACCTTTATATGAATTCTTGTTTTTGATGTGTAATATCAAAGTTGTTGTTGATTGCGTCACTAATTTATAAGTAACTGTTCAGTAACCAAACTAAGAAAGAAATACAGTGCAATACAAATATGTTTTGAACTTGTGAAGAAGACTCGCTAGTGTTAACGAAAAAGGGGCTACCTACACCTACAGCCCCCTTCGAATTCTATTTCCAATCTCCGTAAAACTTCATGCATTATAACCATTCATTTCAATCGCACAGAGGTACCAACCAAGGCAAATACAAACACAAACCTTGATATTTATAAATCAATATGAATGCATGCACCTGTTTGTACAACGAAATAATTAGGGGGGGTGATCGGGTTTTGCACCAATACAAAGTATAATCCCCGACAAGCGAAATAACCTTCAATCACCCACATCGCAACCAAAGTAAACACAGCATTACGTAATACTTGCCATAAGCCAAGCACTTGCTTCAGCAAGTTAGTAAGTAAATAACACTTCTAAACTGGACAATTAACTGATGACAATTAACGTGCTACCCGTCAACTGGCCGATTTTAGAAGTTACGTACAATTCAATTAAAATGTTTAACTGAACCTTGAACCTTGACTTGATCCGTTTGCGTCACTTCTGCACGTCTAGTTAACTGGCAGCACGTTAACTGGCACCAGTTAATTGTCCAGCGTACAAGGGGCGTGACGTACCATATTTTTGACAATGATTCTAATCGAGGCGTTAATGGAGTCACATGTGAAGACGAAAAGCGACAACAATAGTCATCTATTTCGCTGCTTGAGAATAGATACTACACTGTACACCCCTGGGTCTCCTTCATTCATGGCCAAAGCATCCTGTGTATGTACACCCCTGGGTATCCCAATGCAATTACCTGCCGCCGCCGTCAACCGTGTTTGGGTAGTGTGCGTGCATGTGTGTACGCTTGCCACCTGCTTGTCTCCGGCAAGACTTCCTCCCTACTTCCTTCCTTCCTTCCACCAACAAACCAACTCGGAGACGGGAGTAGTAAAAAAATTAAGAGCGTCGAAGAAAAGTTCACGTTCCTCGCGCGCTCGCCCGCGGGGGGTGGGGGGGGGGGGGGGGGGGCTCGCTGCAAAGTGCAAGTGCACCGGTAAGAATCTCAATATCTTCGAGTCCATGATGTGATATGAAACAAACTGATGATCTCAGGTCTTGTTTGGGAAGTTTCACTCAGAGTGTATCAGCTACTGTTCGGGTAACACGCGCGAGCAGCTGTTTGGGACGCACACACACTACAAGGCGGTGGAATATATACACGCAACAAGGCGGTGGAATATACACACACTACAAGGCGGTGGAATATATACACACAACAAGGCGGTGGAATATACACACACTACAAGGCGGTGGAATATATACACACAACAAGGCGGTGGAAAATACACACACAACAAGGCGGTGGAATATATACACACAACAAGGCGGTGGAATATATACACACAACAAGGCGGTGGAAAATACACACACAACAAGGCGGTGGAATATATACACACAACAAGGCGGTGGAATATATACACACAACAAGGCGGTGGAATATATACACACAACAAGGCGGTGGAATATATACACACAACAAGGCGGTGGAAAATACACACACAACAAGGCGGTGGAATATATACACACAACAAGGCGGTGGAATATATACACACAACAAGGCGGTGGAATATATACACACAACAAGGCGGTGGAATATTTACACACAACAAGGCGGTGGAATATATACACACAACAAGGCGGTGGAATATATACACACAACAAGGCGGTGGAAAATACACACACAACAAGGCTGTGGAATATATACACACAACAAGGCGGTGGAAAATACACACACAACAAGGCGGTGGAATGTCGAGGGGGAGGCATCATGATCACGTTTAGTTTCAACTCTGTTTGGCTTCTAATGAGTCGAAGGAGAAGAGAAGGATGAGCTTCCAAAACAAATAGATCGTTGGATCCTCCCCCTCATCCCTGTCGCCTTTCAGCTCCTTAGCGTGTAGCAATGTAACTAGGGCTATCGAGAAGACAAGGGGAAACAGGGAAACTAGAAATCTGTTCACATCACATCTGTGTGACGGTGGCTCAGGCAACTGCATGTAGCATTTGAATTTAAAACTTTTTTGGCGGTAATGTAGTATTTGCAAATACTTTGCCCTGTTTAATATTTTTACTGACAATGATAATACTGGTTTCCCCGAAAGGTGTGTTATGTCTTATATCTTAACCCTTTTATAAACTAACTTCAAAGCGGTAATACAATATAATTTTCATTTGTTGTTAAAATAAGGGTAGACGCCCCATATCACGCACCTCTCAGAGGCGTTTTGTAGACATCTTACCAGAAATTGAACTATCCATGAAATGTGGTTCTCAGGGAAACAAGAAATTCTAAAATTGGTCACAGTTTCCGCCGCATTTAGCCGCTCAGCAGGGCACAAACGAAACCGCTCACAAGTTTGGTAACAAGTGTCAAAAGAGTCACATTTCAGCGGCGTGAGTTTGGGGCTGTGCCCCTCGTTATGTCGTGAATGAGAAACACCTGCGGTCGATGCCGGCGAAGATGAAAGGAGCTTTGCAGGGTCGAAGTTTGGTCAGTATTGGTCGTCCATTGATATTGGAGCATCGTGCCCGGGTTTCACTTGCGACGCTGCATAATAGCAGACAGCTGGGTGGGACGGTCAAATACATTTATTGACCTTTGTCAATTTCCAAAGGATCCTCCACAAGACCGAAATAATATGGAACACAATAATTAATAAGTACAATATAAAAACACGAGTTAAATGAAATGCGAGTGCGCATTTAAATTGATTTAGAAAAAGTGAAACGAGTAACCAATGTATTTTGTGCAGATTTGAAAGTAAATGTGTTACAGTTCATTTGCGGTAAGACGCGAGACTCTAATTCGGCAGGTCCCCGGTTCGATACCAGCCACCGGTAATCCTGGCTGAAGGTTTTTCCGAGGTTTTATTCAGTCACAACGCAAATGCTGTGAGATCTATTACAGAAACTAATGAATTGAAAGTACCACCGTGCCGCTACCGACGCCCCCTAAAGCAAAACATAAAAGTGGAAGGGCGCTTGGTGTCATACCCGAAGAGACCGAGACCCCTCCTCGTAAAGCCTACAAGGTGCCGGATGTGCCCCTCCCATCGTCTCCCGAGGTTCTGCCAACCTCAGAGAGAAAAAAAATTAACCTCATCACCCAAGTTTTGACTGTTATCCCGAGCACGTATTCGACACCCACTCCATCCCCTTCGTCAAGCGAGTGTGATGTGGTCTTCCTCACTCACCACACCTCCCCAGGGCATTATGTCGCACAAACTTTTCTTCTAAACGAATTCAGAACCGGATGGATTGAAAGGCGCCGGCATCTCGATCGTAAACTTACTTAGCTAACAGGATTCAAGACTTGATCGTAAGTTATGTGTGGACGTTGACGTCACACCCGCCTGTTTATACCGTGTGAGCCCAATATACCCGGGGGACCGCGCGGGGGGCGGGAGAATTTGTTTAAACATTCGTTCGATGGGGAGGGCGCAATTCACGAGATCCGCAAATCCCCCCGAAGATCAGTCGGTGTAGAAACTGCGTGACAGGTTGATCCGTAATCATCCCGTTGGGGCGCGGCACTGCGGCGTCGAAGGGAGCTGTAATCTGGGGGGGGGGGCGCCCTGGATAGCAACGAGGATAATCGAAACAACACAGAATGGGTCATAAAAGAAGAGAAGCTGCTGAAAATGTTGACGCTGCTTTTAATCGCACATTATTATATACCCTGGCAGTTCAAGGAGTCTTGTCTCGCATACCACAAGACTTCCATTCCATTCATAAACACCTGAATCGTTCAAATAATGCTTGTTGCACTACATGGACGTCGACGAGCGCCGAGCGCCGGAAGTAGATGACCCGAAGAAGTTGGATCCAACCAACTTCTGCGCTTGCAAGCGCCGCTTCGCCCTGATTGGTCGGATCATCCACTTCCGGCGCTCGGCGCTCGTCGACGTCCATGTAGTGAAACAAGCATAATTGAAACTGCGCGTCTGCGTTCAGCAGTAAGCACAAGATCTTTGGCGGCATCATCCACCCACCAGACAATAAGTACTTCTTTCTTTGCAACCTCATTGGCGTGCATGCGCGCAATCTCTGCGCAGTGCGTGAGTTCAATCCCTTATCTGATGCAACTGAATGTGACAACTGAGAGTGTTGTGTGAGCTGATAAGGAAGCTACGTGGTAATCTACACGGGAACTGAACTTGCAGTTCGCCGCAGATGAAAGTTCCGCCTACAAGACAGAAGGGTCAACCTTGACACTTCTCAGTGCTATAGTTGCCTCGACGTAACTAGTCCCATGCTGACGTCACAGACGACTCCAATAGTACCAACTTAATTTTATACTTGTCTAGTTCCTAATATCCACTTGAAACAGGTCTTTTAGTGACAATTTACGTCCGTGCATTGGATACATTTCCTACTGAGTATATTGGGAACTACTAGACTAGCAACGGTAGGCAACTTTACAACAACATGCAAGAATGAAATGAAGCAAAAGGGTGGATAATTTCGTCAGGATTTTCGATGTGTGATACATTTGAGAAAGTGTTGCACTGTGTGCAAGGTAAAAAATATAACATATAACTCGTCACACACACATATCTCCTTTAGAATAAACAGAAGAGTTAAATTCTTGCTTCAAATACAGATTATCGAGATAAAAAACGAATTACTCCTGAAATTCACTTTCCAAAAACCGCAGAGAATCTTACTTAGGCCAGCATGCGTGCGAAATGTAATTTACTTTTAATGTGGCGTGCAGTGCATGTGTGCGACGATCTGAATGCTAAACGCCCCACTGACGAAGAACGTGATCACGAAATACGAGCATTAAAATTATTTTAAAATTCCACGCGGGGCGGGAAGGGAAGGGGAAGAATTTTTCCGCGGGGGGCGCCGCGCCGCATTTGCATTCTAAAACACGGGTTTTTACTTGAAATAAATGGAGATTTCCAACGATTTCATATTTAGATCGGAATAATGCGGGAGTTGAGACGAGATGACGGGACGGTGGCAGTCAGTCATCCATCATGGAAGTCACGGTCCATTTATTGAACCCCCCCCCCCCCCGGCCTGCTGTTGACATCTGAGGGTATGGCCCTCGCGCATGATTGGCTTATTGAAGAGTGACGTCACCGGAGCGGGATAAAAACACTGAAATTGCGCCGCCGAAATGAGAATCGTGATTGGAAACTCTTTTATCAGTTAGTGAGGAAATTCATTACGGGAAAATATCCCGGGCGGTGAGTCTGAGTAATAAGTTGCGTGTCTGCCTACGTCACAAGCTCAGAGATATCGTGTGTCGTGGTATCTATCTACAGATAACCGTATCTTAGAAGCGAATCACACCAAGTATGTGTCAACAAAGAAACACACGAAGAAGTTAAAATAATAAAGAAAACCAAGTCTGACAATAAATGTTTTGATTTTATGTATAATATTTTAAATCATTTTTACTCTATCTTAAGTACTTCGTGATAAAGCATCGTAATTAGTCTCACACTTCTCGTGCAAACAACTTCATAAACGAGCGACCATAAACCAACCGGACTAAGTCTACAACCTGGGGCCAATGTCTGCAGCCACCCATACAACCACTCGACCACACACACGTGAATTATATTATATTATATTGCTCTAGTACAGTGTATATTAGCACACCTTATTTATTTTTTATTATTATAGCTATATTATAGCTAACTCTCTTCCCTCCAGCGTGATGCAAAGATACACACACACACAGAAAGTTTCCAATCACGATTCTCATTTCGGCGCAATTTCAGTGTTTTTCGTACAGATCAATATCATGTGAATTAAGAAATACAAATACATGAATCTTGGTATTATGCTCATTTGTTTGACTATAACAATGACTTGGGTTGAGGGGGGGGGGGGGATGGTTCAAAGAAACTGATGAAATTATCCCAATGGGCAGACAGCCTTACTCCCCTAAAGACCACATGAACTCCACTATTTTGCCTGCGGGGCTGTTGATGTGGGAGCCCCCCCGGCTACGTCACTGCGTAACGTGAATATCGAGAACTCGACGTAAATGACGATAATGTCAACACGACGTCACATTACGAAATAACCGAATGAAACAGTTTCACGCATGTTTACGCAGTGACGTGCGTGCAGTGGGTAGCGCAATCACTGATAGAGATAACCTGCTAGGAGAGACGAGCTGATAACAGCCATGAGGCAGTGTGACTGTCCCCTACGCCAGCCATGGCAGGATAGAGTATTCAATTACATCGTAATCAAGCCGCGGGGGGGCATCTCTAATGCATTGGTCAATAAAACCCACATGGACGCACGGACGCGAAAGAGGGTAAAGTTGTAACCGGAGTAGCTGACTGACCGGTCAGTAGAAAATCGAGTAACAAGATACGAAAATTAGCGACGTGTCTTTTTATCTCGTTGTGAATGTGAAAAGTGGCCATTGTGGAGCGAAACCGAATACCCAACGGGGATGAATTCTCTTTTGAAAAGAGTGACGTGGCAAAAATAACGTTCCGCGAATTTCTACTTTATTTATTTATTTAATAATATAATATTTGTCTGGCCGGGATCGCGCTAACTATGACAAATTGCCGTCGTGGAAACCGAATCTCAAAGGGGGGGATGAACGAATTGCTTTTTGGAGCATGACTTGGCAAAAATAACGATCCCCCAATTTTTGAGAGATAGATTAACTTGATCCAGGAGGATTGGCAAGGATCGCGATGCAGCAAGGGGAGAAAACATATCCTGACTGGGTAGAGAACGTCAAGGAAATGTAGAAACAAATTGTCTTTCCTGAAAGAGGAAAACACTTCAGGCTCCACGTGGATAATAAGAAAGTAATCATTCCATTCATTATGACTTATTTGTAAGTAATGAAGGAAAAATAGAGCTGGGGGGGGGGGGGCGGTACAATGTGTGTTGTAAGTGATTCGTATAACAAGCGCAGGAAAAAGAAAATGCATCTATCGACCGCGCTCTACGTCAAATGAGCTAAACTTGATTATGATGAGAGTGGAATACGATGTACTTCATGCGATGTACTTGTGCGGGTGCGCCTAACTGCACAGCCGATGACATCAATCGATGATGATTACTGGACGCGTGCAGCTCTCATTCCTCGGGGCTGTGGGTTCGACCCCGCCCAGCTCACGACAACATCATCATTACCCTCGTCGTGAGAGGACTAGCAAACACGAATACATTGTCTATAGGATTTACGCTGCACTGTTTTACGCGCACGTTTTTGAAAAGATGCGATATTTTAATTTGAACATCCATATTTTAATTAATAATTCATTTAATTCTGTTCTTGAGTTTTATCTAATGGAAACTAAATTGAACCGAGCTGGGAATTGAAATCCACGTGGATATCTGTTTTCCCTTTTAACAGTTTCCCTCAAAAACGTATTTCTTAAATAAATATTCTTTTCACTTTAAATTTATTTCTCTACGGATGGACTGTGTTTTCATTCAGGAACTAGAACGATATAACCATACACTTTTTCTTGTAGCTTACATAACACTGCACGATATTCTTTCAGGCAAACGTTATAAACAATGCGTGGCCACGGCCGTGGGAAGGCGAACTCGAAAACATCAAAATTACAGCTTCTTGTATCAAAACACACAGGTTAAAAAGTGAAACTGTGTGTGCTCTAATCTTGTCGCCCTTCCTGTTCAGTTCGGATGCGCCCAGATGCGGTTGACGCAAAAAATATTCTGGACACCACAAAATTTGTTCACATCCTTTGACAAAAAAAAAAAAAAAAAACACGTATGTTTGGTTATCTAGTTACCTTTTGCGCCGTAAGCTGTTTGACATTGACAGTCAGTTTATCATATGTGCTATAGCTTCATCTGATCTTACAAGAACAGTGAAAATTAATAGTCCAACGATATATCTTCCATGTTGTGTTTCCAAGTACAACTATTTTTAAATCAAATCGATCTTATACTGAAAACCTTGACGAACCACAACTGCATCCGTAAAGGAAATCTTAGGCTACTTATATCCGGGACACTGATTTCCTGTTGATTGAATTTATTGCGATTTAAAATTTAATTCAAAGTATTCTTCCATTCAAAGATTATGTAAAACGCATCAAATCGACGCGGCGGTCAAAACACACAAGGGGTGAGAATACGCCCTTTAAACAGGCCATCATGATCAGCCATCTTGATCGATACTGAATTGAGACATACTTCCTATAATTGGGACAGTTTGCTTTTTGTTGTTACAAGAAGTTTTCTTCAAGATCAAGACGGAGACAAACTTGGCAACTGATTCAAGTTGAGGGGCAATCATTTCTTTTCAAACTGACAAAACACCCTTTGACTTGAAAGTGGTATTTACTTTCACCCAGTATGTTCTAATGTGGTGGGCGTGGATTGGAGGGCTCCATCTTTGGGTATCAGATAACTCTTATACTTCTATTCAACTATCAGCAGTTCAGGTTGACCAAGCAAAGCACACACATCTTTATATCGCACAAATATTTGACCCGTATACAACAGCCATCTGATATAGATGATACACTTGTACCGAAACATACAATGTTATCGATGACGAGTGACCCGTGGCCAATCACCGAGCCCCATTTTCAAATACTGATCACAGGTTGGTCACAATCACTCATCAATGACGAAAGCATATGTAAGGTTGTTTCGGGACAAGATATCCGAAATTTTCAAAATGAAGAGAAACACGTATAGCTGTCTTCAAAAAATAAACAAACTCATAAAAATGTTGAAACTATACGTTATCATCGTAATTCCTATGTTGCGTATATACCGCGTTTCGTCAGATGTTCCCATAAAACACTGCCTCTCTGTCTTTCAAAAATGTAAACAAAATATGATGGAATTGTTTACCCCCAAAATGATGTATCTAGATCGAGATTATAAATAGCGTCTAAATCTACTACACGTATACAAACTTCTGTGTACAGAGGGCAAGTTTGTTGCTGAAGGCAGTGTTTGATATACGGGTTATTGTGTTATTGTGTGTACTTACTTACTTACACACATCACGGGAGAGTTTACACCAACAGCCAAGCCACCTCGTGTGTACTTTAAGGAACTTACCTGCAAACAGAGAAACACAGATTAGTCAGCAGTAATGGAGCAAAGAACATGAAACAAGACACAATAGCAAAGCTCTGCAATATTGACGAGACTACTTCATCTACAAACATCAAGCATATATATAATTGTACAATGTTGTATTGAAGTTAACTGTTTAATTTCCTTTACTGAGGCTTTCACGGTTGGAGTCAGCTCCACCATTGAGGTTTTCCGCGTACAATCTTGTCAAAAGGAAATTCAACGTTTTGCCCATATTGCAATGAGCTCCTAAAAAATGTTAAAATATGTATGTTCTCCACTTTTTGACACTGTTGTACCAGCCGTACACGGAAAACCGCAATAGTATGGTTTAATTTCGCCTTAATAAGTTGGGAGTAGAAATTAAAAAAGAACAAACATGAACATTGATTACTGCCTTATCGCACATAAAACTAGCCAGGAACTGCTTCACCCCCCCCCCCCCCCTACACAGAATCCAATGGCACCTTTACATTTCACCGCAAAACATTTCGAACCAGGTGACATGTACTTCCAATAACTCTACTTTAGTGCTTTCTCAACTTTCAACTACAATAAATCTCCCTGGTAGACAATTAGAAAGCCCACCTGAACAATGTTAACAAGGCCACACAGACTGTGAAACTATTTCCATCTCACCAAACCGCACTCGAACAAAAAGTTAATTTAACACAGAAAACTTTTCGAATTTGAATTACCCTTGGGCAGCTCTTCATAGAATTTCGACGGACTAAATATTTGAGACGTCTATATATGAGAGCATCGTAAGATATAACGTCGCGAGCCCGCGGGGCATTAAGAATACATCCACGTTTTAAAAGTATGCGACGTGAAGTTAGAAGCAGACAGAGTTGAAGAAAAAGCCCGTTGAAACTGTTGTGTGCGGACGCAGAACGCAAGGGTTCAAGCGGTATCACATTGAAGAGCTCAACAATGTTGTAGTACGAACCGAAATATTCTGTTACGTATCTATACTGAAATAGAACACATTTTTCTAAAATTGATTTTTTTTTAAATAAATAGTTTAGAGTACGTTCAAGCGTATGCGGCTGTTTTCAGCGGCCTAACTAAATGTTACATCCGACATATACACTGCCACGTGTATGTGATGTGTAGATTTTGTGCAAACATTGCCTCATAAATATTTGTCAGTAAATTAATGTTTCCATTTTTTTTTTTTTATCAAACCTTTCAGCATATATTACACATTTATACGCACCATCGAATTCCCCATTCATCAACCAACGAACCATAGCGATACGTCAATCGTATCGCTACATTTAACCATGTAGACTTTATGTCAATCGATAAAAGTCAATTTCCGACAAATTTTTCCAATGACGTTATTGATGTGTGAGCGAATGAATGAATTGGTCGGCAAAATAAGGGCTTAGATGAAATGAACGAACTGTTTGAGAGAAAGGGTTATCGAGCCCACCCATGTGCGTCTGATCGTGTGACTGCGTTGTCAATCAATCAATCAATCAATCAATCGATCGATCAATCGATGAACCGTGCGATGGAAATGTGTCTCCTCTTCGCGCGGTGGGGCAACTGTTTATATACAGGAAGTTGGTCCACGGAATGAAATGGAGCGATGCGGTCACTACTCAGTGCACAAGCTACTCGGTACTCGGTACAAAGCTACTCGGTACAAAGCTACTCGGTACTCGGTACAAAGCTACTCGGTACAAAGCTACTCAGACACAAGCTACTCGGTACAAAGCTTATCAGACACACGCTACTCGGTAAAAAGCTACTCAGTACACAAGCTACTCGGAACTCGGTACAAAGCTACTCAGTACACAAGCTACTCGGTACTCGGTACAAAGCTACTCGGTACAAAGCTACTCAGACACAAGCTACTCGGTATACAAGCTACTCAGTACACAAGCTACTCGGTACTCGGTACAAAGCTACTCAGTACACAAGCTACTCGGTACTCGGTACAAAGCTACTCAGTACAAAGCTACTCAGACACAAGCTACTCGGTATACAAGCTACTCAGTACACAAGCTACTCGGTACTCGGTACAAAGCTACTCGGTACAAAGCTACTCAGACACAAGCTACTCGGTATACAAGCTACTCAGTACACAAGCTACTCGGTACTCGGTACAAAGCTACTCGGTACAAAGCTACTCAGACACAAGCTACTCGGTATACAAGCTACTCAGTACACAAGCTACTCGGTACTCGGTACAAAGCTACTCGGTACAAAGCTACTCAGACACAAGCTACTCGGTATACAAGCTACTCAGTACACAAGCTACTCGGTACTCGGTACAAAGCTACTCGGTACAAAGCTACTCAGACACAAGCTACTCGGTATACAAGCTACTCAGTACACAAGCTACTCGGTACTCGGTACAAAGCTACTCAGTACACAAGCTACTCGGTACTCGGTACAAAGCTACTCGGTACAAAGCTACTCAGACACAAGCTACTCGGTATACAAGCTACTTGGTACAAAGCGCGGCAACTGTTATATGAATGAATCTGTACGCCTGGCCAGTTTCCATTGCTGAGGCTGTGAGGCCAAGGTGCACAGTTTTAAAATATACCTCACTTTACACATTTGACGTTCAACGTTCATACACCTCAGTTAGGTTTTATATTTGAACGGTATTACAAATTAATTTGATTGAAGTATTTGAAACACCGTTTGTTTTCTTTTGTACTTGTATTTATTTATGCCTGTCCTATTAATATACACAACCTTGTTATTTATTGTTATTCAGTAACTATAATTCCTATTATTTTTTGGTGTTGTCTAGTAGGCCTATCCCCGTAAAGAGCATCAGCTCATGTTGGTAAAAAAGAATTTAATTTTTAAAAAAATTGGAAAGTATCGATACGATTCATACTGATTGTCACTTTTTTTAGGTGAGTTGTAGCATTATTGAGATAGGACTAGAAAACGGTAATTTCATGCGGTTTTAACACATTGGCGGTAGCATTCGCATCCCCTATTAATGTGATATATCCTTTAATTGGCCATCAACTGAACCAAATCCCGCAAGGGGTTGATTTAAACTTGTCGGCGGTCTGTCCGCTAACTGCCCCAGCTCTCTTATAGGGGGGTCGTAATAAGCAGTGGTCACTCAGTCACTTTGAAGTCGCGTCATGGTCTGCAGCGAGGCAGAAGATCAAATACTTGCTACTCCCGAAGATAAAACGCTTTGATGACGTATTGCGCCAAGAGACACATGCGCAGCCTGTTTTTTGTATGTTTTTTTTATCTAGATGTGTTCTGTATTTATATCTGTTTTAATTATTTATTTTCATTTTTGTAATTTAAATCAGTTGTCATTTATTCAAATCAACAATATGAACTGAAAACTTGCAATTTCAAATACTTCGACACGCATTTAAGAACATCGTATTTGTCTACTAATTGTTTTTTTTTTTTTTTTATATAAAAACTTTGCATAACTTATGTTTTTGTAGTTCGAAATAAGGCGAAGTTAAATCACAAAACACTCGGTGCATGAGTGAGTTGTGAATGTGGGATTAGAACCTAAGCTCCTCTCATTCACCAAACACGTCAACAACATTTTGTGCATCGACCAAACACATTTCTTGCTCGCTGATTTGGTCACCCTTGGAGCAGACAAGCGACATCAGTAAACTGAACATTCCTGGAACTGTGGCTCCACTTCTACGATAGTATGTCGCATTCCGAGAAATGTATGGGGTATTACAATTATCAATTACCTGCCGAATGAAGTGGCAACCAGACAGAGCACGCACGCATTCCTAAGATAACCCGACACAAAACTCCAGTATGCAGTTAACAAAAGACGTGCACTCTGGTTTGCCGCTCCGTTACGCAGATAATTGATAATTACAATAGATGTTCATTTCTTTTGAAGTGTCTTGGCTACTTAGTTCCAGGAACATCTTACTGCGGAATATCTTTCCATGTATTTAAAGGTGAACAAAACAGGAGCGAACACAAAACGCTAAAAACTATAGTTACAGAAATAAGCTAAAATGGCGGTCCATATGCCTCTCTTTCCCTTTCGCTCACAATTATATTTCAGCTGATTTAGTTTCTTATATACAACGTGAAAAAAAGTTTGGGAAATATTGAAATCTAACTACAACCAAAATTGGAATATTTGCATATTTTACAAAATAATCAAAAACAGAGTACCCTACCGTTCATATATTTTTTAAATTTCTTGTGTCTCAAATGTAAGCAAAAATAATACAAATGCAAGTCAAGTTCATACAACAAACGTCGCATTTGATGTCCATATCCACCATAATGAGTGGACAAGGGTAGTGAAAAGGGGTATCAATTCTTTTATCGGTATCTTCACTAAAAAAAAAAAAAACATTTTTCTATTTTTTCAACTAGTAAATCGCTAGTTTAGACCATCACTTTCGTCAACAACTTCTCTCTTAGTACTACTGCAACACACGACACATATAACCAGTAGCAAGTTATTCCTGTCTATTATAGCGTGGGCTCGCCGCGCCTGCCGTATAAATAACGCGAACCATCGCCCACGCTTTCAATGTTGTTGTTTTCTTGTTTACACACAGCACGTGTCCGCACATCTGCTGCTGTTGTTTATTGTTTACATGTTGTTTCAGCACTACTAACGATGTTATCTTTGTCGCGTGTGTTGCGCGCGCAACTCTAGGAAATGAATGACGAGCACATTGAAGTAGCGTAAATATACACACATACATGAATGAAGACTCATTGAACAAGATGCTTCAGTGACTGCGCAAAGTTGACGAAGGTTTTAGTTTGTAAACAAAACTGAAAACACTCAAACGGAAACTGTATCATTTAGTTGTATTGACGTCAGACGCGAGAAACGTTTGTGGTGTGATTGGTCAAGTAGAAAGGAGTACGTTACCGATGCGGTTTGCTCTTGTGTAGAGAATGGTTGAGAGGGACGGATGGAATAGGGCAAAAAGGGGTTTGATTCCAGTAATACTGATAAGGTTTTATCGAGGTTTCCCTCAGTCACAAAGCTGGGATTAGCCCTCGACATTCTCCCCTACTGTCCAAGATAACGTCATACTTACTTACACTTACACACCAGGTAAAGCTGGTAAAGCTGGTGTGCATCCTACAGCAGGGATACGTATGGAAAAAACGTGTATTTTGATGGTTTTGACTTTCAATGATCGAACGTCACATTTCAATAAAGCAATTCTAAAGCTTGAAAACTGTTTTTAAAACAAAAAAAGGATTATTATACTCTTTTCCCATTCAAGACTGGTACATTCTCGATAAGAAGTTGTACACAATGTAAGTTTGTTTTATTTCCATAGAATAATACTATTTCAAAAAAGTTACAAAACTTTTCAAATGTCACTGACATACGTAAAATTTTATTTCTACAAAAATGAAAGTATACATTAGAAAACGTGTTCGCTCTCTGAATGTTATTACTGCACCAATGTGACAGAGATATTGCCAACTGCGAGGCTGCCCGCTAGTTTAGGGGTAGTTTGTGAAACAAAGCACGCTCCTATATACAACATGGAAGCTGTATGACCCCGGGCATTTCCTCTCATCGCGTGGATGAGCGTAGCAGTGGAACGATAACCTGACATTTCCTCGTAAACAACAACGTTCTATCGTGTCAAGATTTCATTACAAGCCCAACTGCTTCGAAGATCTCGAATCTCGTTTGCATTATTTCACGCTAGCATTTCATGATGATATTTAGCCTTCATGTGTTGGCAACTATGCTAATCGAGACGATGAGTGGGTGTGATATGAAGATGGAAAACGCGATAAGACAATCATACCAAGCTAGGATCGAAATGTAGCATTTATACACAAAACTCCACAATATCCACCATTTCGGAACGTTCAAATTTCATTCAGTCCCACCATTGACGTCACAGAAGCTTATGTTAACTGAGTGCTTACCAGCAAACATGTGAACATAACATTGCGGGGTACATCGCTTCTTGTTTGAAACATACTATTCCATGGTATATTAAAAGTTTTTGTAAACGTTTGCACGGCCTTTAAGTCCCGCTAGGCCATCATACGTTCTTCACCCATCTCACTACGCACGCAAGCCGCAACTACTTTAAACTGTCCCAGATGTTCTTTATTCTTATTTATGCAAAAAGGTTTCTTCTATTTTGGGCCCGCCCGCATCTACATATTACATACATAATGGATGTGTGTATAATAAGTACATATGTATGAGGTTCTCATTCCAGGACACATGTTACTCGCTGAGAGAATGTGAGTCAGAAGGTCGGGGATTCGATCCCTGCTGCAGGCAATATGAATCTTTCCCGCAGTCAAATAGGAGTTTTTAAACAATGCTAGAATGCGTTTGAAGAACTCATCAGACAGACCTAGAAATAATAACCGATACGTAACTTACTTGTTGATACTGGGGTGATTCAACATTAATTAGCGGATGAATGACCAACATTGTGACGTCTGCATAAAGCATGTGATTGTTGGTCAGTGTGTGACGTAGTTTAACTCCGGCCTCGTTATTAAACAATAAATAAATAATATAACACTTCACCACTAGATGTTTAATGACGTCACTTTGACGCGCGTCAACAAACGTCAGCGTCTTGTGTGGACACATTTATAGATTCCCAACATGTACGCTATCATATACGATTTGAGATCAATCTGAAATATGTAAATTGTCCATTAGCGTTTAATTTGATAAAACACTCACGAATCACTCAAGATTTTCGTACCACTCCCACTTTTCACGAACACTCATCGTCTGAAGTGGATCAACTTAAAACGCTTACGGTGGAGTTTATAAAGACGGCAAATTTGCATTTTTACATGACAAAGACCCATAATTCACCATTGTTTTTTTTCTGTGTTTGAAAACTCGTCCCGTATTCTAGTTTCGTCCCGTTAAAGCGTTCGTTAATGGAGGGTTAAATTGAACGACACTAACGCGGAGTCTCTAAACGAAACGTTTACGTATTTCATAGCCCGCTTGATAAGTCGTTCACGACGGGGGGGCTATTATTGTAATTTGTAGCTTTAACGATTTCAAAAGACAATTGAATCGGTATAATTGAAGACATTTTCAGCCAGCCATATTACCAAACAATGGCTGCAGCCGAACCGTGAAGACACAGATGGCGCGCTGGGAAATTGATTACCAGCAGCCGAAATGAAGGGCGGAGCAGGTAGAATATTACTCAAGGAAATGACTGAAGAAGACTTGAGAGGGACCGAAAAACGACGGTTAGTTAATTTCCTATTGTAAACAAAATCTCTCGTCTAGTTAATCGGGTGATTAATGTGTGGATGCATTTGTTTAGACCCGGGGAATTAACATGAACATGCATCACACATGACTAGTAATGGCGGGGGCTATAAACTGTTGAGTGGGTTAACAGCTGCGTCGTGGACTAGTGTCAAATACGACTCGTCCATACTGGTTGAATGGTGGGAAGAATAACGCATCATTCCATAACATGGGGCATTTCTAGACTGAATTAGGTAATAAAATAATGAATATTGAATGAACCTACGAAAAAATCATATTTACTCCAGAAAAATGCCCTAAATAATCCTATGATTGTTACAAGAATAAAATAACAAGTCAAATCAAGAGGAAGGGCAAAAGTATTAGATAAGTAGTGCGATACGACGTTTTATACACACACAAAATGGTTTGTCAAAATGGAGTATGCTTTTATTTCAAGCAGAATAACCACGTGGCAAACAACTATAATTATGATACAATACCTATTTAAACTATGGTCTGCAAAAACGTATGCAGGTATAATTTCATTCAATTCTTTATTCAGGTATTCATTCAATAATGAAGTCGTAGTTTTTGTTGCATGATACTTAATTTTTAATGAGTAAAAGGTTTGACTTTATATCATTTTTTACTCCTGCAGGAAGCTTATTATAAATAATTAATTTCGTGGACTTCGATGCTAGTTTCCGAGTCGCGCTGAGTGATAATTGGACAGTAGTGTTGTTACGGAGATATTTCTTCTGGGACTTGTTTCTTTAATTGTGAAAAACGAGGATGGCAGAAATCTTTTCCTCGCTGACGAGGACGAAGGTGTCGCAATCCTCCAGGAATCAGCGTGATCCCGTCAATACCCGGCTCGTCGCTAGGGGTTCGAAGTTGTCATAACAACGTAGAGACAACCCCTGGGTTGAGGAAACATCCCTTATAGTTGGCCTTTCAACAACATTCTAGGAATAAACCTTCGGTGGGTGTAATAATCACCCCATCAACAAACGATACAAACCACAAACACACTCAAACCGGAAGTCGTAGTAGATTGGAAGGGACGTGTACGATTTCAACACCAAAAAAATATAAAAGGAATAATTACAATTAAATTTTCATTCATCTATGAAAACTCATATGATAGCTACACTTTTATCATTTTTAATGCAAATGAAGTATAATTTAAATAGTCACAAAATAAACAACAGAGACAGCAAACACATAAAACAATTACACCTATACACAATAAAATATAGCCAAGTAAGATGATGAACACGTATGAATTGGCCGCAAATAACTTCAAATCAATCAATTATTTTCGTTACCTGACGCTTTCCGTCAGTTAGGTTCTAATACATCACAAGATTGTAATGCACCCTATATCAGACAACTGTATAATAATTTATCGCATTCCAAAGACATTGTATATTTACTCTCCACATAAACACAAGTATCTGTCTTGTTATTTCAATCTTGCTTTAGAATAATAATGACAGAACGGGATGGGGTGGGATGTGGGATTAACCTTGACTCTCCCAGTTGTAAGACGAGCTGAAACGCTCCAGCTTCAACCCAACTTATAAAAACAAAACTTTAGATTACTTCTGACGAGTTCTGTTCTCATCCTTCACTTGAGACTTGTAAGTTATTACATTACCCTATGATAACAAGCGAGTATAACTCATGATTATTACGACTATAGGCAACAGTAAAAACATAGCCTAACCCGCGCCCCATCCGCTCTGCTAAGCGGCTGTCTTGTATGTCTACCCCGTGATAACTTGAGACAGAGGTAATGAAACGAAAACAACCCAACTTTATCAATCAGGGATGCCCAAAACCATTAAACTCACTCAAGTAGAACCCATGTTGGTGTCCCCTGTTTACTGGGAGGATATTTTAAATTGGAATCTGATGTTATCGTTTGATTAAGTTGGCCAAAGGAGGAAATTGCGTTTTAACTTTTAACCCGTTGCTGAAGTGCAGGGTATATAATCCATTCCAGTCTGATATACCTGAAAATAAAACTAAAGTAAAGATGCCCGAAGATATTACATCGCACGACATTTATAACGTATTACTCGAATCTGAACAATGTTGCATAGTATTAGTTTCTCACTGAGTAGCCCCTACGCAACTAAGTCTAATGCCGACCTCACATCCTGCTCTAATGCCCCATTCATGCACGGTGTTTCTACGAAAAATCAACAGATTTGTTCACACATTCGTAAAGTTCACTACAATTACAGATGCAGAGTACTATTTAGATAGGCATTTGTCACACGTCACTTCACTATTACATAATCTATGACGACACCTTGCGAGACACGTCGAACTACAAAATTAATGATGCATCATTTGGCGCTAATTGAAAGCGTGTAATCTTTGCTCTTGGAAGGGTAGGAAACGTGAGTGAGTTGTAAGGGTAAGTAATCAACCCTAGCAATATGAATGAATGATGACGTCAAGAGATCCCGAACACCTTCCAACTAATACCGAACCCAAAGTGCCAACAAGTCAACAGAACAGCGACTAACGTATATATACGCGTAAATATGTTAATTTAGCTTCATCAACTGTGATTTCAGATTTGCATATACATGTCATAGCTACTCCATTACTAGATTTACACAAGTGAGGCAGTTTCCTCGGGCGACGGAGCAGTTGACGAGCACAAGCTGATAACCCACCCCCTGACCTACATCGGCCACCCCCCGGTGCTCAGATGGAAGCGAGCTGAGCCCTAGTTAACAGAATTATGGCCACACTCACACACACGAGCAATACTCCGCTGCTATTGTGGGAGAACTCTCGGCTTTAGGCAGCCTATCAGATTACAGTGGAATGTGAACTGGACAATCACAGGGATTTCATTGACATAAGCACACATACATACATCCCCTCTCACATGAAGTACAAACGATGAATACATTAATCAATATATTTTTTAACTTATTAACCTCCACGTGGTGTCCGCGAAGACTCTTGTAAAAACACTTTCAATCCTTCTTTTTCTCATTCATCGTCATACGGTATTGTTTACTTTTATATTGTTTCATCTTTCCCACTCTTCTCATTCAAGCTGTCCTCTTTGAAACCTGAACGCCGACCAACCCCCCGAAATGACTTTTGTCTTCCCTTATGACGACCCCTAACATACATGTGTGATGGATGTGATTCGGCGCAATCGAGTAAGTTGTAAAACAAAAAACAAGTATAATAATAGATTAAAGTATTGTTTCACCACCTACTAACTTTTCACATAGTGAAAATACGTTATCTGGAAGATATGGCTATCGGAACACAACAGAGTTTTAATTCAAAGTGGATACAAATACAAAAATACAAAAGTTAGCTGAAATAATATCCACAAAATACCTTTCATGAGGAGTTCTATATTTCACTGGCTTAGATCATAAATCTGTTTCAAACCGAATAGGTCGAACAACCCCGGTAATGTGGGATAAAAGAACGATGAGGATTAACACCCGAGGTCGCAACCTATGAGATCGATGACATTTGCCCGACTTCCCGGAAATGAGTTGTGACGGCTTCGGCTATTCCCGTATTATCAATCAATAATTAACTAATCTGATCTCATCGCTCGATGCGTCACCACCTTCGTGCATGGAGTGCACACTCGTGCGAATAAGATCGCCCTTGGTTTAGTGTGCGCATAGCCACTATTAACACCACCTTCGTGCATGCAGTGCAGACTCGTGCGAATAAGATAGCCCTTGGTTTAATGTGCGCATAGACACTATTCACACCACCTTCGTGCATGCAGTGCAGACTCTCGTGCGAATAAGGAATAGCTTGGTTTAGTGTGCGCATAGCCACCATTCACATTTAAGATGAGGGTTTGAACCCAAGCATCGGCAATCCTCACTAATTTTCTTTGTTTTACGAGGAGACAGTTCAACATTCTGATGTACCAATGTAAAGTTGATAACAAACAACCTACCGTGTCTCATAATGCCCACAATGAAAAGATGAAGACGTGCATTAGTTAAAATATATGTAATTTTGTGTGTAATTGTTTGTTAAAACGACAAAACCGAAACCATTATTATTTTCCAGTTGGGAACGGTCATATAACGGAGAGCTTACCAAGAAAAGTGTTCTATTTTTATTACTCCTTCCAAAGCACACGCTCCAGGGTTCGATTCCCTGTTTCTAGACTTTGACTAAAATCTATCAGTATTGTAAACGCTGTGACTTTGGAGCCGTCATAGCAATGGAGCACATAATAAATAGTATACTGTAGCCCCCACTGAAAATCAGTTCCTGTAACTGAGTGGCTAGACAATAAATAGCACTTTATTTTATTCATCAATCACTCAGTCAGTCCCTACCCCAGGAATTACAATACAGAGTATGCATGCTATAATTCACCATCGATCACGTACATTTATTTGTGTGGCCGGATAACCCGACACGTTGTCGTTACTGCATTATCTGCGACACGGCTGTGATTGCCTGATGGCGTGAGTAGTAAGTAGGCCCACAACAAGTCACATTACTTGCACAAACATGTCTATCTCCTTGTCGGGTGGGAGGAGTTGTAAACATGTAAACATGCTCGCCGGGGTCTAAGTACATGTGCGTACTTTGGGCCCGTGTTAACTGCATAATCAACAACTTCCTACAACTAAACACGACTGTTCAGCTAGCAAATTGTTTGAATGAAAATTCAGAAACATGAACTACTACCAGAAAGCGGACTAAATTATTGATAGATTGCGATTAGTTAGGAGAAAATGAGAACAATTTGAGATTATTGAACATAGCCGACGTCATTACTGTTTGTAGACGTGTATAATCCCTCATACGTGCATAATTCTAATTTGTTGTATTTCTTGGATAGATATTAGATAGCTGGAGTTTGTTTTTACGAACACATAATATACAAATGTCGATGTATCCTTAGGTTTATTACAATAGGACCACCTCCGCATTGCTGACGATTACTATAATCTGAATTTTCTAAAAACAAAACATATTATATAATATTTTAGGGCAACCATTTAAAATGCAGTTGGCGCTTACCATAAACCATAAGTACAATCAAAATATACATAACATAATATACTGCTCTGGATAATGCTTGGGGGGGGGGGGGCAGCCTAGTTTAGTAGATGTAAACTTCACAGCGAGGAATAAAACGTGTTTTTGTCGTGGGCTAAGTTGAATAAATTTACCCGGGCATAAATAACCCTTGTGACAGTAACGACGAAACTTATCATTTATTAACCCTCGCTTATTTCTTCTTGGTGTTTCCTTGGATGCGCAAGACACCACTGCAGAACATTTCCAATGTGATTATAGATCAATTAGAACACAAAATTACGTTTAGGGGCTATTATCCCCCCCGGGGAAAGAGTTATCGTTCTTTTCAACCATAATTACACCGAAATAATGATGTAGTTAGCCAGAAAATGTCTAAAATATTAAATGGTTCGCATTATGATTTGGCAGGCCAGTACCATTGTAACGAATTACCATGAGCCGAATGCTGGGATTGAGCCAGAACGCACAGTCGTCCATTTGCTTATGTTTTACATATTATTATTTTGAACATGGAAAATAACATGTTTTTATCAACCGTAGGCGGGCACCCCTTGAAGATGGGGGTGAATGCCCCCTACTGACAATAAATTCTTGTAATTGAGGTGGTATTTATTTTATTTAATACGTCGGCCTTCTGAGGACGAGCAACGTGGATTGCAATGCGCAGTGCACAACACAAGTATAATCGACCTGCTCAGCTCCTAAGACAATAGACCAGCTATACACTTCACAATGAGACATAGATAAGACGTTCCACTTCCTCCTGCAACAACGAGCACGCACTCCTTCGCGCACATACATTCGTCTTCGGATCATTCATTCACATTTGCGCCAGGAGCGTTATTATCCAAAAAGACAAAGCGGAGATGCAAGCACGCACGCACGCACAAACGCACGCACACACGCACGATGGAACCGCCCGAAAATAGAACGAGCCAATTATAATTAATTGGACGAACAATTTATTTTGCATAAACGAGCAGTGGACTGAGTATGACAGAGAGGACGCAAAGTACGAACAGAGGGGGAAAGTAACTTGAGTCGCCACAAGTCTAAGTGCATGTGTACTCAGTCTACAACAGAGGGGGAAAGTAACTTGAGTCGCCAGAAGTCTAAGTGCATGTGTACTCGTTCTACAACAGAGGGGGAAAGTAACTTTAGTCGCCACAAGTCTAAGTGCATGTGTACTCGGTCTACAACAGAGGGGGAAAGTAACTTGAGTCACCACAAGTCTAAGTGCATTTGTACTCGGTCTACAACAGAGGGGGAAAGTAACTTGAGTCGCCACAAGTCTAAGTGCATTTGTACTCGGTCTACAACAGAGGGGGAAAGTAACACGAGTGCATGTGTACTCGATGTACACAAAATACGAACAGAGGGGGAAAGTAACTTGAGTCGCCACAAGTCTAAGTGCATTTGTATACTCGGTCTACAACAGAGGGGGAAAGTCACACGAGTGCATGTGTACTCGGTGTACACAAAATACGAACAGAGGGGGGAAAGTAATTCGAGTCGCCACTATTAAGTGCATTTGTACTCGGTCTACAACAGAGGGGGAAAGTCACACGAGTGCATGTGTACTCGGTGTACACAAAATACGAACAGAGGGGGGAAAGTAATTCGAGTCGCCACTATTTGCAAACTCCACATCCATTGATTGTCATCCCTTTAGCACAATATGCTAACTTTATCTCGCGTTTATTACAGCTGTGTTTTCACCTCTCTATTATCGTTATACTATCAGTCATTTGCTACTCGATACAGCGATAGATAAACGAGGCAACGTCAACACCCTATGCGAAATACGAGCCCATGTCCCTTGATTCCACAGTAGGGCTCTGTCAACCGTGTATGCGCGTAGTATGTCACGCATACAACAGCGCAGTCAGCTCTTCCCTCCCTCCCATGTTGCATTGCGCCACGCTTGGAGTCTTTCATCCGGACAAAGTCAACACTCCATGATATCTATCATCAAACAGAAATACATGTTTCAAAACGAGAAACCCCCCTAAACGCCCCCCCCCCCCTTGCATCTTGTCCCAACTGGTCACGTTACACATTCACTTTGACCACTATGTCATGGTCTTGTAAAAAGCCGCTTACACGGTGGAATATGTTAGCGTGAACAGAGTATAAAGTATAAACACATCACATTTGTTTTAGTTTAGTTCTTTCAACGGGATGGTGCGTGAGAGTGGGGGAGGGGGAACAGAGAAGGGGGACGGGGGGCAAGGGACCGAAAAGCTCACTCGCGTTTACTCCGTCTAATTTTTTTAACAAAATATTTACGGACTACGTGATAAATTAACTAAATTACTTTCAATTGTGACCGAAATATGAAATGAATGTTTCCAGGAGAGAAAACAAACAACACACACAAAACGAGAGCGCCGGGTTGGAGGGTTTGTCTCCCGGCTTAGGGCGAACTGCAGTGTTACAATTAGCGTCGAAAAGACGGACGGTCGTCACGGTTGGGGAATGTGGGGGGGAGGGCTCGTCGTTCCGGGGGGGGGGGGGGGGGGAGGCAACACCCGTGTCGCGTCACTATCTTCGGCTTTGCGTCTCACGTTTTGATAACGGTCTTACTTGGGTGGATGACAAATGCAGAAACTCGGGTTCGAACCAGGAACGTAGAAACCATAGTTGACCCGACCAGCGTCTAACTGAACACATGAGGAAAACGGGCATTGGCAATAGCATATAACAAATACTTTCATTCTGTAATGGTCTGGAAAAAAATAGTGCACACTTGCAACCCAAAATCGAATTCCTCTCTTACTGATCCACCTCTACCACAGACGTGACGTTGCCCAATGGAACGTTACTTCAATGATGGGTGGTCAGTCAGGTGGTAGAGGGGACGCGTAAACTAACGATGAATATTACCCCCCGCAGAAACGTCACCTGTCTAGTTAGTAATGTCACCGAACATGCAAACTGCTAGAACTGATGACGCATAACTTTGGTAGTTAATGCGGTAAATAGCCAACTAATGTAATTCCATCCGCCAGCCCATGTCGGTAGTCAACGCTAGAGAAGGGAGGTTGTGGGATCGATTCCTGTCTCCTACAATCTAAGGGTTTCCTCCTACACTCAGTCGTAGGGTTGTGATGTGGGGAACGCGGGGGGCTGGTTTCGATTCCCGCTTTGCCATAGCCCACTCATTGTTTCGAGTCGAGTTAAGGGTTGAGCAACCGAACTAGGACTCTTGCGTTCCAGGTTCGAATCCTGCTTCGGTATGGATATCATGCGATGTTGTCATTCTGACATAGAACACACTCATAGCCTCGACAACAAGTGTGGAGAAATGTATATGAGCCACAAATAAATATACTGGAATGTGTTAATTTACGCTGACACGTGTTTTTATAAACTATCAAGTATTTGACATGTGAATTATTTCAATGTAATCCTAATTTACAGACACGCAAAACAACAAACAACACGGACAGCGTATTAATTTCCTAATTATTAGATCAATTTAAAAAAATTCAAAACAAACAGACAGACAGAACGTAAACAAGCCAGATGGATCACTCGTCGAGGGAAGGTCCGCAGATTCTTGGCTTGATCCAGTGTGCAGTGGAATCAGGTCCGCAGATTCTTGGCTTGATCCAGTGTGCAGTGGAATCAGGTCCGCAGATTCTTGGCTTGATCCAGTGTGCAGTGGAATCAGGTCCGCAGATCATTGGCTTGATCCAGTGTGCAGTGGAATCAGGTCCGCAGATTCTTGGCTTGATCCAGTGTGCAGTGATCTGCGCCACTTCCTGTCCGTGCACCAGTTAATGGGGCCTAATTCGGCTCATTTAGCGAGTGTGTGCCCGTTGATTTGTGTGTTAGTGTGTGGGTGATTGATCTGACCAGAGAGTCACGTGACACCGCACCAGCGCTGCGAGTGGGGGATCCCCGAAGTAATTACTCGCCGGTGTCCCATTGGACGGACGGATGGTAATCAAGGGTTGCCAACTAAATGTGCCGTGAATAATTAAATGACCAGCGCTCTAAGAAAGATCGGAATGAGGAGATTTGAAAGTAAGGGGGGAAGAAGGACAAGTGACAAGATTGGCGATGAGTAGGGAAGAAAGGGGTGAACGATGATGATGACAAAGTGTGCGAGAATAGGGGGATGTTGCTAGTTGCTACCCCTAACGAAATACGTGTCGTGAAGGCGTTGTTACTGTTTGGAGCAAAAACTGTGTAATATAACCACATGTTTTTGTCTACAAGTGTAATAAAATATCTACTAGTTCTGTCGGATATACAACCGCAAGTCTACAATTAATAAAGACGAGCATTGAAGGCGAATAACTTAAATTAGGTCACACGAATGAAAAATAATTTCAATTTCTACAAGATGGGAGACATGTAAGAAAGAAATGCCCCACATCGGGATGCGTACGGGGTGAAAACACCGCCGCCAATATCTCTACTTCATCTCGCGCATAGTTTTTACATCAGGGCGGCGGTGACTGTGAAGTGAGCAGATCGCTCATTACATCACAAGTACGCGTCATTACTCTAGCTGGCTGGCATCATTTAGGGCGCCATCCCGTACGTATGTCGGGTTTAATGTACCGTCGTGATGCGCACTTGGTCAAACGACGGACGACTCATGATGAGTGATTGTAATTGTAATTGCTTCTAGGAATATACGAACACCCACTCCGTGTTGGCTCCATTGCGATGTTATGATCTTGTGTGACGTGTCGCTGTGCAAGGCAGTGATTGGATGATTTCAAAACTAATGCACCAATTCATACTTTGGTCATAGTAAACATAATTTTTAAATAAAGTTCCGGAACGATAAGATCTTTTCTACTGTAATAATAGGATGATAACGTTTGGTGAAACTAGCAGTCTTATTCAACAACGAAATCCTTCACTATTCTTTCATGTAGTAACAAATTGATTATTTTTATTCAGATTAAGGTTTTCTTCACTGGACTGGATGTTTGCATTATGCTTGCATTATATTTGCATTATTTGCCATCAATTATAAAGTGTTCTCTATCGAAATAACTTGTTATCAATTTAAAAACAAAGATTGCAAGTAAAAAAAAATCCATCGACATTCAATCACATTTACTACACATTAACAGGTGAAAAACGTTTTGTTTACAAGTGAAAATGCTTCAAGCCCTGTTGAATGTAAACCAAAAATACAATTCAAACACAAATCCTTTAGCACCACCGACACTACCCCGAATAACCTATCGGATTTCGTTTCCAAATCCCTAACAGGCAACAACCTATAAACCCTGCTTAAAACGGAAGCTTGAAAACAGATACGTGAAGCGATCTATTAGTGACTTAACGTAACGTAACGTTACATACGCGAGGTTTACATAGAATTACGGCGGCATGTGAAAAGAAAAACACGGCGAGAGAAATTAAATTGCTCGCGAGATAGGGAAATAAATTGGAAATTTCCTTTATAAGCTGGCGTTTTTAGGAGCTTAGCCCGGCAAACGCGCTCGCCTACAATCGAATAAACTCTGGGCTAATATAATCTAGGAGTAAAAAAAAAAAAAAAGTTTACGAATTTAATTTCCCCGTGGTAGCTACCGAAATGCGAGATGAACGGATGGAATCCTCAAATGACGACCTTAATACGCAACGAATTGAAAATGTGTGTTTTTTCTGCACTCGTCAGACTTGTATTTTATTTATTTTTAAAGTCAATCGTTCGTTGGAGGTGAAATAGGAAAAGCGTTGGAAAGTAGATATATGTTTGTGAGTGGAGAGACGCAATCAAGTTTAGTATGGATGACGTCACATAGTACTCCATCTTGTAATGTTCTGTTGCACTCTGGTGTTGGCTCTGTAAGCTTGATAACGAGGACAGTCAACGATACTTGTACAAAATGCTTGCGTCTCACGATGTGCAACATACAGGGTTGAAAAGTTTTGTCATACTTTTTATAGACTCTATTTTAATTAAATACCTACGACTTACATAGTTTTTTCGAACGTTCAAGCAAACGATTTCCAATCTTCCCTCTTGATTAAACCGTACTGAATAAACTTTTTGAAATGCAATATCGCAACGGAAAAGAGAAAATTAATCCGATGAAGAAGCACATCAAAGTTACGCTCTTGAGTCATAAACAAACATCTCCAGATTGTGATGTATGGAAAGTGAGGTCATCTCGTAGCCTCTTTGGCAACGCGATCCCCCCCCCCCCTTCTACCCCCGCGCCTTTGACTCGTGCGTGCAGCGAGCTACAGACCTGAGCCTGTAATCAAAAACGTTCTCAGAAAGACGGCAAACTGAGTAGATGCGATACTGGCGGCGAGATAGAGCGATAGAGCGATAGAGCAGGCACGCTACGTGGATTGGATGCACGGCCGGGACCTGGGATGATGGAGTCGAGGCTGCCGGGATTTGGAGCCACCGAAGACAGCGGCCATGATTGATACACGCAGAATATAAGGTGCTTTAGAGGAAAATTGAAGGAAAACAGACGGGATCGAGAAGAAGAAGAAGAAAGGGGTGAGCGTTGAGGATATCATGGGAGATCAAGGATTAACCCCTGCTGGGTCTGGGGGGGGGGAGAGAATCGGGTTATACCAGTTATTTTATTTGATCAACTCGAAAATGCTGCATGGAACAGATGAGCTCGATTTGTGAACGCGCTCCCGTCTCGGAATGGCGCCCTGGGTGGTGCTTGGGCTTGCACAAACACTGCAGAAGGGAGTTAGTTACTTTTGTGAGAAGAGAAAACTGAGATTTTGTCCGCCTTTAAAAATAGTAGATATTATTATCGGATTTATAATGGTGTGCCCTGTATACGTCTAAATACACAAGAAAATTAAAAAAAAAAAAACATAAACAAATTGGACTTTGAAACCTGTATTTACAGTTCATTAATGTCCGACATTCTTAGAAATAACATGACGAATGTAATTATAGTTACAACGATCACAATAACGAGTAAAAAAACGCTTGATTTAACATTAGGTGATGCGACATAAAACGACAGAGGCAATACCAAAGAAGTTGGAGTAAGTTATTATCTAATTGTAAAAACATTCCTGAAAGAAGATTGGAACTTGACCGTGATTCCCATTTGTATTCATTGTTTTAGTCGATATTTTCTCAGAACTCGATGAATCCGACGGTGAAGAAAGTTGCGTTGTTGTTGCAGCACAGAGTCATCGATAGTCCAGTGAATCACACTGGAACGCGTCATCACATTGGTAACACTGCTCAGTCACCGTTGGTATGACGGACATTTTAGTTGAAACTCTTTTTCTTTTGCAGAGTACAATTTCTCAACAGAGTTCTGGGCTGAATTTACATTTTAAAAAATACGAACTTACAGGTAGACTTTTTAAGAGGCTTAGAGCTCATGCCTGCTAACTCCGATAACATTAATCAAAATAAATATCACATTAGACTATCTTAGAAAAACACTACGCAAAACTCCACGTCACTCATTTCCAAAATATGCGGCGTCGCCCTGAGAAGAAGTAAGTGGTAAAAACCAAAGAGTTAGTCGCGAAAAGATATCCTGAAAATATATCGCCGACAGAAACTGACGTAGCAAAAAAGTTTCTTGTCGAGTCGACGTAAAGTTTATTAATCCGTCTTATGGTAACAAGACGGCTCAGCTTATCCATTGGATTAGTATTAGAAGCTCTTGACGAGGAAGACATCTCCATGTAACGAAGCCAGAGCAGCGCGTTGCTGAAGATATACTACTATTCCAATCTCTTTGGTTGCTAGGTGACAATAGAGGGTAGGACAGTGCGAGGGGTGGACATGATAGCATGCAATACATGTTACAGATCTCGATAAGGGAGAAGATATTGTATTTAATAATCTATCAACACTCATACCTCGCTTATACATAACCAGGCAATACTTCAATAGAGCGTTTCCCTTGAAAGGAAAAAATGAGGAATTTCCTTTAGCGTTGACTCATCGATCTAATGGAGCACTGAATTATTCACTTGTATTAATATTTTAACCAGTAAGCAAAAATGTATCAAGCAATAGGGTACGTTTACACATAATTAGAGGGGATTATTTGTTGAAAGTGCGTGTACTACCCCTACACCGCTTTATGCAACTACCATGGAGATTATATACTTTTAGGATTACCAGCAATTAATACAATGCATTCGCTAATTACGCCGTTAAAGGTATACAAAGAAAACCATTCCGTATTAGGCACTCTTGATAACGGGTAATAGAACATTGTGAAACAATGATGGTTAAATCAATGAATGACAGAAAAACAAAGCATTGTAAGAAATCATTCAGTGAAAATCAACTTCACATAAGTTAATCTTAATTTAACGGCTGCGTACAAACAAATCCCACGGCCGGCTGTGCTAGAGTGCGCATGCATGACGGCCTAGATAGAGCTCCGTAGGTTCGTTTCCCGCCACCGACCAAATGCAGTCTCGCTCATAAGTATGCGTTCACCGTCCAGAAGACAGTGAAGTGACCCCTCGACCCCCCTCTGTGACGTGGACTCGCCCATCCCGAGACGGGAACACGACAGACCCAAAGTGATACCAATTAATTATTCAAAAACGAGTCACGTCGCGTTCGAAATGTAACATACGCACTCTGAAACTGTTTGGAAGGCGGTGCGAGTGGATCCGTCTCACTTCTGACACCTTAGCATCCACGTCTGACGCGGTCCCGTGAGTGGTGCTCTGAACCCCCCGAGCTCAGTACGCGTTGGGGGGAAAAATACGCACTCGGGAACCGTATTAAGGGTGGATCCATCCATCTCACTTTCATAACAGGATTAATATGTAAACTACGCACTTTGGAACCGCTTTGATATCTGACCGACTTCTGAGAGTACGTTACAGATATACACGGCTTGACACATCAGCAATTAAGATGTATATCTGCAGTCAGAAACCAACATTCTTTAAAAAGATGTCCATTTTAGTAAAATACTAAATACTAATACAACATTGGAAAAATGTTATTATTCAGTAAGAGAATGTTAACAACTGAAAGGTACTACCTATAGTTACGACTGATTCCGGCCCCTAGGCCTATACGCTGGAGTTTTTAAGTAGGTGTAGATATTTTGTCATCTTCTAATATTTTACCTGCACTTCACTCAAATGTTCTCCACATTATAAATTTTAAAGTGTGAATGTATAAACGAATTGTAGAGGGTTTCAAAGGAAGGGCCTGGAGTTTATCCCTCCCACCAGACACCAGGAGTTCAGCAAGCGAGAGGAGCTCAACTCGTGTCACATGATCGGCCTCACTTGAAATCTACTCCTTGAATTATTAATAATAACCCGAGTGAGCGCACAAGGATGCTTAGTGTGTATAATTTCAAGTTTCGTGATGATTTCATAATACACACTTGTAAAGAAATACCCCCTCAGTTCAGCTAAGCAGCAATGTTGAGTACTAAGTAGTTACGCCTGCAGGAAATGCGATGATTAGCAGCGAGGCTGGGGGCGACAACGGAGAGAGAAGATGAAGGAGGACATTTCTATAGTGAACGGGGCAACAGAAGTATAATCATACACCCAGCATAACCTCAGACCATTCTTTAAATAAGTAGCTCTAATGTAAGGGTAAATTATAGGCCGATCGTATGTATCAGAAGGTAAGGAGTGTCTTGAATCTATTTCGTTAAAGTTATGGAGATGAAAAACTATCATAGGTAGTCAAAAAAAGAGAGACAGAAAAACCCTTAGCGGAAACTCGGAAAGGATTCTTTCACTTTCAGCAAAACGCGATAGTTTTCAGATGAAACCCTACACAAGTGAGCAAATTCCGTACATTGAATCGGATTGAACGAAATATTTGTGTACCTATGTAAAGTAATTGTTTTAATGTATGCGTGTGTTCCAGTTTAAAACCCTGCACGAAACTTCAATCCAAAGTCTCAATTACCCTCATTGCACCAATGTTAGTCGCTATGTAAAGTGTATCAACAACGCAGCAAACAACGTGTTTCCGTACTAAACACGACGAAGACTGCAGAACGTTGATGGTCTGTAGTAGAAATTAGCCCCACCGCCCCCTCAACCCTTGGTATCTTGCCAAAGCTCCTTTCCGATGACAAAGCAGGAATATCCGAGCAAGAAAATCGATGTGAGTCGCGAGTGTGTGTTATCTTCCGGTAGCTACATCTCTGCACGTCCAAGCACGTCGTGACGTACGCACAACTTATTCGTGTAGCTGCATCGTCCAAGTTCAACATACTATTTCACAATAGTGCAGAAGACTCACAACACAAACTTATTACTAAAACAATACATAACATTTATGTTTGATTCGCAATCATAATAATGTTGCAAATCAATTTCGTAACACCCAAGTATTTTCTTTGAATCAATTATTGTGAAACCAGTGTTTATGTATTTGAAAGTAATTGTATTATTATCAAACAGAAGATTTTTAGGAACATAGCCTGTCCCTAATTAGCTGTAATTGTAAAGTACAATGATAGCTGACACGAATATCTCAAACAATAAAATAGTATTCATTAAATAAAAAAAGGTTATCGATACGCGTACATTAAATATTTGAAAAAGCAGTGGAAAAAATCATAAAAATGCTGTTTTTGACATTTTAGAAAATTCATCAAACGTTTAATAGGTAACCAAAATGATTTTTTCCCATTATTATGTGATAATTTGTTTTTAATTTACACGTACGCGCCTTTATTTGTACATCCCTAGGAACTGTACAAAATTTGAGATACACGCGTTCACAAACAACTACGCCAAACGCCAATTGCCGTATCTGTGCAGGCGTTAATACGTAACCGCACGCGTTTTAAACGCCCACAACACAACAACACTTGCCGAGTGCACCAATTAACGTCGTGTGTGCAACAAGGATATCCACAACATAACCTCGAGACAGTAAGACGAGCAACACTCAGCTAATCGGACAGTCACTGAAAGTGCTGACACTAGGGCGCCACACAGGTGCTGACGTCAGGTGCTGACAACGTCAAGATTACAACCTTGCCGACGCGACAGTAAAACCAGGCTGTGCATTACAGATAGACCACCACGCGTTGCGCCCACGTCATAATATTGTTATTATTGGTGCACGTGACTGTGTTATGACTGTGTTATGACTGTGCATTGATTGTTACACTGACTGGACATTTATTACAATGTTGTTTCAGGAACCAGTCGTTCGCAATATTTGTTTTTGAGCCCGTTGAAGAGCACTGATTAGTAGCTACTCGAAATATTGCTTTAAAAGTTTTATAATTTGTTTAGCTAAAAAGTAACAATCGAATTAATTAATCACCGGTTTTATTGTTTTCTGTTTTGAAATAAACGGCCGGACTCTCGATTCGACTAAAACTTGGCTGTCGGGTATCGCCGCATTTATTAAAATGAAAATTCTGACGTTTCAAGCTGATTGCTAAGAACGAACATCCTCGGTCTAACTCTAGTTGATTCGAAACGTCAGAATTTTGATTTCAATGGCAGTCAAGTTTTAGTCAGGTGTCACACATTTTTTTTTTTTTTACTTTTCTCTCGTCTTTGGAATAACGCAAGGGGAAAGGGTTATCCCCCCCCCCACTATCTACGCCATTGCCTACGCCAAATATATATGAATCACACTCACAGCTCACGCTACTGAAATGCCGCAACGTCCAAGCAAATACTGTATAATATACAATTGGTCCAAGCTGCATATTATGAATGAATGACCACGCCAGACTTCGGCCTATGAATAATACAGCCTTGCAGACGCGATCATAGTAATAAAGCGTGACTCACCAATCAAGAGAATGTATATTATAAGCAAGGCAGTCCTAGGAAACGATTACGATTGTTTACGGGGAATTACGGCCATGTTCTTAGTAGGATCGAAGCAGTGTTTACATTACCGACGGAGTTTCCTGCGTTTGTGGACTCCGACACGCACCACGCTGGCTAATTAACTAATTAGAATTAATGTACATGAGACTGGCCAGAGGTTACACAGAAAAAATAAACTTTTACGTCTCGCAGCTAATATCATTATCTCAGTTTTAGACTTTCGCTGGGTAGAATAATTTTAATAAAATTAAATGAAGAACAAGACATTTAATCTCGTCAGGAAAATAAATTATGAAATGTTATTTACATATTATTATTATTATTATTATTATTATTATTATTATTATTATTATTATTATTATTATTATTATTATTATTATAATTTTACTACTTTTTTTAGTTGTCTGGCTATGTTCCACAAAATACACCGTTCTCTTTAAAATCATGTTCTTAAAGTTTTGATGTAGGTACGAATGTTTGCTCTTGCACCGATAGATTTTATGGATGGGAAAACAATAATGTTAGTCACAAAAACAAATTATAATACCAAGTTTCAATTATAAGGTGAAGAACGAAGAGTTCCTTTTGATGCGACGTCAAGAAAACGTGAACATTCAATGTGAATTTTCAGCAGAACACTAAATAAAGGTAGCTAAAACAAACTCTCAAATTGTTATGATCAAAGTTGGTCTTTGTGTTGAAAGTCAAGTGATGACATGTTATTACACTGTATAATGGCACCAGTGAGAAATACTTGAGGTCGAGGTGGAATTCTGTGCAAAACATTCAAAGTATGAGACAAACTATGCTCGTTTAGTACTGCAGACTTGCCTTACTTACAGAGTATGACAAAAGAACAACAAAACTATGTGTTATAAAAAACGACAAACGGGGCCATTGCCCATTTTGAGTGCGTGCTTTGATGGGGGGGGGGGGGGGGGGCAGTTTGTGTAACAGCTTCATCTTCTCGTCAACTGAATATGAATATGTAGTTAGTATGTAGCTTATATGTAGTTAGGATCGCTCAAAAGATAACCGTGAAGAATTTGGTGAGAAAAAAATGAACTTGATTCCGCTAGCAACATCTCTTGACAATTTTGTTTGTGTATAAAATTAACATCAATTCAATTCAAACCTGATTTCCAATCTAAGTCGCTGTCGCTAAAACTCCCGAGAACACCCCAATTAAAAACCAAACAGGGGGGAGGGGGGGGGGGGGGAGTAGGGTAAGGGAATGGGCCAGGAAGTTTACTCTTCGCCAATTATCTGCTCGCCTCCCCGCAACTTCCAAAACGCGAATTTCCCTGATTGCTGATTAGCAGAAACGACAACGGTACAGAATAAAGCCGAGCTGAGGATGAAATAAACAAGATCTGTGAAACTACATCCCGAGATAAAAAGCTCAGCGACAAAGCGCAACGTGAACTGCAGTGGGACTTGTCATAAAAAGCATGTTACACCCGCATGACAATAGACATTTGCTTTATTGCAGCGAACATGAAGCAGACGTTGTAAATCTCAAGCGGTGAGGGTTGGTACTATGATCGTAGCATTGCGGCATTGGAGTCTCCTATACGTGCAAGTGGTGCAACGCTATTCAGTTCAAATCATTTGGTTTCAAAGAGTCACTCTCTACTGTAGTCAATCTTAGTCTACCGACTTCCTAACTAAATATTATCTGCGTGTCAGATTTATAACTCGATTTGAAAGCTTCCCACTTGTGGTGTCCAAAACACATATAACATATTGACGTAGTAAGATTTATTAAAATCCGCAATCGCCACAAGACTTTCTTACAGTCAATTAACATGTATAAATTGACAATACAAGTCGACGTCCCAACCCCCCCCCCCCCCCGCAAAAAAAAACAAAACTACGTGCATTCGTTTTTAAACCCAATCAAAACTCTTTAAATATGGACAAACTTTTATAAAAATATCAAAGGCCATTCATACACCATAAGGATAAGCTATGTTATGATGCAGTACGTTGTAATATTGTACGCACAGACCCCACCCATCCCAAGCCAGTCACCCACAACTCAACCAACCCAGGCAAGTCACAAAAAGCCCCCCGCGCGGCCGCGGAGCAGCGGTCACCGCGGAGGTGTTTGTGTGACCGCGCCGCCTATGACGTAATGAGAGTCGTGTAATGACCCCGTCTGTGTATAATAGTGGGATAGGATACACAGGGGCTCCGCCAGAGCGCGCGGGGCTCGAAGTAGTGTTGTTGAGATCTAGATGCAGATAAGGGGGTGGGCTACCGTGTTCTGCATCCTCCGTCCTCCCTTCTGACAAGTCTTTTCGTGTCTACATATCCACAACAACGCATATCCAGTCTCTTTTTATCGGAGCTGTTCCATTGTTATTGTAAATTCATGCATTTGAACAGTCGTTCATGCACTAGTTGATTCAGTCTTGTGGGAATGGGGGATGAGGAATATAAGTTTGCATATTTCTACTTGTTTTAATTTTAGAAGAATTTAAGGTTCTCCATTGTTGCGTTATAGAAACAACAACTTTTTGAGAAATTGGCGCCACTATTCTACACTTTACACTAGCCTAAGTCACATTAGTGCATTTCGTTGTGGTCTCGTGCACACCGCGATCTAGAGTGAACTTAGCTATAAACGCCCAATTTTAGGGACGGCGTACAAGTGTGATCGAAATTCGGTTTGGGGGCGACCAAACGTCGACGTCCATGTCCTCCAGTGAAATTGTTTTATTTTATTTGTGCGAAAACGACAGAATGCCAACAGCCCACAGAAAAAAAACGAGTGGGCGAAGGAATTGACTTCAAATGTAAATTCGAACTCGAAATCATTTTCAAGAAACCTTAGAGAAGGCATCGACCGCTGTTCTAAGGAAGAAATTCCGTCACTTTGAACGGGAAAACAAATAAAACGCCCCCGTCAATACTCATTTGCATGAACGAAGGTCTGGTAACCTAGAATTCGGACTCAAGAGAAAAGTGGAAGAAGACGAAACCAAGTATACCCTTTTAATTCATTTTAATCACGTTAAAAGTTAAAACCCTTGAAATCGTTGAAAATTCACTTACTAGGATTTCTAAAATCTTCCCTCTGAATCCTTTGAACACCCTCTGAAGGTCCATATTCACCCTTTCCCAACCTCGAAAACGTTCATGCAACGTTTAAACATTGCAACAATGCAAACAACGTTATCGCAACTCGATTCTATCCGAATTCCGTCGACGCATGCACCAATATTCAATATTGAATATTGAGCACTCGGCAAACTACAAACTGAATAATAATCTCGTCTATGTACACACGGCAATATTTACCTCGGTCGTGTGTATAGTGTATAGTGTACACACATCCACGATCCTGTTCACACTAGACGCAAACACACATGGGGCATTTACTTTTAAACGTGATCTATCGAAATAATTGGCGGCCATTGCATTTTGTAGCTAACGCCGCTAGGCCGACATAATAGAATACTCGGACACACGCAGCAATAAATAGCTGCATTGGCAGTGTTTTCTCTGGTAGGGCCCCTCAGAAGGTGACCAACCTAGGGTACTTGGTTCGATGTCTGGGGAGGTGATTTGCTTCATGAATGTTAACTTATATGGTGATAAAGTCGTTGCATGCTAAGCAATGCTGCATCTCCAACGCACAGATTCGAGTCCGAGTTTGTAAAATTGTTCTCCCAAACAACAGATTAAATGTGGAGGAAAACTAGTCCACAGAATTTGTGTTGGGGGGGGGGGGGGGGCAATGAATATCTCAATAACCTACACACGCCCAAGTACTCATACACAATAACTGTCTACCGTAATAATATCTACACGGGCAACTACTAACATATTAGTGACTACGTCGCAGCAAGGGGGGCCGAGTACCCCCTCCCCCCCCCGCGGGCAACCATTGTGTTTTAAGTTATAACCAGTACTGTACTGTATTATATTACTAACAAGCGAGGCATATGGCCTGATGCCATCAAGATTAACGGGTAGGTATACAAACAATACATGTACTTAAAAACGAAAGTAGACCTGAGTATATCAGTCATAACGCCAACATAACAGCCGGAAGATCCTAAATCACATTATGCGCGCAAAGACAGTAAAGGTAATTACTTGCATTGCTCAACTTCTTTGCAAGTTGCATGATCATTAGATCATGTGAGAACAGACAACAAGCTTGGCTCTATGATCGACGTCCTTGTTAGTAAAACGTTGCCTACATCAAACAGTTTCATACTTGTAACGGGTGGTTGGATCCAGACCTGATGTTTCTAGATCGCATCGCAGCAGACAAATTATGGTTTTGACAGTTAACAAATTAACGCCCCATCCGTAGACTGGCAACATCAAACTGTGAAGGAGATAACTGACGCCTAATGAATGACTGTGAGGCTGTTCGGGTATCGCGTTGAGGTAGGCATCAAAGTCGTGTTTTGTGTGTAAATTGTGACCCATACAGAGAGCGGGACAGTCACACTGAAACCTCCTCACAGTTTCATCTCTGGAGAGTTTAGGTTTTAGAATCTATTTGACCTGTGGGTTAGTTCGTTGTGTTGCCGCCGTAGAGTTGACGTCGCTGTTGATGCCCATGTTGGAAGACTAACTCAAAACATCGGTCTTGGAAATGCTGCCAACATAACATTCGTAACGAAACGAAACTCCACAACAAGAGTGGACGAAGCTCGGAGCTAAAAATAGATCACCTATTGGTTCTGTATGTTATGGACTGTATGATTAATGAAGCAGAAGATGGTAATGATATTTCGGATTTGCTAATCGAGACGATGAGTGGGTACAAGATATCCATAACCTATCCAGGAATCGAACCCAGAACCAACGACTGATCGACCACAGCGTACTATGCCGGCGATCATGAAGACGAGAACGTAGCCTACTCCTGTCAAAACGCACCCGAAGACTGATGAGTTGTAACAAGGTTTCTTCACCAGCATCCATGTACCGCAGCCACATGACACACGTGTTTTGTCTTGTACACTCCTCCATCCTCTGATAGCAACTATATCGAGCCTTGAAACAACAACCGAACCGTCTCGCTAGCAGCTGACGACGAGAAGGAAACTGAAGACGAATCGAACCATCCAAACAACTTGTCAAGAACCCCCCTTGTTTCAAAGAGACTGATCATCCACCCATCTCCCGAAATAGGAACCTCACCATCGTAGACCAGATCGAACTTTGGGGTTACCCCATTATTTACAGCATACGTCATCTACTGAAAGAACATGACTGTATCCAATGTTTATGTATATTATGGAACAAAGTTATTTATTATGTAGACTAACCAAGAATTAATAGGGGGGGGGGGGGGGCTCAGTCCTAACTGCGCTAGATAACGACCGTTTTTCCTTCAGTAAACGTTAACCCAATCCGTGCGCGCTACAGAAAAAAAAACGTGCTGTGAAATAAAAAACAAATTCAAATTAGGCTAATACACTCGGTAATATATTTTGATCTCCCGAAAGTGCGTCTTTCTTTCCTACAAGAAGGTGAAGCATGAATGGGAGAGAATCCCTAAATAAAGAAGAAAGATGTTCCCCACTTAAAATGTCTTCACGAAAAATGAATTAATTTTGATTTATCACCGCAACGTTCCAAGTTGATATTATTACAACCATCGGGCGGGATCTCGTCTCTCTTTCCGCACAAGGAAGGTATTTGAAACAAGCGAGAGTCGCCGAGCGGCCTTGAGAACTGGAATTAAAATAAAACGCAAAAAAGTGCGCCTCTAACGGTCAGAGCGGAGGGCGTGACTCTACTCCAGCGCGCGTATTTATAGAGGGCCCCTCTAGTCTTGCACCTCTAACAAGACGCCGGCACAGATAACATCATTAATTGTTTACTACTTATAACGAGGCGTTATAGGAATGATGCAAAAATCAATACAATCTATAGGTGTATCATATTTATATCAGAAGATGCTACACATCGGAAATTCTTCAAGTGATGAAAACCAGTACATAATTTTGGTTAATTCTTGCTTATTATGCACAGAAGTCTTCATTTGATTCCAAATAACCTGCATGGATGGATCGTTTACCTAACCTACTCAACAATGAGATTAGGTCAATATTCTGTAGATTAATGGGAACTGTGATAAAACTAAAGCGTTATCAGTTATCAGTGATGATAATGAATACCTGCGTGAAAGTATACGTACAGGCTAGACACAAAGCACGTCAAAAGTAGCATTTGAAGTCTAATATAATCCGTGTGTTTCGCTGTTTCAAAATGTCGTCTTGAAACTATGCGTATCCGTAAGTTCGATAATCTACGCATTATGCGTGTGTTCTTTCTATTCTAACAGCTTCGTTGGTTTTGTAGTAGCCCACCTGTTCTCCTCTTGAGCTCCTTTGTAAATCAGTTTTATAAGTAACTCAATAGGACAGAAGTTAATTGAATAAATAAAACAAATAAGAGCATTCGCCGTACTTATTAGTATTACATATTATTTACAATGTGTTATACACTGCAGCGTACAACGTTAATTAAGGAGATCGTTTACTCCTCAACTTTAACCTAAGCGTTATGATAGAGCTTTAGAGTGTTCAGTATAATAGTTGGTAAAACTTCGCTCTCACTAGCTTAATTAGGGTTTATGATCATCCGTTAGATCACTGGCGTTAATGCAGTGTAGACGACGCATGTAGTCGTCAACGCTAGCCCATGCCGATACGGTATTTAGATACCTAACATAACGATGTCCAGGGCCTGTATTTTTTTACACATCTACCGGCTCCACACTCGTATCAAATCTTTGCTCACATATTAATTTGAAATCTTCCTAATGAATATTTGTTTTTCGTAGGTTGCCAACCCTTGCCTTCTTCTAGCCCCTTCTAAACCCACCCACCCGACTGCACATGGGGGTGAATGTCCCTCTTCAAACAAAGCCTTTCTTCGAAGGCATTCCTGCGGCAGGTAGGCTAGGCCGAGCCTATTGATGCTCAGGCACGTTCATGCAAGCAACCAGAACCTTCCCGCGCTCACTGAACAAGACTCTGCCAACTTTCAACAAAGAACGGTCACGTGACGGACTAACATCCCGTTCTTTATTTCATGCCAATTTAACAAACAGTACTGTGCTACGCGGAGGCGTGGTAAGCGAACAGGTGTCGGTAATTGAGAAATCACAAAACGAAGATAAGAAACCGAGAACTAAGATTAGACAAATATTGTATTAATCTCGAAGCCCGCTGTTCTATAATTGTATCTTATTGTAAAAAAAAAAAAAAATAGAGTGAGGATAGTGAGGGAGAGAGGGTGGGGAATGGGATGGGGATAGGTAGGCCTACTCGACTTTGGTCAGAGGTTGGTGCAAACGCTACCGTACGCCTTCCAACAGCGAAAACGAACTGTATTTGCTTATAGTGACATTGAAAACATAGGCTAACAAGGCTATCTTCTTTTCTTACGCCGCACATAAATAATTACATGTAGGTCTGGGACTGGGTAGGGCTGCCCATAAAAGTATTCAAAACACGGAGAACCTCTACAAACATTGGCCCCAAAACTGTAGGTTGTAGGTTATGTAGCCGGTCGGGACTGAGACGGGAAATTAAATTAATATATGATTAACCGTAGTGAACCTACGCTTAAACTATCCCAGCCCAGGGGTCATAGTAATTGACTAGTAAATGAAGCGGTGGGTTGTTTTTCTGCTGAAATTTGAATAGATCTAGATGGTAACATGTGCTTAGCGTGGGGCTACGGATGAAGGTCATGCCTACCTGCCGAGCATTGCAAAGTATGAACTGTACACACACACATGAACATGATACAAACAAACGCTTAATAGTGTGATTAGGACATACCTAGTGTAGCTGAGATCAACAATGTGATGAGCAGGGCTCCTCTGCTAAATCTCCCCATCCTTTCTTCTTCCTTTGCGAAATTCAAATTCGAAAAATTGTTTGTCAGAAACACACGGAAAAAGTGTACCAGAGACTTAGTGTTTACACAAATCACGTGTATTACCTACTCTAATCTATACAGAACACACTACACACTTGTCACAACTCGCACTAAATATTCACTAAAATGCCGGGTTTTGTAAGTGTTGCGATGTATCAACACGTTCTAACACCTACGCGCACACGTCGTAACGTAACAACAGCCTAGGCTGACTCGTGCGGTAGAGAAATTCCTCCGCGACCGCCTTCAACCGAACCTAGCCGAAGAATGACTCGGCTCGCTCCGACTCGCGATCGTCAGGCGAACGAAACGAACTATTTCCCCACCGCACTATGACAATATCCATGCGCAACTTCTCAAAACCAGTAAACCACCAACACAAGACGATCGTTTCTTTGCTTGTCAAGTAACAAAGACAATCTAGAACAATTCAGAGGAGTAGATTATCAAGATAACTTGCCCGAGTAGTTATACGTGATGCTGATTGGTCGAGAGCTACACAAGGTGGGATTGTTGTGGATCGCTCGCAGCAACCTGTTTCTTTTTTTAACCGCAACTACTAGTGCTGCCATCTGTTGTTCAACATTAGAAGCTATTCAAACAATGGGACGTAGTTTATTTTTACACGAGATCGTTTTCCGGAAATAGACGACTATACTCGATCGAAGGCACTCACGCGTCAACGCAACAATGGAAGTTTTAATTAATTTTGCTCTCATACGATCATATCAATCATAAAAGTTTCACTGTTTTGTAAAACCCAGTATATATCTGTGATTCTGTTGGCGACTATGCCAGCCAACATTTTCTAGAGAAAGATTAATGAAATACCCTCCCACTTGCCCAGAATGTAGAGATTTTATTGCATTGATGCGAATTCGTAATGTCATTTTGGGAAATCAATTTAATTCAAAATAAATAACAAAATGACCTATATTGGTTACCTATATTGGTGAATGATGGATGATGCTTGTAAAATTGGTACAGAGCATCTAAATCAGTATTGTCAAATGGTGTCATGAAGGAATGTATTTTATTTTGTGGTGGACATTCCTTATTAAAAATGGCATCACTTGGCTCCAAAGTCCAAACCGAGCTTACAAATTAAAGATTTTACATGGATTCTATGATTACCCATTACGAAACTTCAGTATGTGATTTCTCGTTTATCTTCAAATGTTTTCACTCTCTTATCTTATTCCTTCCTTATTCAAACATGAATCACTCTTTGTTCACTGACATACGTTGCGGAATGCAAACGCATTGACTTTTAATCGAAAGATTATGAGCTCAAAACCCACCACTAGCAAACTTGGGAAAGGTAGGAAGTCAGGATTAATTAATAAGTAGTGTATCTCAGATAGAATATATTTATTTTTTATTATTTATTCATACACATTTCATCAAGTTAAACAAACAAAGAACATAGCTCAGAACAACATTGCCTCTGTACAATAACAAAATCGATAAACTACATCTAAAAATTACAATTATTGCCGAGTGTTTAAAAGAAAAAATTCACAAAAGTCACTTGTTTTTTTTACACAAAAACACAGAAACAATTTGAACAAATACACCCTTCCCTCCAAGATCAGATTTTCTTCCCATTAGTCCGAGTTCAACCTCGATCCTTCTTTTGGCCGCAAAGCAACGAAACTGCATTTCTCATCTGTCACTTGTGACCACGTGACAAACTTAGGTGTATGTGAGAGTGTGCACAAAAACTCGATAGCCAGTTTTCAATCTGACCTCTTTTTCGCAGATTCACCCTCGTCTTTTTATTGACTCAACGACCAAATAATCATCAATCATTGAGGACTGTGGATCTGTGTTCTGTTTTAGGTTAAATGTAACACTTTTTAGCTTCAATCCCCCCTCCCCCTCCCCTCCCTTTTCCCCTCCCTCGGAAGTGTGACCTAACCTAAGCACCTGCCACTTGGCGCCCTCATAATCTGGTAACTTGCGCACCCTAACATGTGTTATCTATCACTGCGTTGAGATTCTATCACACAACACAATATTAATGAACGTAATCAATAGATCCAAGTCACGTGACCTCACTATACAGTCTACACTCCCTGACTTGATAAGAGATACGGATATGGTTTCCATTTTCCTCCTGAATAACTCACAGCCACGCGGGGTTGTCGTTAAAAACGCTATAAAAACGAAAGCCCAGTTCATTCGCCCAAAACATGAACTGTTATCGAAAATGTGATTTGAGAAGTAAAGCGCAATGATCAGGTGATTTAAATCCACCTTACAATTGTGAAGGTTCGGGGGTCGATCCCAGGTTCGAGGTGAGAGATCAAGTTATGACAAATATATTGTTATTATAATATAATGTCCCTGATTGAAAATCTTTTGTAGTATTTGAATGCGTTGCCATGGCTATAATATATAATTGGTTTTAGTTGATATAAGATTGAAATGATTCGAATAGAAGGTCAGAATGTCTATAAATAATATATGAGATCATAGCGGGAAAGGTTTGTGTCACTGTGTGTATGAAGTGTCCGGAAGGCGACATCCATCATGATTCATGAATGTCTCATCATCATAATTATTACGGTGGTGTTTGGGGTTTTACGTCCCATATTTTGCAACGAAACTATCCGAGACGATGAGCAGGTGATTATGATAATGAAAAAACGCTACATAACATCCATGCCCAAGCCAGGATTCGAACCTGGAACGCAGAGACCGCGGTTTACTAGACCAACGCCTGATCGACCTCGGCCAACTGCGCCGGCATCATCATTGTAAGCTGCAGTGTATGGATAAGTATACAATAGGCCTGTATGACAGAAAATGAAGTGTGTAGAGTGATAAAAAGTGGCACACTCTGTGGTAGCCCAATTCTCCAAGCCCCGAAATTCCAGATACAACGTTTTGTCTTCAGTGAATGAACGTTAAAAGTTTTACACATCAAATTCATAAACCTGGTTATTGAGATATTTTATTTAGTCACTTGCTTTGCTTCTCATAGGTACTGGGATCCTCAAAGAAGTTGGTGAAATCATCCAGATTCAGATTCAGATTTCAGATCATTTTATTCACACACAGATACAATATGGTTGATACATTGGTTGGTACATACGATTACATGACCCGTTCAACAGAGAACCTTACTCCTAAAAACACATTATTCTGCATACCAAATGTTGCCTGAGGTGTGCTTTGTTGTGGGGGGCCTCTCCCCCCCCCCTGCTGCACAACTGGATACAATGCTGCAATGTAGGAATGATAATGTTTCTTGGAATGGTAAACAGGAAATATAAGAATGCACATGTGTACATAAGCTGCATTGCTGAGACTGGTTTGTTTCTCTCCAGTACATTGATGCACAATCCACGACTATCGTGCGATGGGTCAGGGCACAACGCCAATATACTTCCAGTTCGAGCTGCCTCCATGCCACATTGGCCAACACCCAGCACGGAATGCATAAACAAGTAAATGGGCCGGCGGAAATTCGCACAGCCAAACTCGTAACACATAAACGATGCAAAAAAAAAGTTCTTATAGAGACATAAAAAAAAAACTTTGCGATTTAATTTCGCCTGTACTGGTCGGGTGATGGTTAATGTATTGCGAGCGTGATTTGGGCCAAAGCACAATCAATACTGTTGGTAAGCTGTGCCAAAAAGTGTGTTTTATCAGAATGTTGGTTGCGTTGGTAGAGAGCATCAAATCGATACACACTCGACTGGGAGAATAATTTAGAATACAACAAACACAACAAGAAAAGTACTTCCGTCGCACGCAGTGACCAATCACAGAGTCTCTTTCCTCGGGTTATTGTCGCGCGAGGCGCGGTATGTTTGAATTTCAATTAATTTTGTTTGTTGTATTCTGAATGATTCTTTCAGTTAATTTTGGTTGTGTTTGTTTTGTTGTATTCTGAATGATTCTTTCAGTTAATTTTGGTTGTGTTTGTTTTGTTGTATTTTGAATGATTCTTTCAGTTAATTTTGGTTGTGTTTGTTGTACTCTGAATGATTCTTTCAGTTCATTTTGGTTGTGTTTGTTTTGTTGTATTTTGAATGATTCTTTCAGTTAATTTTGGTTGTGTTTGTTGTACTCTGAATGATTCTTTCAGTTCATTTTGGTTGTGTTTGTTGTATTCTGAATGCTTCTTTCAGTTAATTTTGGTTGTGTTTGTTGTATTCTGAATGATTCTTTCAGTTGAGGGTTGCCCACTCTACTGACTATGCCTAGGAAGGCTTAGATTGTTGAGTTATGAAGGCTGTGGGATGACTCAGGCCCTTCAGTCAGGATGGCCTGAGTGTGGGCGGCGAGTATCGAACTGCCGCTTCTTCTGACTCGGTCTGTTGTTTGTGCAGCCCTCAGGGTCCCACGGTGCAGACATCGTTTAGTAGTAAAACAACGTCTAACAGACGCCGTTCTCTGCCAAGCGGGGATTCTCAGTTCTCATACCATGTTTTTTTCGATTTAGAAAAGATACACAGATACCTTGTTCTCCGTTCTACATCATTTTTATAACTGAATAGTGAATAGGATAGACATTAAGTAAATAAATGGGTAATTGTCCACGTTTCAGACGAATTATAAGGTCAGTAAAGGCTTTTTTTAATTCTTTAATCATATATTAATATTGTCAATGAGTGTACATTGTACATTGTACAGTTTACAGAAAGATGAGATAAATAAGAGCTAATCGTACAGATTGCAATACTTACATTTCATTTGGATACAGAGGGAGAGAGAGGGTGGTGGGGGGACTTGTTTTTTTAAATTTCATTTGAATGTGTTCTCGTATATTTATTGTTCTTTGAGACAAGAGAATATATTATATTCTGGAAGGCATTCACTCTGACGGTTGCACTTATATAATAAGTATTTACAGATCATATTTTCAAAACTTGCTTGGATTGAAGTAGCTTCCCATTCTTTTCAATTCTCCAAGAGTTTTTCATTAGTTAAAAGCTATTACGACCAGACTATCTCGTCCTATCTTCTAAACTATTCCACCAATCTTGTTCCATCTCTTCTATTTCCCCCTCGATTATATTCTTCCAGCTTTATTAGCGTACTTTGTCATCGGTTTGTGTGAACACAATTTCAATCAGCACTTTTTGCTCCTGTCTTTAATCAAAGAGTTGGTATAATGTACGATTGCATGGCTACACAAAGTAGGTATTAACAAAGATGCATGATTCTTGCATTTGGAAGAAATAGATATAAATATCAATAAAACTTATCTCGTCTCATATTGTCTAACAGCTGTACACGATCTAAACTGCACTAACTTTTAAGTATAAATCCACAATTTGCACTTTCCTTTGGTGTTTTTTTTTTAAAGATAGGAACAAATGAGGGAACAAAGTTCTCAAATCTTGGCTCAGTGTGAACACAATTGAATAAAACCATTAGTATCTATAACAAAACCGTTTCGGTGTAGGAAAATATCCTATCAATAAATCTGTATTCATTGGGAATGGAATTGTGTGTATAACTTACGGAAACGACATTAAACGAATTTCGTTCACATTGCTTTGTTCTTCCTCGCAGTCAGGCAATATAATCCAGTATTTCTGGCCAGCTTTCCAGGAGTCAGTTGCCAGTTGCCAGTTCGAACCGCCACTAGGCCGCAATTTCATTAGGAGCCGAGCTGAATTGTCGCAAACTTTTACTCGAGATCTTTATTTTGAACCAGTTAATCCTATTTCTCTGAAAGTTGTATTCTGTTTTGTATGAGAGAGAGATTGCATGTTGGATTGGACTTACGTTGTGTGAGAAAACACGTCTGCTTTGTTTGTCACTGCAAACAAGTTGAGACTAGAAAACGAAAGAAAACGAAATGACTCTCTCTTGTCGCGAGTAAACGTGAATTCGGAAGTTTCTCGCGTAAATCCTTCATGGTTATTAACTATGATTGACTGGAATACATATTTTAAAAGTGACGTCTGTGTAATAAGATGGGAGCTGCCATCTTGCTTTGCTCCTGCCAGTTCCTTGTTAACCTGTTTCCTCGTATAGTGGACCCAAGATTACTTTACACCTGCTTTCGTCACATCCGGGGCAGTCGTAGCCAACCAGCGAACCGCCCGAGACACATCCAGGCCAATACCGATCGCTGATTGGCTACGAACCAGTCGCCTGTGACGAAAGCAAGTGTAAGGTAGTCTTGGGACAACTATATATCAGAACCCCCTTGAAATCACCAATGCAATCACGATGTCACTTACCTGGCTACGGTGTTGGTGTCGCAATGTGAGGCTGGAATGGAGCTACAGACCAAGATTATACTTGGTCGGATGCAACTGAGTAACCGACTAAGCGGTTTCAGTCATATGAGGACGTGCCCCTTTAGAAACTCATGACTCCCTCAAATCTCCCATCTCAAGCCACCCCCGCACGTATCGCAAACACCCTACCTCTTAAAATAATCAGCATAATTGTGTTTTTCATCCACGAAACCCCTCATTTTTAGGATATATTCTTCGTTTCCGACCATTAGTAATGATTATAGAACCAATTTGTCTCCTAACGTCGTTATCCTCCCACAACCGCGCAGACCCACGTCCTCGTGATTTGATAACAACCTCCCTCACCCCCGAGTGACTCTCCTGTCCATTGTCCCCATCGCTCCCCATATGTCGACACTCTCCTTCCCTCAGCAGCAAATGTCACCTTTCAAAGCCACCGCGCCGGCGCACAAAGCATTGATGTATCGCATCATGTTAATGGCTCTAAACACGGTAAGATACATAATAGAAATCATTTCACACCCCTCAGGTCGCGTGCCAGATATTTCCCACCCCTCAATTAACACCTACCTACCCCCAGTGACCATTGTTAACCACAAAACAAGAGCAACTCTACCCCCGAAACTTTGGCCTCCGGTATAATGGTAATGGAGAGCGGCCGTGCACCCCTCATGGGGGTGAAAACTGCTCTAGATTTTATTTATAGGCGGTGAGCGTGCTTGGAGAGGTCAGAGCAAAGCTACCCTCAAAAGAAATGTACTACAGAAGTTACAACGGGCATAACATGATTCTTATCAGTGGTTTTCAGGGGGTGATAGGAATCTTAAACGACGACAGACATTGGATGAATGGCGGGGGGGGGGGCTGGTTTGAGAGGGGAAGGGGGCGCGATGAAGGGGGTGATAGCGGGAATATCAAGACAAATGCACTGAAGTCCTACTTGGATATGGTTTTATACCCTCGTATTTACGGACACTGCGGTCTAGGCTCTAGGCTCCAATCTTCAGGACGATGTGCATAACAAGGGTGGTTCGAACCCCCATCTGTCTTCACGATAAGCCTCGTTACATGACCGTGGGACCGTTACCAGCTAGTTCCTGTCCTGCAAGTGAGAGGGGGTAGACAAACAGTACAATACTTGTGTATGTTCAAATTATTTATTTAGATCATACATCAAAGAACGGCTGGACGAATGTTTAGTTCGTATTTGCTGACCAGACGATGACCAATGTTGATGACGATGACGATGACGATGACGATGACGATGACGGTGACGATGACGGTGACGGTGACGATCACGATGACGATCACGATGACGATGACGGTGACGGTGACGATCACGATGACGATCACGATGACGATGACGGTGGAGATGTCGATGACGATCACGACTAAAAAAATTAAAGAAAAGGCGATGATTAGTTGATTACTAAACATTCTTTGTGAAAATGATATTTATTATACTTGCAATATGCATTTTAATAATATTGCGGGAATAACATTGAGGACAAGTTCCTCCAGCAACGTGTGTTCACAAGTAACAAGTAACAAGTGATAACACAGTGAGCCTAGCAACTAACATTTCATTTCATTTATTGTATGATGCAATCAAGACAGAAGAGATATGTTTGCTTTGTGTTTAACTTTAAACACAATTAGTTCCAGGAGCAAAACGAAGTCTTATTCTCTGCTCCCGCATTTCAAGTGGTTTGAGTTTACACAACTTAATTTATGAATAGTAAAGTGTGTTTAATAGAAGGATGGGGTCGTCTAGTACCATCGGGTGTGAAATGTTGCAAATGTCATCTCAACGTTTTCTTTGTGTTTGTTTTTTGCCCTCCATATCAAACAGAAACGATAATAAGTGGTGGTACATTATGCTGATTATTTTATAAAATTAGTCTATGACTGACTTTTTAACCAGGCTCACATATTATGTGCCATTGATTATCCTTTAATTTCAACTATGAACAATCTTAGATGCGTGCAATGAGATTACAGAACTCTACCCCACGAGGCAAAAAGTCTCCATCCTGTCAAGTATATAATATACATTATATCAACATTTTGGCGTTATTTTTGTATTTACCAGATAAACCTTAGCGAATGGAAATGCATAAATGTGTTTAAAACTAGATACATCACTTTATTCAGAACAACAATTAGCATGATTTGGCCGTTGTTTAATGTCGAATTAATAGTGTTTCAGTTCAGTTAATGAAACTCGGATTTATATTTGCTCATTTCGATGGTGATTCAATTTGCGTGTTTCATAGTAATTACGAATTCATCGATGTATCTCCATTTAAATATACAATTAAATCAATCATCACTATTTTCACGCTGGAACGGTTGGCGAATTTCACGGGTATTTCCATCGGAATGAAATTATGTATTTGTATCAAGGGACGGTCTATTTATTTGGAACGTTTTTCACGTCAACGATGTATTGTTTTCCTCATATCAACCAAGTAGGTTTGGTGTGTTGACTGTTTACTGTTGACTGTTGACTGTTGACTGTTGACGGAGGGGTCAAGTTAGTTAGTATTTGGTGACTGTTTTACGACGTACTAGAAAGCTACGTCATATAACTTCGGTCAAATCAGAACAATTGCCGGGGGTCGTAAAATCAGAATCCAAACAAGAAAAGGGGAGTGGAGGGGTAGGGGGTGGTTATTGGACGTGAGGTTGGTAAACGTTTGGATGACAACTATGAAGAAATAGACCGTACAAACTGCAAGAGGAAAGCTGATGACGTCATGTGAGATTAATCAAGAAATGAGAGAAGATTTGCACGAGAGTTGTCTTTGCGAGCACCGATCCCCATGAGGAAGGGCCCACCTTGACCGCTTGGAGTTGATTGATTGATTGATTGATTATTTGGTGTTTAACAACGTACTCGACAGCTTAGTTCATATGACGTCTTCCGAATCAGACACATTATACATCGCGGGGGTCGTCATAAGGAGAGTCCAGCAAGAGAGGGCAGGGCCAAGTGGGAGGGTCTCCTTTTGTCACCTCTTGCGACTGGCAGAGTCACCCGGGCCTATCGTAGCCCAGGCCATAGTGAAAATACTGAGTGTTTCGCATGATAGAGAAGATTTCAACCCATACTTTCAGGTCAGTGTGATGATAGCTAGAGTGGTTGAACTATATACAGTCCATCTCAAGGGTCAGCATGAGGATAGTTAGAGTGGTTGAACTATACAGTCCATCTCAAGGGTCAGCATGAGGATAGCTAGAGTGGTTGAACTATACAGTCCATCTCAAGGGTCAGCATGAGGATAGTTAGAGTGGTTGAACTATACAGTCCATCTCAAGGGTCAGCATGAGGATAGTTAGAGTGGTTGAACTATACAGTCCATCTCAAGGGTCAGCATGAGGATAGCTAGAGTGGTTGAACTATACAGTCCATCTCAAGGGTCAGCATGAGGATAGCTAGAGTGGTTGAACTATACAGTCCATCTCAAGGGTCAGCATGAGGATAGTTAGAGTGGTTGAACTATACAGTCCATCTCAAGGGTCAGTGTGAGGATAGTTAGAGTGGTTGAACTATACAGTCCATCTCAAGGGTCAGCATGAGGATAGCTAGAGTGGTTGAACTATACAGTCCATCTCAAGGGTCAGCATGAGGATAGTTAGAGTGGTTGAACTATACAGTCCATCTCAAGGGTCAGTGTGAGGATAGTTAGAGTGGTTGAACTATACAGTCCATCTCAAGGGTCAGCATGAGGATAGTTAGAGTGGTTGAACTATACAGTCCATCTCAAGGGTCAGCATGAGGATAGTTAGAGTGGTTGAACTATACAGTCCATCTCAAGGGTCAGTGTGAGGATAGTTAGAGTGGTTGAACTATACAGTCCATCTCAAGGGTCAGCATGAGGATAGTTAGAGTGGTTGAACTATACAGTCCATCTCAAGGGTCAGCATGAGGATAGTTAGAGTGGTTGAACTATACAGTCCATCTCAAGGGTCAGCATGAGGATAGTTAGAGTGGTTGAACTATACAGTCCATCTCAAGGGTCAGTGTGAGGATAGTTAGAGTGGTTGAACTATACAGTCCATCTCAAGGGTCAGCATGAGGATAGTTAGAGTGGTTGAACTATACAGTCCATCTCAAGGGTCAGCATGAGGATAGTTAGAGTGGTTGAACTATACAGTCCATCTCAAGGGTCAGCATGAGGATAGTTAGAGTGGTTGAACTATACAGTCCATCTCAAGGGTCAGCATGAGGATAGTTAGAGTGGTTGAACTATACAGTCCATCTCAAGGGTCAGCATGAGGATAGTTAGAGTGGTTGAACTATACAGCCCATCTCAAGGGTCAGCATGAGGATAGTTAGAGTGGTTGAACTATACAGTCCATCTCAAGGGTCAGCATGAGGATAGTTAGAGTGGTTGAACTATACAGTCCATCTCAAGGGTCAGCATGAGGATAGTTAGAGTGGTTGAACTATACAGTCCATCTCAAGGGTCAGCATGAGGATAGTTAGAGTGGTTGAACTATACAGTCCATCTCAAGGGTCAGCATGAGGATAGTTAGAGTGGTTGAACTATACAGTCCATCTCAAGGGTCAGCATGAGGATAGTTAGAGTGGTTGAACTATACAGTCCATCTCAAGGGTCAGCATGAGGATAGTTAGAGTGGTTGAACTATACAGTCCATCTCAAGGGTCAGTGTGAGGATAGCTAGAGTGGTTGAACTATACAGTCCATCTCAAGGGTCAGCATGAGGATAGCTAGAGTGGTTGAACTATACAGTCCATCTCAAGGGTCAGCATGAGGATAGCTAGAGTGGTTGAACTATACAGTCCATCTCAAGGGTCAGCATGAGGATAGTTAGAGTGGTTGAACTATACAGTCCATCTCAAGGGTCAGCATGAGGATAGTTAGAGTGGTTGAACTATACAGTCCATCTCAAGGGTCAGCATGAGGATAGCTAGAGTGGTTGAACTATACAGTCCATCTCAAGGGTCAGTGTGAGGATAGTTAGAGTGGTTGAACTATACAGTCCATCTCAAGGGTCAGCATGAGGATAGTTAGAGTGGTTGAACTATACAGTCCATCTCAAGGGTCAGTGTGAGGATAGCTAGAGTGGTTGAACTATACAGTCCATCTCAAGGGTCAGTGTGAGGATAGTTAGAGTGGTTGAACTATACAGTCCATCTCAAGGGTCAGCATGAGGATAGCTAGAGTGGTTGAACTATACAGTCCATCTCAAGGGTCAGCATGAGGATAGTTAGAGTGGTTGAACTATACAGTCCATCTCAAGGGTCAGCATGAGGATAGTTAGAGTGGTTGAACTATACAGTCCATCTCAAGGGTCAGCATGAGGATAGTTAGAGTGGTTGAACTATACAGTCCATCTCAAGGGTCAGTGTGAGGATAGTTAGAGTGGTTGAACTATACAGTCCATCTCAAGGGTCAGCATGAGGATAGCTAGAGTGGTTGAACTATACAGTCCATCTCAAGGGTCAGTGTGAGGATAGTTAGAGTGGTTGAACTATACAGTCCATCTCAAGGGTCAGTGTGAGGATAGTTAGAGTGGTTGAACTATACAGTCCATCTCAAGGGTCAGTGTGAGGATAGTTAGAGTGGTTGAACTATACAGTCCATCTCAAGGGTCAGCATGAGGATAGTTAGAGTGGTTGAACTATACAGTCCATCTCAAGGGTCAGCATGAGGATAGTTAGAGCACGTTAGAGTGGTTGAACTATACAGTCCATCTCAAGGGTCAGCATGAGGATAGTTAGAGTGGTTGAACTATACAGTCCATCTCAAGGGTCAGCATGAGGATAGTTAGAGTGGTTGAGCTATACAGTCCATCTCAAGGGTCAGCATGAGGATAGTTAGAGTGGTTGAACTATACAGTCCATCTCAAGGGTCAGCATGAGGATAGTTAGAGTGGTTGAACTATACAGTCCATCTCAAGGGTCAGCATGAGGATAGTTAGAGCACGTTAGAGTGGTTGAACTATACAGTCCATCTCAAGGGTCAGCATGAGGATAGTTAGAGTGGTTGAACTATACAGTCCATCTCAAGGGTCAGCATGAGGATAGTTAGAGCACGTTAGAGTGGTTGAACTATACAGTCCATCTCAAGGGTCAGCATGAGGATAGTTAGAGTGGTTGAACTATACAGTCCATCTCAAGGGTCAGCATGAGGATAGTTAGAGTGGTTGAACTATACAGTCCATCTCAAGGGTCAGCATGAGGATAGTTAGAGTGGTTGAACTATACAGTCCATCTCAAGGGTCAGTGTGAGGATAGCTAGAGTGGTTGAACTATACAGTCCATCTCAAGGGTCAGTGTGAGGATAGTTAGAGTGGTTGAACTATACAGTCCATCTCAAGGGTCAGCATGAGGATAGTTAGAGTGGTTGAACTATACAGTCCATCTCTAGGGTCAGTGTGAGGATAGCTAGAGTGGTTGAACTATACAGTCCATCTCTAGGGTCAGTGTGAGGATAGCTAGAGTGGTTGAACTATACAGTCCATCTCTAGGGTCAGTGTGAGGATAGCTAGAGTGGTTGAACTATACAGTCCATCTCAAGGGTCAGCATGAGGATAGTTAGAGTGGTTGAACTATACAGTCCATCTCAAGGGTCAGTGTGAGGATAGTTAGAGTGGTTGAACTATACAGTCCATCTCAAGGGTCAGCATGAGGATAGCTAGAGTGGTTGAACTATACAGTCCATCTCAAGGGTCAGCATGAGGATAGTTAGAGTGGTTGAACTATACAGTCCATCTCAAGGGTCAGTGTGAGGATAGTTAGAGTGGTTGAACTATACAGTCCATCTCAAGGGTCAGCATGAGGATAGTTAGAGTGGTTGAACTATACAGTCCATCTCAAGGGTCAGCATGAGGATAGTTAGAGTGGTTGAACTATACAGTCCATCTCAAGGGTCAGCATGAGGATAGTTAGAGTGGTTGAACTATACAGTCCATCTCAAGGGTCAGCATGAGGATAGTTAGAGTGGTTGAACTATACAGTCCATCTCAAGGGTCAGCATGAGGATAGCTAGAGTGGTTGAACTATACAGTCCATCTCAAGGGTCAGTGTGAGGATAGTTAGAGTGGTTGAACTATACAGTCCATCTCAAGGGTCAGTGTGAGGATAGTTAGAGTGGTTGAACTATACAGTCCATCTCAAGGGTCAGCATGAGGATAGTTAGAGTGGTTGAACTATACAGTCCATCTCAAGGGTCAGCATGAGGATAGTTAGAGTGGTTGAACTATACAGTCCATCTCAAGGGTCAGCATGAGGATAGTTAGAGTGGTTGAACTATACAGTCCATCTCAAGGGTCAGCATGAGGATAGTTAGAGTGGTTGAACTATACAGTCCATCTCAAGGGTCAGCATGAGGATAGTTAGAGTGGTTGAACTATACAGTCCATCTCAAGGGTCAGCATGAGGATAGTTAGAGTGGTTGAACTATACAGTCCATCTCAAGGGTCAGCATGAGGATAGTTAGAGTGGTTGAACTATACAGTCCATCTCAAGGGTCAGCATGAGGATAGTTAGAGTGGTTGAACTATACAGTCCATCTCAAGGGTCAGCATGAGGATAGTTAGAGTGGTTGAACTATACAGTCCATCTCAAGGGTCAGCATGAGGATAGTTAGAGTGGTTGAACTATACAGTCCATCTCAAGGGTCAGCATGAGGATAGTTAGAGTGGTTGAACTATACAGTCCATCTCAAGGGTCAGCATGAGGATAGCTAGAGTGGTTGAACTATACAGTCCATCTCAAGGGTCAGCATGAGGATAGTTAGAGTGGTTGAACTATACAGTCCATCTCAAGGGTCAGTGTGAGGATAGTTAGAGTGGTTGAACTATACAGTCCATCTCAAGGGTCAGTGTGAGGATAGTTAGAGTGGTTGAACTATACAGTCCATCTCAAGGGTCAGCATGAGGATAGTTAGAGTGGTTGAACTATACAGTCCATCTCAAGGGTCAGCATGAGGATAGTTAGAGTGGTTGAACTATACAGTCCATCTCAAGGGTCAGTGTGAGGATAGTTAGAGTGGTTGAACTATACAGTCCATCTCAAGGGTCAGTGTGAGGATAGTTAGAGTGGTTGAACTATACAGTCCATCTCAAGGGTCAGTGTGAGGATAGTTAGAGTGGTTGAACTATACAGTCCATCTCAAGGGTCAGCATGAGGATAGTTAGAGTGGTTGAACTATACAGTCCATCTCAAGGGTCAGCATGAGGATAGCTAGAGTGGTTGAACTATACAGTCCATCTCAAGGGTCAGCATGAGGATAGTTAGAGTGGTTGAACTATACAGTCCATCTCAAGGGTCAGCATGAGGATAGTTAGAGTGGTTGAACTATACAGTCCATCTCAAGGGTCAGCATGAGGATAGTTAGAGTGGTTGAACTATACAGTCCATCTCAAGGGTCAGTGTGAGGATAGTTAGAGTGGTTGAACTATACAGTCCATCTCAAGGGTCAGTGTGAGGATAGTTAGAGTGGTTGAACTATACAGTCCATCTCAAGGGTCAGTGTGAGGATAGTTAGAGTGGTTGAACTATACAGTCCATCTCAAGGGTCAGCATGAGGATAGTTAGAGTGGTTGAACTATACAGTCCATCTCAAGGGTCAGTGTGAGGATAGTTAGAGTGGTTGAACTATACAGTCCATCTCAAGGGTCAGTGTGAGGATAGTTAGAGTGGTTGAACTATACAGTCCATCTCAAGGGTCAGCATGAGGATAGTTAGAGTGGTTGAACTATACAGTCCATCTCAAGGGTCAGTGTGAGGATAGTTAGAGTGGTTGAGCTATACAGTCCATCTCAAGGGTCAGCATGAGGATAGCTAGAGTGGTTGAACTATACAGTCCATCTCAAGGGTCAGTGTGAGGATAGCTAGAGTGGTTGAACTATACAGTCCATCTCAAGGGTCAGCATGAGGATAGCTAGAGTGGTTGAACTATACAGTCCATCTCAAGGGTCAGTGTGAGGATAGCTAGAGTGGTTGAACTATACAGTCCATCTCAAGGGTCAGCATGAGGATAGTTAGAGTGGTTGAACTATACAGTCCATCTCAAGGGTCAGCATGAGGATAGTTAGAGTGGTTGAACTATACAGTCCATCTCAAGGGTCAGCATGAGGATAGTTAGAGTGGTTGAACTATACAGTCCATCTCAAGGGTCAGTGTGAGGATAGTTAGAGTGGTTGAACTATACAGTCCATCTCAAGGGTCAGCATGAGGATAGTTAGAGTGGTTGAACTATACAGTCCATCTCAAGGGTCAGCATGAGGATAGTTAGAGTGGTTGAACTATACAGTCCATCTCAAGGGTCAGCATGAGGATAGTTAGAGTGGTTGAACTATACAGTCCATCTCAAGGGTCAGCATGAGGATAGTTAGAGTGGTTGAACTATACAGTCCATCTCAAGGGTCAGCATGAGGATAGTTAGAGTGGTTGAACTATACAGTCCATCTCAAGGGTCAGCATGAGGATAGTTAGAGTGGTTGAACTATACAGTCCATCTCAAGGGTCAGTGTGAGGATAGTTAGAGTGGTTGAACTATACAGTCCATCTCAAGGGTCAGTGTGAGGATAGCTAGAGTGGTTGAACTATACAGTCCATCTCAAGGGTCAGCATGAGGATAGTTAGAGTGGTTGAACTATACAGTCCATCTCAAGGGTCAGCATGAGGATAGTTAGAGTGGTTGAACTATACAGTCCATCTCAAGGGTCAGCATGAGGATAGTTAGAGTGGTTGAACTATACAGTCCATCTCAAGGGTCAGCATGAGGATAGTTAGAGTGGTTGAACTATACAGTCTATCTCAAGGGTCAGCATGAGGATAGCTAGAGTGGTTGAACTATACAGTCCATCTCTAGGGTCAGCATGAGGATAGTTAGAGTGGTTGAACTATACAGTCCATCTCAAGGGTCAGTGTGAGGATAGCTAGAGTGGTTGAACTATACAGTCCATCTCAAGGGTCAGTGTGAGGATAGCTAGAGTGGTTGAACTATACAGTCCATCTCAAGGGTCAGTGTGAGGATAGCTAGAGTGGTTGAACTATACAGTCCATCTCAAGGGTCAGTGTGAGGATAGCTAGAGTGGTTGAACTATACAGTCCATCTCAAGGGTCAGCATGAGGATAGCTAGAGTGGTTGAACTATACAGTCCATCTCAAGGGTCAGCATGAGGATAGTTAGAGTGGTTGAACTATACAGTCCATCTCAAGGGTCAGTGTGAGGATAGCTAGAGTGGTTGAACTATACAGTCCATCTCAAGGGTCAGTGTGAGGATAGTTAGAGTGGTTGAACTATACAGTCTATCTCAAGGGTCAGTGTGAGGATAGTTAGAGTGGTTGAACTATACAGTCCATCTCAAGGGTCAGCATGAGGATAGTTAGAGTGGTTGAACTATACAGTCCATCTCAAGGGTCAGCATGAGGATAGCTAGAGTGGTTGAACTATACAGTCCATCTCAAGGGTCAGTGTGAGGATAGCTAGAGTGGTTGAACTATACAGTCCATCTCTAGGGTCAGCATGAGGATAGTTAGAGTGGTTGAACTATACAGTCCATCTCAAGGGTCAGTGTGAGGATAGCTAGAGTGGTTGAACTATACAGTCCATCTCAAGGGTCAGCATGAGGATAGCTAGAGTGGTTGAACTATACAGTCCATCTCAAGGGTCAGTGTGAGGATAGCTAGAGTGGTTGAACTATACAGTCCATCTCAAGGGTCAGCATGAGGATAGTTAGAGTGGTTGAACTATACAGTCCATCTCAAGGGTCAGCATGAGGATAGTTAGAGTGGTTGAACTATACAGTCCATCTCAAGGGTCAGCATGAGGATAGCTAGAGTGGTTGAACTATACAGTCCATCTCTAGGGTCAGCATGAGGATAGTTAGAGTGGTTGAACTATACAGTCCATCTCAAGGGTCAGTGTGAGGATAGCTAGAGTGGTTGAACTATACAGTCCATCTCAAGGGTCAGTGTGAGGATAGCTAGAGTGGTTGAACTATACAGTCCATCTCAAGGGTCAGTGTGAGGATAGCTAGAGTGGTTGAACTATACAGTCCATCTCAAGGGTCAGTGTGAGGATAGTTAGAGTGGTTGAACTATACAGTCCATCTCAAGGGTCAGCATGAGGATAGTTAGAGTGGTTGAACTATACAGTCCATCTCAAGGGTCAGCATGAGGATAGTTAGAGTGGTTGAACTATACAGTCCATCTCAAGGGTCAGTGTGAGGATAGCTAGAGTGGTTGAACTATACAGTCCATCTCAAGGGTCAGCATGAGGATAGTTAGAGTGGTTGAACTATACAGCCCATCTCAAGGGTCAGCATGAGGATAGTTAGAGTGGTTGAACTATACAGTCCATCTCAAGGGTCAGTGTGAGGATAGCTAGAGTGGTTGAACTATACAGCCCATCTCAAGGGTCAGCATGAGGATAGTTAGAGTGGTTGAACTATACAGTCCATCTCAAGGGTCAGTGTGAGGATAGCTAGAGTGGTTGAACTATACAGTCCATCTCAAGGGTCAGTGTGAGGATAGCTAGAGTGGTTGAACTATACAGCCCATCTCAAGGGTCAGCATGAGGATAGCTAGAGTGGTTGAACTATACAGTCCATCTCAAGGGTCAGCATGAGGATAGTTAGAGTGGTTGAACTATACAGCCCATCTCAAGGGTCAGTGTGAGGATAGTTAGAGTGGTTGAACTATACAGTCCATCTCAAGGGTCAGTGTGAGGATAGCTAGAGTGGTTGAACTATACAGTCTATCTCAAGGGTCAGTGTGAGGATAGTTAGAGTGGTTGAACTATACAGTCCATCTCAAGGGTCAGCATGAGGATAGTTAGAGTGGTTGAACTATACAGTCCATCTCAAGGGTCAGCATGAGGATAGTTAGAGTGGTTGAACTATACAGTCCATCTCAAGGGTCAGTGTGAGGATAGTTAGAGTGGTTGAACTATACAGTCTATCTCAAGGGTCAGTGTGAGGATAGTTAGAGTGGTTGAACTATACAGTCCATCTCAAGGGTCAGCATGAGGATAGCTAGAGTGGTTGAACTATACAGTCCATCTCAAGGGTCAGCATGAGGATAGCTAGAGTGGTTGAACTATACAGTCCATCTCAAGGGTCAGTGTGAGGATAGTTAGAGTGGTTGAACTATACAGTCCATCTCAAGGGTCAGCATGAGGATAGTTAGAGTGGTTGAACTATACAGTCCATCTCAAGGGTCAGTGTGAGGATAGTTAGAGTGGTTGAACTATACAGTCCATCTCAAGGGTCAGTGTGAGGATAGCTAGAGTGGTTGAACTATACAGTCCATCTCAAGGGTCAGTGTGAGGATAGTTAGAGTGGTTGAACTATACAGTCCATCTCAAGGGTCAGTGTGAGGATAGTTAGAGTGGTTGAACTATACAGTCCATCTCAAGGGTCAGCATGAGGATAGCTAGAGTGGTTGAACTATACAGTCCATCTCAAGGGTCAGCATGAGGATAGCTAGAGTGGTTGAACTATACAGTCCATCTCTAGGGTCAGTGTGAGGATAGCTAGAGTGGTTGAACTATACAGTCCATCTCAAGGGTCAGCATGAGGATAGCTAGAGTGGTTGAACTATACAGTCCATCTCAAGGGTCAGTGTGAGGATAGTTAGAGTGGTTGAACTATACAGTCCATCTCAAGGGTCAGTGTGAGGATAGTTAGAGTGGTTGAACTATACAGTCCATCTCAAGGGTCAGCATGAGGATAGTTAGAGTGGTTGAACTATACAGTCCATCTCAAGGGTCAGCATGAGGATAGTTAGAGTGGTTGAACTATACAGTCCATCTCAAGGGTCAGCATGAGGATAGTTAGAGTGGTTGAACTATACAGTCCATCTCAAGGGTCAGCATGAGGATAGTTAGAGTGGTTGAACTATACAGTCCATCTCAAGGGTCAGTGTGAGGATAGCTAGAGTGGTTGAACTATACAGTCCATCTCAAGGGTCAGTGTGAGGATAGTTAGAGTGGTTGAACTATACAGTCCATCTCAAGGGTCAGTGTGAGGATAGTTAGAGTGGTTGAACTATACAGTCCATCTCAAGGGTCAGCATGAGGATAGTTAGAGTGGTTGAACTATACAGTCCATCTCAAGGGTCAGTGTGAGGATAGTTAGAGTGGTTGAACTATACAGTCTATCTCAAGGGTCAGTGTGAGGATAGTTAGAGTGGTTGAACTATACAGTCCATCTCAAGGGTCAGCATGAGGATAGTTAGAGTGGTTGAACTATACAGTCCATCTCAAGGGTCAGTGTGAGGATAGTTAGAGTGGTTGAACTATACAGTCCATCTCAAGGGTCAGTGTGAGGATAGTTAGAGTGGTTGAACTATACAGTCCATCTCAAGGGTCAGTGTGAGGATAGTTAGAGTGGTTGAACTATACAGTCCATCTCAAGGGTCAGTGTGAGGATAGCTAGAGTGGTTGAACTATACAGTCCATCTCAAGGGTCAGTGTGAGGATAGTTAGAGTGGTTGAACTATACAGTCCATCTCAAGGGTCAGCATGAGGATAGTTAGAGTGGTTGAACTATACAGTCCATCTCAAGGGTCAGCATGAGGATAGCTAGAGTGGTTGAACTATACAGTCCATCTCAAGGGTCAGCATGAGGATAGTTAGAGTGGTTGAACTATACAGTCCATCTCAAGGGTCAGTGTGAGGATAGCTAGAGTGGTTGAACTATACAGTCCATCTCAAGGGTCAGCATGAGGATAGCTAGAGTGGTTGAACTATACAGTCCATCTCAAGGGTCAGTGTGAGGATAGCTAGAGTGGTTGAACTATACAGTCTATCTCAAGGGTCAGTGTGAGGATAGTTAGAGTGGTTGAACTATACAGTCCATCTCAAGGGTCAGCATGAGGATAGCTAGAGTGGTTGAACTATACAGTCCATCTCAAGGGTCAGTGTGAGGATAGCTAGAGTGGTTGAACTATACAGTCCATCTCAAGGGTCAGCATGAGGATAGCTAGAGTGTTTGAACTATACAGTCCATCTCAAGGGTCAGCATGAGGATAGCTAGAGTGGTTGAACTATACAGTCCATCTCAAGGGTCAGCATGAGGATAGTTAGAGTGGTTGAACTATACAGTCCATCTCAAGGGTCAGCATGAGGATAGTTAGAGTGGTTGAACTATACAGTCCATCTCAAGGGTCAGCATGAGGATAGTTAGAGTGGTTGAACTATACAGTCCATCTCAAGGGTCAGCATGAGGATAGTTAGAGTGGTTGAACCATACAGTCCATCTCAAGGGTCAGTGTGAGGATAGTTAGAGTGGTTGAACTATACAGTCCATCTCAAGGGTCAGCATGAGGATAGTTAGAGTGGTTGAACTATACAGTCCATCTCAAGGGTCAGCATGAGGATAGCTAGAGTGGTTGAACTATACAGTCCATCTCAAGGGTCAGTGTGAGGATAGTTAGAGTGGTTGAACTATACAGTCCATCTCAAGGGTCAGCATGAGGATAGCTAGAGTGGTTGAACTATACAGTCCATCTCAAGGGTCAGCATGAGGATAGTTAGAGTGGTTGAACTATACAGTCCATCTCAAGGGTCAGCATGAGGATAGCTAGAGTGGTTGAACTATACAGTCCATCTCAAGGGTCAGCATGAGGATAGCTAGAGTGGTTGAACTATACAGTCCATCTCAAGGGTCAGCATGAGGATAGTTAGAGTGGTTGAACTATACAGTCCATCTCAAGGGTCAGCATGAGGATAGTTAGAGTGGTTGAACTATACAGTCCATCTCAAGGGTCAGCATGAGGATAGCTAGAGTGGTTGAACTATACAGTCCATCTCAAGGGTCAGCATGAGGATAGCTAGAGTGGTTGAACTATACAGTCCATCTCAAGGGTCAGTGTGAGGATAGTTAGAGTGGTTGAACTATACAGTCCATCTCAAGGGTCAGCATGAGGATAGTTAGAGTGGTTGAACTATACAGTCCATCTCAAGGGTCAGCATGAGGATAGTTAGAGTGGTTGAACTATACAGTCCATCTCAAGGGTCAGCATGAGGATAGTTAGAGTGGTTGAACTATACAGTCCATCTCAAGGGTCAGCATGAGGATAGTTAGAGTGGTTGAACTATACAGTCCATCTCAAGGGTCAGCATGAGGATAGTTAGAGTGGTTGAACTATACAGTCCATCTCAAGGGTCAGCATGAGGATAGTTAGAGTGGTTGAACTATACAGTCCATCTCAAGGGTCAGCATGAGGATAGTTAGAGTGGTTGAACTATACAGTCCATCTCAAGGGTCAGCATGAGGATAGTTAGAGTGGTTGAACTATACAGTCCATCTCAAGGGTCAGTGTGAGGATAGTTAGAGTGGTTGAACTATACAGTCCATCTCAAGGGTCAGCATGAGGATAGTTAGAGTGGTTGAACTATACAGTCCATCTCAAGGGTCAGCATGAGGATAGTTAGAGTGGTTGAACTATACAGTCCATCTCAAGGGTCAGTGTGAGGATAGTTAGAGTGGTTGAACTATACAGTCCATCTCAAGGGTCAGCATGAGGATAGTTAGAGTGGTTGAACTATACAGTCCATCTCAAGGGTCAGTGTGAGGATAGCTAGAGTGGTTGAACTATACAGTCCATCTCAAGGGTCAGTGTGAGGATAGCTAGAGTGGTTGAACTATACAGTCCATCTCAAGGGTCAGTGTGAGGATAGTTAGAGTGGTTGAACTATACAGTCCATCTCAAGGGTCAGCATGAGGATAGTTAGAGTGGTTGAACTATACAGTCCATCTCAAGGGTCAGTGTGAGGATAGCTAGAGTGGTTGAACTATACAGTCCATCTCAAGGGTCAGTGTGAGGATAGTTAGAGTGGTTGAACTATACAGTCCATCTCAAGGGTCAGTGTGAGGATAGTTAGAGTGGTTGAACTATACAGTCCATCTCAAGGGTCAGCATGAGGATAGCTAGAGTGGTTGAACTATACAGTCCATCTCAAGGGTCAGTGTGAGGATAGTTAGAGTGGTTGAACTATACAGTCCATCTCAAGGGTCAGTGTGAGGATAGCTAGAGTGGTTGAACTATACAGTCCATCTCAAGGGTCAGTGTGAGGATAGTTAGAGTGGTTGAACTATACAGTCCATCTCAAGGGTCAGTGTGAGGATAGCTAGAGTGGTTGAACTATACAGTCCATCTCAAGGGTCAGTGTGAGGATAGTTAGAGTGGTTGAACTATACAGTCCATCTCAAGGGTCAGTGTGAGGATAGCTAGAGTGGTTGAACTATACAGTCCATCTCAAGGGTCAGTGTGAGGATAGTTAGAGTGGTTGAACTATACAGTCCATCTCAAGGGTCAGTGTGAGGATAGTTAGAGTGGTTGAACTATACAGTCCATCTCAAGGGTCAGTGTGAGGATAGTTAGAGTGGTTGAACTATACAGTCCATCTCAAGGGTCAGCATGAGGATAGTTAGAGTGGTTGAACTATACAGTCCATCTCAAGGGTCAGTGTGAGGATAGCTAGAGTGGTTGAACTATACAGTCCATCTCAAGGGTCAGTGTGAGGATAGTTAGAGTGGTTGAACTATACAGTCCATCTCAAGGGTCAGCATGAGGATAGCTAGAGTGGTTGAACTATACAGTCCATCTCAAGGGTCAGCATGAGGATAGCTAGAGTGGTTGAACTATACAGTCCATCTCAAGGGTCAGCATGAGGATAGTTAGAGTGGTTGAACTATACAGTCCATCTCAAGGGTCAGCATGAGGATAGCTAGAGTGGTTGAACTATACAGTCCATCTCAAGGGTCAGCATGAGGATAGCTAGAGTGGTTGAACTATACAGTCCATCTCAAGGGTCAGCATGAGGATAGCTAGAGTGGTTGAACTATACAGTCCATCTCAAGGGTCAGTGTGAGGATAGTTAGAGTGGTTGAACTATACAGTCCATCTCAAGGGTCAGTGTGAGGATAGTTAGAGTGGTTGAACTATACAGTCCATCTCAAGGGTCAGCATGAGGATAGTTAGAGTGGTTGAACTATACAGTCCATCTCAAGGGTCAGCATGAGGATAGTTAGAGTGGTTGAACTATACAGTCCATCTCAAGGGTCAGCATGAGGATAGTTAGAGTGGTTGAACTATACAGTCCATCTCAAGGGTCAGTGTGAGGATAGTTAGAGTGGTTGAACTATACAGTCCATCTCAAGGGTCAGTGTGAGGATAGCTAGAGTGGTTGAACTATACAGTCCATCTCAAGGGTCAGTGTGAGGATAGCTAGAGTGGTTGAACTATACAGTCCATCTCAAGGGTCAGTGTGAGGATAGCTAGAGTGGTTGAACTATACAGTCCATCTCAAGGGTCAGCATGAGGATAGTTAGAGTGGTTGAACTATACAGTCCATCTCAAGGGTCAGCATGAGGATAGCTAGAGTGGTTGAACTATACAGTCCATCTCAAGGGTCAGCATGAGGATAGTTAGAGTGGTTGAACTATACAGTCCATCTCAAGGGTCAGTGTGAGGATAGTTAGAGTGGTTGAACTATACAGTCCATCTCTAGGGTCAGTGCGGTCCCTGGTGGTCACACACACAACTACACAGTGGGTCGTTGAAATAGTAATCAGTGTGAGCTACAGCGTAGCAGGCGTCATTTGATTCATGTAGAGTGTAGACCCACAATCCCGCAGGATTAACAGACACTAACAACAAAACATCCCGCTGGAGAGATTGTCGTATTAGCATACGAGCCTACATGGGAAGAAACTTGGTCCAGAGTTGGACGCGCGGGAAATACAGACAGAGAGACGCGTTTTGGAGATATCATTCACTTTTTAGACACACGACGTCGAATATTTCAAAGGGTTGTGTCAGACTGTGTGAATGATGTAAGGCTGTAGAAACAAACACAATAAGAGTGATGGGTGCCGTATATTTTTACATATATTGTTTACAGCGTTACAATAAGCTTCAAACTCGTGAACTAACCTGAATGTATGTTTGTTTAGATCGCTTGAGATAAACACCAAAAATGAGTTGACAAATAGAAACAAAATGGTTTTTATAGTAGGTAACTCTTCCTCAGATCACAATAACCTAACTGCAAGACTCTGCGTGTTGGTCACTTTTGTAATTCTAAAGCGGAAGTGTCCAGGTTCCAAGGTAGGCTTATGCAGTAAGTAAGTAAGTAAGTAAGTAAGTAAGTAAGTAAGTAAGTAAGTAAGCAAGTAAGTAAGTAAGTAAGTAAGTAAGTGAGTAAGTAAGTATGTAAGTATGTAAGTAAGTAAGTAAGTAAGTAAGTAAGTATAAGTAAGTAAGTAAGTAAGTAAGTAAGTAAGTAAGTAAGTAAGTAAGTAAGTACTCATTTCAACTTTGATGTATGTAATATGTAAACGGCGACTTTGTAGCCGTCATAGCAACGACGAAGCACATAATAGATGTTATAATATCGCCAACTGAAAATCAGAACTGAGCGGGGTACTCAATAAATACGAATGTATTCAATATTGCAAACTGAAGAGCAACACTACTTGTTGTGGTTGTTGGGGGGCGGGGGGTCAAATGTATAACAGATTCCACTGAGGTGTGAAATTAACTTTACATTTTGAATGTTTAACTGTTGTGTGTGTTGACCCCAAAAAGCCTGAGTCCCGAGTAGCCTAGAAGGACTCCAAGCACGTTGCGTGGTTGACGCGGGGTAGGCCTAATGTGTATACTGGACGCAGGGGCTGCTGGGAAGGAAAGCGGCAACCCGCCAAATGGGAGCCGCGAGGCCCAGTTAATTGGCGCAACGCATCCCCATATCGCCTGACCCCCAGCCCGCTACCAAGGTCATGAATCACGAGGGTGACTTCTCAAGCCTGGAGCGCTAATGGCCGGACCGACGCACATTACTCACAGATTATTGTTTTCTTTTTAATGAAGGTGGGCGTCTTAAGGGATGTTAAGTGATTTTCTCAGGTATTGGTAATTATAGGGTTGGCTTGTCTAACCGGCAACTCGAAGGAATGTTCGATAATTCGTTAGTGCACCTTTTTGGTGGGAAATAACGCTTTAATCATTTATATAAACTGTTGAGCTCAATTTTATTTTAAATTACTATTATGAACACATTTGTGTACACCATATACACAAATTTTTTAAACAATAAACACCCTACGTACAATAATCACGGTATTATAAATAACAACAATGAATTGGGTGCATTTTTTGTAGCTGAGCTCCCCTTTCTCAGGCGCGAGGGTACTAACGCTATAGTTGTGTGTAAAAAGATAGTGTAGTGTTTTATTCAAACACACCTCCCGGTCAAGAGTCTTAGTTTCATCAATCATACATTTGTGATTTATTACATCATACCAATGTTTCAGTTAAGTCTTTATACAGATAATGGACTGAGAAGATTCTGAGAGAAACAGTTGTGAAAAGTAAAAACAATCAACTAGAGAATGTATGCATGTGCAAAGTGCATGAGCGTTTAGAAAGCGAGGATGTATCAAGACAGAAGTGTCTCTAGGTTCGCGACGTGACTGTACAACCATAACAATGACGTCACGGTCCTCTTGTTGTTGTATTTTGTATTTGTGGTAATGTTGCGAACTTTCTTGTTTCTGAATGAAACCACGAATGGATGTTTATCATCTTTTCTCTGGAAGATTGAAATTTGAAAAGTTTCCATGTGTCACAGGAACTGGGTCACGACACCTCAATCTGCACCCACCAACTGCTACCCCATCGCTGTTTCAAACAATGGCGTAATAAGGGGTTAAAAGTTACTGCTTGCTTTATTACTGCGCAAGTAGGTTCGCTTTGCACTATTAAGAGTTGTGACGTTGTCAGCAAACACATCAACATCTTCGTTATGTTCGTGGCAGAATTGGGCAAATCTTTAGAACAACTCAATAAGCTATGTTTAAAACTTAAACAAAAGAGAACAAAGCTATCTATGCAGGTATGAGTCTACGATACTGAAACTGGTACACAGTTTTTAACGAGTTTTTTAGGATAAAATGTTAAACAATCTTGGTTGAAAAGCATTAATTAATCATTATCCTTCTTTGAATTAGGGCGAAAAGAATAATCATTATCAATATATCAATAAATCAGACGAGTAAATATGATTAAAACACAATATCAGCACTTTAAAAAGTGTTTTTTTTTTTCAAGATCAAGGTCTGTGAGTTTAAGTAACATAAAAGAGTCTATTATAAGAATTAACCATTGAAAAATACGTTTTAGATCTGTCTGCTGTAGCTGTTTTTTCACTAGTGTTTATATATATTTGTATCCGTCAGCATTCCAAACCAACGAGTCGTCTCCCAACACAGTCAACATTAACATTCAATAAATCCATATTGTTACACCAATATCCACTAGACAACTTTCCATACATACATACAAACAACATAAATCTCCTTGTGATGTCTTATTAAACCCACCATCAATCGTCGTTTGGTCGCTTGTGTGCGATGCGATACTTTGGCGCCCTGAAAAATATTCATAATCTAGTTATTTGGACGGCGCTTCAACCAATTTCGTCCGCTTGAATTTCCCTTTGTTCCCCATCATTTGTCACACGTGTTAATAACAGTATGGTTATTAAATGTAAATCCGTCACGGCGTATCGGCAATATGAACGCGCCCCTCCCCCCCCCCCCCCCCCCCCCCATGTAGGCCTACTCATTAGTGCACTTCGCAGCGCCATTGTGTGCAAATCCATTCAAACAGCAACAAAAATATATTTAAACAAGTTTAATAAAGTGATAGTAATAACTTGTCAGAATGTCGTCATTAGTTGGGGGGGGGGGGGGGGGGGGGGGGGGGTAACAATCGATCCTAACGAACCTCTGTGATTATTGCCGCGAGGATTCAAACGTTCCGAATGGAAAACCACAGCGATGATGAATACAACCCTCGTTCTTTGCGAGTGCTTTGGTTTCCCTCTATCCGCTTGATGTGCTACCTCAGTGCAACCACAATAACATTCTACAGCGAGATTAGAGGGAGGTTTATGACAATAAAAATAATTGTTGAATGTAATATAATAATACACGATTAAAATAATTTAATAGACAATAGATATAAGGCACTCTTCAAAATCGTAGCCAAAGAAAATTATTGGTCACCCCATCTTTTAATTTGATTAAACTTTCTTTAAGTGTGTGGCTGTTTCTTTGTCAACTTTATCTGAGCGCCTTAGAATGATATAAGGCCCTCTTTAAAACCTTTAAGCATTTGTCTGTTTCTTTGTCTCCCAGTCAACTTTATCTGGTCGCCTTAGAATGACATAAGGCACTCTTCAAATCTTTCAGCATTTGTCTGTTTCTTTGTCAACTATATCTGAGCACCTTATAATGATACAAGGCCCTCTTTAAAATCTTTAAGCATTTGTCTGTTTCTTTATCTTCCAGTCAACTTTATCTGGTCGCCTTATAATAATACAAGGCCATCTTTAAAATCTTTAAGCATTTGTCTGTTTCTTTACCTTCCAGTCAACTTTATCTGGTCGCCTTATAATGATATAAGGCCCTCTTTAAAATCTTTAAGCATTTGTCTGTTTCTTTATCACCCAGTCAACTTTATCTGGTCGCCTAATAGTGAATAGCGGGAGTATTAATGCACCAGGCTTGCTTGGCCCTTATCACGAGGCTCCCGGGGATTAATGGGAACCCAGCGCTAAAGAAGAGGGATTTCGAGTCGAAATAACTCCTATATCACTCTCAACACCTGATATTTCAGGGAAAGACTACAGTTTTATATCCATTCCCGCCTGCTGTGCTTGTAGCTCCGTACCCAGGGGCCAAAGGGGTTAATTTATGATTAGGATTTGCTATAATACACGTCAAAAGGGTAACGATATATGGGGTTGCACATTTGTCGTGCTAATATGTACGTATCATCTGTGCTGCTGTTTCTACCACAGGCTTTGCAGTGATACTGTATAACTCAGTGAGGGGTCGACTGCTGCTATGAAAACATTGTATTTCGAAGAGTATAAAATGTAAAGTCTGTTATTTTTTGAAAGATGTTTCATGGCATAACCAAGGACGCAAGGAAGATGTTAATTAAATAATCCTTAATGATTAAAATGTACTTTTCTACGATGATGTGTTGGGTCAAATCCTTTCTGATTTGTCTGTTTTATTTTTAACACACAGTATAACTTGCTACAATATACTTGTAAACTTTACAAACATCTATTTACAACATAATTACCAAGGCGTTCACCCCCTCCAGTTGGAAGCAGTAATGGTTTTCTGTTCATATTTTAAGGTGCACAGAAAAGGTTGTGTTGTGAATAATACAAATTTTATTCGTTCGTGTATCTGCAGGTTTTTTATTCACGTATCCATTTTCTATCACTTGGCTTTAGATATTGCTCTATTCTTGCAATGTCAAGTAAACCAATAACATTTTAATCAAATGTGTTCCCTGATCGAACTCTCGCAAGAACTTAGTTCAGCCACGAGAAAGAAATCTCGCGAATAAAATATAACTCAGGCCCAACCCAAACGAAAGATGGAAATGTGTGCGTTTGACTCGGCGGAAAACTTCCACAAGAAGTTCCGGTTACCCCTTTCGACGCCCAAAAGAAAATTCTGATGGAATTGAATGATACGAATTCAATTCACTAGGTCAGAAAAAAAGTATCTCGACTTGTATTTTGTCAAAGAACTTGTCAAGAAAACCTGTGAAAGAGCTTTGATTACCAGTTTAACACTACTTTTATCACTTGTACAGTCCGTGACGAAACGTTGTCGACCCCCGGGGGAAATAGAGGTTGTGAGTCGCGTGATTTCCCACGCGTGCGACGGAGATGGCGATATGGAGGATTTATTGTACGTGTGAGAGAAGGAACGCGATGTACTCCGCACAACGTCCGTGTTTTCCGAAACACAATAGACGTAGAACATGGGAAAATACAAATGTGTCATGCATAAAAAATGCATTCTGAACACTCAGTGCACACGTAGATACACCGTCAAAGGCATTTCTTCCTTTAGTTGGATCTGCGATGTGTTCAAAGGTTGGCAACAACAACAACAACGACAACACGTATCTGAATACCGGGGGAGGATGACAAATAATCAAACCCGCTATATGTCTTGAGTCCTCATATAACTGATCAGAACATTTTCAAAATTTATCTGAGACCCTTAAATACAGTTAATCACGGTCCTCTAAATTTTCAATTATAGTAATTCACAACAATAAAAACTTATTTTCAAATGTTAAGTCAAGGTTCATTTTTCATAGCTGACATTGAAGTTTAAGGTGACTTGCTGTATCTAAGGATCCTAGATCAATCAAAAATCACATCAATCACAATTTCGAAAATGGTCTATTGGATTGACATATAAATATATAAATACATTCACGATATATGATTAAAATACTGTGCTGAAGTGGTTTAATGCAAATGGCAGTAAGAAAATAAAATGACAAATGCTCCCCCTCCCCCTCGCCCCGCAATAGGTCAATCGCCCCTAAACTCTCGATGTATGAAAGTCGACCATCTGACCATCTGACTGTATTAGTCACAGCTTCACTCTGTTTACAAGGCGGTGACGCAGATTGGGCTTAACGTCTCGTAAATTATCCGGTGTGCAGTGAAAAGCTGCGTTATTGCAGCTGAAGGGGAGAGAGCCTGCATTGTATAGGAGTCGTGGGGTGATTTGATCGCAGCCCCTATCAAAAGACTTCCGCCCGTTTATAGTTTCACCAATTACCAATCTGGCGATTAACTTTAATATTTGATGTGGTTTGTTTTTACCTGTTGAATGTATTTCCGTTTCTTTGTTTGTGTTATGTAGGCCTAGTTCTAGTTATGTTATTCTTGACAGCAAGATATTGATTAGTTTATTTATTGAATGTCTATCCCATTCAGTTATTAAACTAATTTACAAAGGTGGACAATAAATACAATACTACAATTTACAATGAAACAACAGTACAATCACCAATAAAAGTTGAATTACGAATCCTAATTGTATTTATCATCTTGAATTTGGAAACTAGGTCAATATGTGAATTGGAAAAACAATAAACATTGATTAAATAAACAATATGATTGAGAAAAACGCTCACAAAACCCACACGCCCTATGCGGGGTCTGAACCCACGACGCTTAGTCCCATGTGGTTAATGCGTACATAACATAGACCAGGTGAGTGTGAACACTGAACAATATAAGTGTTTTCTGTGTTTGGAGTACCGATAAAGTTTTGTATAGTGGTCATTTGCTTGCCCTGATCTATTTAAAACAATTATTAGAAACGGTTGGCAGATGTGGGCACGTTTGGTGTAGTTTCCATTCATTCTATACAACAATAACGACAATGAATAATGATACTGTTAGGGGTAGGAGCACATTGCAAAACTATGTCACATTCTGGCACTTCTACACTGAAAGCGTCGCTCGCGTGAAACTAGTTTTAAAAACTCATTTTTCACGTTTTTTTATTTTCCTTGCTATTTTGTACATTTTAGTTCAGTGTTCACAACCCTTATGACTATGAGACAGCGTGGTGGTTCATAGCCTATGACACTCCAGAGATGATAAGGAAGCCAGCGATGAAAGTTTCGTTAAAATCGGTCCAGAGGTTTTTGAGATTATCTTTACGACGTAGGCTACACACACTCAAACTGTCAGTGTGTTTATAATAGTAGTATAGAGAATGCGTTTTTTGGGGATTTGTATTTTCCATTCTAATTTCTTGTTCGGGTATTATGGTTAACCGTATAAAACCAAAGTTTACCAATACTTAGTTCCATTAAAAATGCAAAGTATATATTATGTTTACATTCAATTCACATTCTGTAAAAAAATCCCTTCTCTTCACGCAAACCGCGGTGTTTTGGGCCATATACAAAGGATCTGTTTCTGTTGTTTGTTTGTTTCTGTTGTTTAGTGCAAGTGTACACTTGGCAGATGGTTCATCATAAGGTTCGCATTGTGAACGAGTCATGTATTCCTGTAGCTGTCCTTCATACATCTACTATCCAGCCTTTACCTGTAGGATAATATCACTTTACTCATTACACGTAAAGCATCAAGTAATTTCATACAAAACCCGTATTAAATGGACATATTAATTAAGTTAGTTTGTTTAATTCTACTGAATCCCTTGACAGTTAACTGGCATGGTTGTGTGTGCTTCTACGTGTTGCAAAACGAAACGCTTCAGATATTTAAAACATATTATTTTAGCGTCAGTGTATGAATGTTTCATGAATATGCAAAGCCACGTTCCTACCGTTGTTCTTCTGTTTGTCCTCTAAATTAAATTGCCACCACTTCTTTGCAGAGCATATATTTTATAAAATCAACACGTTGGAATCTGTACAGATCTGAACGAGAGTGCTTTGTTTTCAAAGAGCTTAGATGTAAAGAGCTTCAATATCATTACGGGCAGTGTGAATATTTACTTAAGTACACAGTGAAATACCTGGGAGATTGTCATTTGTATAATTTGTTGAAAGAAGAGCTACATCGTGCAAAGCGTGACATATGTATTTACCACCCCTTTTCATTCACACTGTTTCACTGACGTACTTTCACACATTCGTAAATGAAGTCTTCTCTCATCAGAGGAGTGCACCAACCTTATAAGTCACGTCCGCTGTGTTTGAGGTTTACAGGTATCCAATACACAGTCCTAAACTAACCCTAACCTGTTTCAAGTACATGTTAGTAAAGTAATCTTTGATGTTAGGAAGTAGTGAAGTAGAAGATTAGGTTGGTATTAAACTTGGCTGTTTCGTCAAGTTGTACGTTGGGACAACTTTAAACACCGCAAACCGTGACACGGGGTTCTAGCCCAAAGGCAGAGGCGGGTAGTAACCGATACCAGCGTTTAGTTCTATCTGTAGCCCACTTACAAAGTCTGACCTAATTAGAGCTACCTCAAGTTGCCCCGTAACAAGCTTAGAGGCTCCTTCTATTTGATTGGCGTTGATTGCTAATTGGAACTCAAGTAAGTCAGAAGTCGACACTTGTTCCACAACACATTAACCCGTGCTGTACTCGCGTGATGACGTAATGGGTTGAGCGTTGGGTCGACAAGGCGGTGAAATACTAAATACACCAGGGAAGCTTTACTTGCTGCAAAATACATATTCGTTCAAAGGATATTAAAAAATAGCGCTGTAAAGCTGAGCTATTGTCTGTGTTGTTTTAGTTTATCAACCTTAACTTCAGCTACCTTTGTTTTAGTTCATTTTTTCCCCCAGAATAAATACAGTCTCTTTAGTGCAGTATATAAGACATAACTAAACCATTTCAATACATTTGGTATCACTTATGTATTCCATGCATAAGGGAAGCATGAATGAATGATGGGTACCGCATATTGTAAGTTAATAAAAACAGAATCATTTTGCAAACTAAAACACAATTCTAAGCAGCTAAAAAGGGTAGAAACCTTCACGCTTGAATTAGCAAGCATTTACAAATAAACTAAATGAGAATTGGTTTGTTTTATGTTTTCCAGCAGTTGATGCGGTTGTGGGGATATCCGAAGTGAGTCAAAGGGAGTCATTGGTTAAAGTCAAGGAACTCACCCCCCCCCCCTTTTCCCCTTCCCTTTCTACGCAATCCATTTAATAAGACATGAGCTTGCATGACTCCTATATGTACACGTGAGTTGTTTGCGTGTATGTCTGGTCCCCGTATGACCTTTGCAAGTACCTGCGTGCTGCGCAATAGGGAATTCGCAACAATACGCCATCATTATATCGAGTAAATGTAATAGAAACTCTGTCTACCTTTAGTTATTATTCATGTTCATTGATTGCCCGACATGGATTTTATTGTAGCAGGACGCTATGGCACCGAAGTCCGACGCTTATAGAAACCACAAGTTGAAGAAACTACCACTGAGTGTAAAACAGAAAGTCGTTCCACGGCACCTTGTGAATTCTGACGTCATTGATGACTAAGCGAGCTTTGCCAACCAAACGTCAGTATTTGAAAAGCTACTCGCTGATTGGCTGCGACTCACTCATCTATGACGTCAGCATCCACAAGGTTGCTGTGGAAACACTTTGATTTATTACATAGTTTTAATTGTACAGTTCGAATTATATTCGGAATTACGAATACATCTAAACTCTAGGTTGTATGAAGTTATTGATTTAATGTAGTCATGTAGTTATGTGTGTAATGTATGTAGTATAATATATCTATGACAAAAAATGAATGAATAACATTTTATCGAATACACAAAAGAATATTATTAGTTACGAAACTGTAGACGTAAAAGTATAACTTTTTATTTGTCCAGCGACGACGTTGATGGATGATAAAATCTATAACCGAAGGAAACTGGGGGGGGGGGGGGAGGGGGGGGGGTCGGATGCGGTCCGTCTTGGAACTAACCCAGTGTGTGTCTCGGTTTTTGTCCGCCTAATCCATATTGGCGTTGTAGAAGCAGAGAACTTTCGGATTTATAGCGAGGGGAAGTGAAGAGATACAATATAACGATGATTAACTAAATCATATTTTACAATGAAAGCCAAGTAAAAACTACAGCCAATTTCTATGGTGCAATAACAATGTAGTGAATTAATTTCCCTTCGATGAATCCATTGGCGCGCCATTCCGCCCATCCATTACATTAAACTCGTGGGTTTCACGCTATTACATTTCCGGAATTAAGTTGGTGTTACAGTTTTCACCACATCCATGTAAATTAAATTGAACGCTCTGCATTTGGTTAACCCATTTAGCTTGCTGAGTCTTCCTCATTGTTACAATAATTATTAATTAATAATAATTGTGATGCATATTTTAATTCGATTTATTGGATAACGTTGTTAAATACAATTAAAACCATTTCTATCAATTTACTGTTAGCTCAGTCAACTACTAGAATATGTATTTACTGGACAGCTATTGTTGTTCGCAGCTTTATACAGCTGAGGCTCTGATGTCCTGTATTGATATTCAACCATAAACATGGCAACGTCTCATCCAGGGGCTGCATACCTGGATTTACGCCATTATCACTGTAGACACCTAATTTATTTACTATTTATGTTGTGTTAGCTGATATTGATACAATAGAATATGGTTCATCCAATGGTAATCAAACAACAACACTTGCTCCAGTATAACTATAGTGACCAATAGAAATAACTTGCATGGCATTGGTGGTTATAAACTGCAGTCGATCTACAGACCCGTATGCATGGTTTTCTTAATTAGATGTGCGAGTTTTACGACGAGTCAACAACTACGTTATTTACAGTTTTTCTTATGGTAAATAGTAAATACTAACCACACACAGATTCTAAAGTTGACTGTATACGGCCATACTGCTATAGTAATAATGATCTCAATACAGAATATACAAAAAAACATTTAATTAACTTTTCAATTTAAACTCAATGCAGACAGCTCAAACGCCTGTGTAAGCCGAACAAAGTAGGTTACATGCCCTTCATTCATTCAACCCTTTGTACACAACCAACACACAGACACTCTGACAACGTTCATTTCAAGAGGGGTTGTTTTTGTCCTACACACACGGCGCAAATAGGGGTCGGTGTCCCGCGCTGCAGCACAAAGCAATACCGACTAGATTGGACGCTGCCCGGAGCGCATGGAGCGCCACTGTAGCGCTGTAGCGGCGTCGTGGCGCCCAGTGCCCGGAGCGTAGGGAGCGCCACTGTAGCGGCGTCGTGGCGCCCAGTGCCCGGAGCGTAGGGAGCGCCACTGTAGCGCTGTAGCGGCGTCGCGGCGCCCAATGCCCGGAGCGTAGAGAGCGCCACTGTAGCGCTGTAGCGGCGTCGTGGCGCCCAGTGCCCGGAGCGTAGAGAGCGCCACTGTAGCGGCGTCGCGGCGCCCAGCGGACGGCGCCCAACAGACGGGGCACAGTGATTAAACTGCGGAATGACATCGGCGGACGAAGCCGACGGGAAATTGTCCCGATACGAAATTAACAGGCGAGTTAAAGTGTGTGTGTGTCCTTTCCTTATTACTAGATGATCCTAGAGGAGGGGTCTACGCAATACAACCACGTGCGTAGCTGGTTTACCCAGAGATTGATTTTCTGTGGCGTGGGTGGGGTCAGTCAAGTGTTTTACCACACATCGCTCCACAGCAACCTTGTGGATGCTGATGTCATAGATGAGTGAGGCATTAGCGAATCAAATGTTAGTATTTGAAGAAGTCACCCGCTGATTGGCTCCGACTGGATCAAGGTCAACTGAATCGCCATTATGGCTCTCACTACAAAAGCGAACGAGCCCGAGCACAAAGTATCTCAGCAGTTGCGTAGTTGCCAGTTTAGACGACGCTAGACCAATAACTTGTCAGCTGTTGATTCTAACTAAGAAGTAATACTCCGGGGCCGACCAGAGCGTTATTACAAGACTTTATGGCGCAATAGAATGTGACGTCACAGCATTAATACGATCTAGCCAATCAGATGCGCTGTTACTTCTAACTAGCGCTGAACTGTATGATCGTGTTTATTCCACTATAGTTACTAATTATTGTATCTTTGAATGTATAACGACGTACTCAACCGCAATGTGCTATGATATTAATAAATACCTCAGCTCCTTGGTCGTATCTTTCTCTTACGACAAGCAGAGCAACCAGCAGAGCTTGAAGTAGCCTGCATGCTTCCTGTTTTTTACCTTCCACGCTTCCATTCCAAATGTTCATCTTAAATCGTATTTTTTAAATTAAAAATTAGCTAATTTTAAAAAGAAAAGCTTGGATGCCCATTTTTTGTAAGAGTGAATTAACATCCTAAATTAAAATATAATTAGATTGTTTAGCTTTGACTTGTTTCTCAAATTGTATATATTTTTTTGAATTTCATTCGCCGCTGAGTAATATTATTATCACAATGTAATGCAATAAAAATTACGTTTTCTGGGCATTATAAAGAAAGTAACTTAGACAGCAGTTTTATTCTGTAAACTGATGCTTTTCACATTAAGAACTCAACAGTCGTGCTCATAGTTCACTCTGGATAAACTTTTAGTGACTCCAAAAAATAATATGTCCCTGTACAGCACATCTTGTCAACTTGATTGCTTCTAATCTAATCAATACTGTTTACTGCGTCCACACAATCTTCAGCTCGCTCATCCAGTGAAGTTGTTACTACCCTCACTCATCCCGCCCTCCTACGCATCATCCTTCAACGAGGGTCGCGATCCGCAACACTACATTTCCACCCCAACTCATTTGCCGGAAATACGAATGTTACCATACTAAACAGAAAAAACTTGACTTGATTTGAAAGTCAGTGTACACGTCAAAAACACAAGCTGACTAAATCAAATTGGATTTGTTTTTCAGTTAATATCGTTCAACTCTGCTGCGAGAAAAAAAGGTTAAACAATTCAAGAAAAATAATTTTTTCTGTTTACTTCCATACATCAAAGTGTCAAACTTGCTAAGTGAGTTTTTGTTAATTTTCGTTCAGAGAAAAAAAAAACGCGTCTCTAAAACTAAACAGTTTTAGAGTGGGATACATCCGGGTATTATTCATTACTCAACAACCAACACTGAACCGTTTTGCAAATTTGGAAAGTTTTCAAAAGAGAGTTTTGCTTGATGTGACATTTTGTTTTGTTTGGTTCATAAAGGCGTTTGTAAACTTCAGAACTGAGCTAACCCAGATCTGTTGTAATTTATCAATTTTAGAATCGACCTTATTATGTCTCTCTGTGAAGTTATTTACGAGGTTGAAAAACAATTTAAAAATCTCAGGCCTTGTACAGGATTCGAACCCAAATCTCTTGGTTGTACACGGATAGAACTTGTGCGAACCACTGCGGCGACTCTTAACCTAGAAGGCCCAGGGCTCTAACCCACCACAGGCATCAATATAATCATGATTTATATATCTATTGCTCAGTTGTGAAGAAAATGAGACTGATTCTCAAATGAAGCTATAGTAGGTTCCAATTCTAGGGGTGTAAAGCGCACTACGGTATATTTGTGTCCCATCATGCTGTACTAACTCCAGTACACCGTTACATTCAATGGAAGATAGCCTAATTATTTGCGCAATTAATTAACAGGCATCTCTTAATGAAATTACATATTTTTTTTAAATCGTTACTAACAATAACACCTGCCTAATGGACTTTACCGGTATTTTCCCCACATGTATTGTGTGTCTGCCCGTTGTCCACCCATTGAATCGCTTGAAAGGGGTACACTACAAACCCCGCATGAAATGTGCACGTGCTGTTGTATTGTACTGAGCATGCATTTATCTACATACCATGTGCATGGGGGCAGTAATCATTGAGCCTCGGTACTCTAACAAATTGTCGTTCCACACACGCATAGTGATTATCTGAATGAGGTCTCTATGCTAATGCAAATGTAAGTGCAAATGTCATGAAACTTGTGAGTGCGGACATTGTTTGAGTTGTGTTTGATACCGTCAAACATTTCCGTGCTAGCGTACGTTTTTTTTTGTATTGGTACACGTTTGGCATAGTATTGATTAGATATAGTTTAGTGCTCATTCAAATGACATAGATTGATTTTAGGTAGTATTTTGAAGTAAATTATTTCAATAATTTTCCGTGTTTGTTGCATTATTTGTTTTTTGCACTATGAAGTATAATAGATGAGACTAATGTTTTTACGAACCTCTGCAGGAACCGTGGTTTACTCAACTAACGTCTAATTTACCACATGCCACAACTAACTAAGGCCGCTGAAGAAATGATATATTTTGTAAGTATTGAGGCTGACTTAACTAATTAGGAGATCAGTAAGTCTAAGGATATAGGCTGATTGTATAGCTGTAGTTTATGTTTCTGACATTTTTATCGCATTCCTTTCGTTTTACCCCCCTAACTCCCCTCCCCCTTCAGTTAGTCATCTCATCACCCCCCTCGTCGTGACTTTTATCCTTCCTTCCGACCAAACAACTTATTTATATCCAAATGTCACTTAAAAGCCAACCATGATGCATTCCACTTCCACCAGCCCAAGAAGTCAGGTCTTCACATCGCATAAACATATATTGTGCGTAGGTATATTTTCAAGTGTTTCTCAGGGTTTGTAGTTTGTATTATTTGGACAAATTATGTTATAAGATATGACTTGGTCTTAATGTCATTCTTAAAAAATTCTTCATTCGAAGAACGGTACAACAAACACTTAACTTGTTGCACATTTTCACGCATTTACAAGTTATAACTTGCCTCAACTTCACAAATAAATACAAAAAAATTAAATGGGTCAATTTTTATTCGCGTCTTAGCTCAGCGACTAGGGCAGAGCAAATTCTCCCAGATGAACGCTTACAGTTATGAATTAGAACGTAAAATAAGTATTTCTCTGTGTTTTAATAAAAACGTTTGGTTTTGCCATCAATTGCATTTCATAGATAAATCCTTTAATGTAGTGAAATGTCAGACGATTTAGACAGAACATTATTTTACACGGGACAGTGTTTGTGTCTCTGTTTATTTTATGAATTAAATTCGTAACGAAATCTGTTGAATAAATACACAACTATGATGAATCGAATACGAAACGAAATGATTTCGTTTTGTAATCCCAAAATAAACTCGCGTCATCAGTTGGATTAAAAACACCCCCGCATAGAAATCCCGCCCCACTACACAACTGACGTGACGTTTCAGAACAGAACAAACAGTTAACGTATATTGCTGTTGATCCCCAGAATTTTCCAATTAATATTGTGGCTTTTCCGAGTCGCAATCAGTGAAAAGTCTCGTAACACAACATCCGCTAAAACAACTTGGGACGGATAAAGTTTTTCACTTGGCGTTCATTCATCAAGGGTGACGTCACTAAAGTTATAAATCACGTCCTGGCGGTTCCATTTGGAAGTTTAGAGCGAGAGCAGCGCCCCTGACGACAATACGATGAGTGAGCAGGGTGACGCGCAGAATATGAACGACAATACGACAAAAAACAGGGATTGGGGAATGTGTCGCGAAATACTAAATAGGTTTCAAAATGAATACAATATCTTAATTTTACTTTCAGAAAGAGCCGATTATTGATAAAGTTTTCGTTGTCAAAGGTATTGCAACAATATTATACAACACTCGTCAGATGAACAGTTATATTGTATTTATTTACACTTTGCGTAATATTGATGTTCTGTTGCAAGTGTACGTATTTTTGTATTTATTTATTTATCAATGTCTATCCTGTTTAGTCATATATAACCGATTTACCAAGGAGGACAATAAATACAGCTATACAATACAATGATAACAATTAACAACACTGGTCAAAATAAAAGAATACAACACAAATAAATGCACGCGAGTCTAAGAGAGAAGAGAGTGAAATATAACTACACTCACTGAAAAGTGACAGAAACTACAGAGAAACAGAAATATATGCATAATTATAAAAAATAAATGAATTGCCAGTTTATCTTGTTCTGTTGTAATATTTTGTTTATAGCTTTTAGAAAAATAAACACATAACACACCCCTTATAAATCACAAAAGATTCCTTCTCTATACAAACCCCAAAATTCATCCCCTCGAACTCTTTATAAATCCTTTACAAGTTGGCTCGTTGCGCAGAGCGTCAGCTTCGACTACCCCGGTCTAGTGTTTGTGTAAATAAATTGTTATTTATTTCACTTTCACGTGGCTTAATCCGCCCGGCCGGTGTTTACTCGCACGGGATAATATATTAGCCACTATTAAATTAACCGTGTGCCAGGACTGCCCTCTTTAATTTATCTGCTAGTTTATCTTCGAAAGTCACGACTGTGGTCGGTAAACCACGTTACTGTATGGACTGATTTTAGACTAGTTTGCTTTAATACAGAAATACTCTGCATCAAAAATATACTGAATGAAATCTTTAATATAATACCCTCTTAATTAATTAAAAATGGTATGGTGTATAATGTAAAATAACTAAGGCAGAGCAAGTAAAATTTCTTGTGTGTTATTTTTATTTTCTAATTGCCTTATCCTACTACTTTCAAGTATTTCTCATCTCGATTACGTTTACTGGTACAGTTAGACGTACACTGAATATTTTAGAAGAAGAATGAATTGTTAATCAGTTGTACCGTACGCTTGTAATTATTATGTACATGTATTTCTGAGCAGAATGTTACTGCCTGACAGGCTTAAACCATAATAATGTTTGTATAAAATATGAATAAAACATTTTGTTTCTAAACAATCCTTCTGGAACTTTATTATGTCAGTGGATATCTTAATACGGTTTTTACACGAATAATAGCTTGTTTTCTGTGTTCTTTCTGAATGTGTCTTGCTTTTTATTGTAATAAAAATGATGTTGGCTGTTTTAAATCCCAGTCAAGGACACCTATATTATGGGCAACAAGAGCTCGTTCAGTAAATTTAATAAAGGCTACATTACAAACACTGTTGCTACAATTTTATTTCGAGTATTATTATTATTATAAAAACTTCCACTACGTGTAGTTGTGTACGTAAAATATTCAAATGTGATTCTACATTCTGCAATCAAGAAATAATTAACCGATTCTTAAAACTCAAGTTCTGAAGAGTGGCTGATTTTGTATTGAAACGTTTCATTAATCTGACTCGAACTTGTGAGTTTCGTGATTTTCTGCACCAAACATAATACACAATTTATTTACTAATTTTATTTGCGAATTTTCCGCTCAAAGTTAACTCGATTAAAATGTTAATTGTGCGATATTCTTTTTGCCGGTTGGAGGCGAGAGTTGCCCCCGTAGCAGCGAGTAACTCGTCCCTAGTGAAGCTCAGCTGCTGTGAGTAGACAATACATTGCACGGGTCTGCGACAAGACGTGAGCTAAACAAACAACTCTGTGATGTGATGTGAACTCAGACCACGCTACATCAAACGACGCCGTTGAAACGAGGTATAATAGCATCCCTTTCTTACCGGCTTTACACTTACAGACACGCCGAAGTTTAGACGTGTTCGAAAGAGAAGAAATTACGTGATAAGTCGTGTTTATGCCTTGTACGGATACAAAAATGAGGCCAGCTATAGTTAGTTTAAAAAACCCTTAGAAGATGTTTAGAAAAGAACAATTAAACAAATTCAACAGTGCTTTGCTATTTTCTTCTCAACATTTATGCTATCCAAACTATTATTTTTGGGCTGGGCTACATTTTTCTTTTGTATAACAATGTTTTTTGCATCCATCACACATCGCCAGGGTCGTCATAAGGGGATACAAGACACATATGGGGGAGGGGGCGTTGGGGGGGGGGGGGGGGTCACTTAGGTTGGAGAGATTGGTCTGCCATGAAAGAGGAGATCGACAAAGGATAAAATAGAAAAAGTGAACAGGATTATGATGAATGAGCAAACCGTAGAGGGAAGATTTAAGATAATTATGCACGAGAGCCCTCTTTGCGGGCACCGGTCACCTATCTGGAACGACATAATCTCATGAACATAAAGTAACGTACACGTTTCAGAAGTGGCAATTCGTAGCTAGGTAGTTTCATAGCGGTCATTGTTAGTTCCCCGCTACGCCGCCGCCTCCGCGCAGCGCTGAGAAGATGTGTTGCTGGTTGCCGGCTCGGTTCTGTGCAGGGGGTCAGTGTTAGTTCCCTGCTCCGCCGCCGCCTCCGCGCAGCGCTGAGAAGATGTGTTGCTGGTTGCCGGCTCGGTTCTGTGCAGGCGGTCTGTGTTAGTTCCCCGCTCCGCCGCCGCCTCCGCGCAGCGCTGAGAAGATGTGTTGCTGGTTGCCGGCTAGGTTCTGTGCAGGCGGTCAGTGTTAGTTCCCCGCTCCGCCGCCGCCTCCGCGCAGCGCTGAGAAGATGTGTTGCTGGTTGCCGGCTCGGTTCTGTGCAGGGGGTCAGTGTTAGTTCCCCGCTCCGCCGCCGCCTCCGCATAGCGCTGAGAAGATGTGTTGCTGGTTGCCGGCTCGGTTCTGTGCAGGCGGTCAGTGTTAGTTCCCCGCTCCGCCGCAGCCACCGCGCAGCGCTGAGAAGATGTGTTGCTGGTTGCCGGCTCGGTTCTATGCAGGCGGTCAGTGTTAGTTCCCCGCTCCGCCGCCGCCTCCGCACAGCGCTGAGAAGATGTGTTGCTGGTTGCCGGCTCGGTTCTATGCAGGCGGTAAGTGTTAGTTCCTCGCTCAGCCGCCGCCTCCGCGCAGCGCTGAGAAGATGTGTTGCTGGTTGCCGGCTCGGTTCTGTGCAGGCGGTCAGTGTTAGTTCCCCGCTCCGCCGCCGCCTCCGCATAGCGCTGAGAAGATGTGTTGCTGGTTGCCGGCTCGGTTCTATGCAGGCGGTAAGTGTTAGTTCCTCGCTCAGCCGCCGCCTCCGCGCAGCGCTGAGAAGATGTGTTGCTGGTTGCCGGCTCGGTTCTGTGCAGGCGGTCAGTGTTAGTTCCTCGCTCCACCGCAGCCACCGCGCAGCGCTGAGAAGATGTGTTGCTGGTTGCCGGCTCGGTTCTGTGCAGGCGGTCAGTGTTAGTTCCCCGCTCCGCCGCCGCCTCCGAGCAGCGCTGAGAAGGTGTGTTGCTGGTTGCCGGCTCGGTTCTGTGCAGGCGGTAAGTGTTAGTTCCTCGCTCAGCCGCCGCCTCCGCACAGCGCTGAGAAGATGTGTTGCGGGTTGCCGGCTCGGTTCTGTGCAGGCGGTCAGTGTTAGTTCCCCACTCCGCCGCCGCCTCCGCGCAGCGCTGAGAAGATGTGTTGCTGGTTGCCGGCTCGGTTCTGTGCAGGCGGTCAGTGTTAGTTCCCCGTTCCGCCGCCGCCTCCGCGCAGCGCTGAGAAGATGTGTTGCTGGTTGCCGGCTCGGTTCTGTGCAGGCGGTCAGTGTTAGTTCCTCGCTCCGCCGCAGCCACCGCGCAGCGCTGAGAAGATGTGTTGCTGGTTGCCGGCTCGGTTCTGTGCAGGCGGTCTGTGTTAGTTCCACGCTCCGCCGCCGTCTCCGCGCAGCGCTGAGAAGATGTGTTGCTGGTTGCCGGCTCGGTTCTGTGCAGGCGGTCTGTGTTAGTTCCCTGCTCCGCCGCAGCCACCGCGCAGCGCTGAGAAGATGTGTTGCTGGTTGCCGGCTCGGTTCTATGCAGGGGGTCAGTGTTAGTTCCTCGCTCCGCCGCAGCCACCGCGCAGCGCTGAGAAGATGTGTTGCTGGTTGCCGGCTCGGTTCTGTGCAGGCGGTCAGTGTTAGTTCCCTGCTCCGCCGCAGCCACCGCGCAGCGCTGAGAAGATGTGTTGCTGGTTGCCGGCTCGGTTCTATGCAGGCGGTCAGTGTTAGTTCCCTGCTCCGCCGCAGCCACCGCGCAGCGCTGAGAAGATGTGTTGCTGGTTGCCGGCTCGGTTCTGTGCAGGCGGTCTGTGTTAGTTCCACGCTCCGCCGCCGTCTCCGCGCAGCGCTGAGAAGATGTGTTGCTGGTTGCCGGCTCGGTTCTGTGCAGGCGGTCTGTGTTGGTTCCCCGCTCCGCCGCAGCCACCGCGCAGCGCTGAGAAGGTGTGTTGCTGGTTGCCGGCGTTCAGGCGGTCCGCACGCGGCTCTCAATACAACAGACTGCTGTACCGATATATTCCAGTGTTTTTATACACTGGCAACCTGTCCTGTCACGGGGCCGGTAAATTACAATAAAATTGATCTAGGACCCTTAGATAGAGCTAATCACGTTCATCTAAATCTTCAATGACAACAATGCACAACAATGAACAATGCACCTTGACGTAACAATTGAGAACTTGTTTTTATTGTTGTGCATTGTTGTTGTTGAAGATTTAGAGGACTGTAATTAATTAATTTTTTGTTGTACTATTGAACTCTGGTACTTCGTGAGTGTTCTACTAGCACGTTGGGCCAGCTCTAACGTCTATCGAGGATATCGTATTTATCCGCCCAGCCGATGTCACGACTGCATAAATGAGCGACGCACGTGCGAGAACACGTCACATAATACGAGGGGCTCGTCTACATTGCAAATAGTTCCGCGCTCGGATCACAGATGGCGCCACTTTGATTGACAGCCGATATTAACTTGATATGGGGGACATGTTAACATGCGGATACATAAAAGAACAGCCGGAGATGTTGCAGCGATATATTGTATGGAGTATCTTTTTATTACTAAGATTGAGTCACATGTTGCGAGTGGACTTCAGCATATTGAAGGTACCGGCCGTTGAAAGATTAAGGACGAAATAGTGTTGGTACTTTTGAAACCGTGACGTCGGGGGGAGGGGGGGGGGGCAACCTTCCCCTATCAACCTACCCTTTTTTCATAACGTGTAAGGGTAAGAAGAGAGGGTATAGATATATTGACATCGAACAAAAGATGTGCTTTATTTGAACTGTCTATAGACGCTAAATGTGTGAGCAAATTAAGTTCAGAGTACCTTCTTTAATTTGCCGAACTTTGTATGTTGTGTGTATGTGATTTTTTAAATTTTTCCTAATTAATGCTTCAAATTGATAAGAAAAATTGCTTCTGTCAACGTGGTTCTCTCGCTATATTCTAGCAAAAAGGAAGTTGTCCAGAAAATGAGCAGCTACTAAATTTGGCGAAGAAACTGGTCTCGGGGCTCGTAACAATAGTTTGTCGATGTATTATTCAGCGCTCATCTCTGCCGCTTCCGCTTCCGACACTATCAGTGCTGCTACCTGGCGGAGACAATGAGGTACCACGTCTATCGTACAGTCTCATCTCTGTCACAAACTTGGCCGCTGTTATCGGCCATCTTGCATGAGTCGCCATGTTTGGTGTCCGGCCGGGCATTCACACGGAGACTGGCGGGGGTTCGGTGAACCTCAGAGTTCGACGAGCCTCCGCCAGGGGATCATGTGGCCGTGTTTTGTTTCCGACAAATATTGAGCGTGCACCAATCAAAGAAAGATACAACAATGGATTTGGATCAAATTAGACAATGTTAGATATTATTGAACTTATCTAATTTTCTCCGAGCACATACCCCTTATCCCTTTTTTGAGAATATGATGAAACACTTACATTCTTACACTTTTCAAGCTAGTATTGTAACATTTTATTGACTTGAGTGATGTTTAATTGTTGTTGCTTCGTTCAACCCGTTGTTTGCCGCAGACGAGGACGGAGGCAACGCTAGCCACAGGATGCGGGACTACGACACAGCCGAGGGTTGTCAGATATTGTCTCGCGTTTCTTTGTGTGGGCAAGGGTGGGCCCGGCTTATCAAGCGTTTGCACTACTTGAGTAATCAATCGTGTGTAAGAAGAAGAAGAAGAAGAGGCGCCGATCTGTATCTCAGTCAACGGTCCTTGAGGTCATTGAGGTCATCCCTCCATCGCTGGACGCAGCGGCGTATCGCTGAACTAGCCAAGTGGCCGAACGCACCCTGATTAGAAATGGTCGCGGGACTACTTTTATCGGGATCGTGCATGAGTGTGCATAGACCCTACTATTTATGTCATATATCCCATGCGTTTGTATGACTGTGCTTGACTTGACACTGAAGAGATCCAACACTGAATACTTCACAATACAAGTAAATAACAAGAGACCATTTCACCATCCAACATGTACTAAAGTTGACGCAGGAAAACAGACTGCTTCTTTGATATGACATTCATTATTGAATTTTGAAGAGTGAGAATTGATATTGTTATCGCATCTTTAAAATGACTCTCAATGTTTTGTAAAAATTGTGGATTGATGAGGAGCTAAATAATTGATTGATCGTGCCTGATGTTAATGAACAGCAAATGATGCTTGCGTGAGTGTAAAAGTGTGTTAACATGACGTATTGTGACGTCAGTGAAACATTGCTGTGGCGACCAAAAATATAACCCTGATATTCTGTTATATTGTTTCAAAATACAAGCCCGTGCTGCTTCGCTGGTAATTGTAACTATGTGACAGGCTCGACAACAGTAACACGCGTGACTCTGATTCAGGAGGTGGCCAGTTCGATACCGGCTACCGACCATCCTGACTCAAGGTTTGCGAGGATTTCCTCAGTCACAACTATCCAAATACCTGAATATACCTAGAGAGTCACCTGACAGTCCCCTACAGCAGGGTTAATACGAAATGTATTGTGAGTAAATTGCAAGTCTATCAGACAGACGTTGCAATGATGACTGAGTCGCTGTGTAAACAAGATGTCATTTCATTCACACTTCAATTGAACCTCCCGTTCCTCTCTGCCAAGGTATGATCCCGTTATTCAATGTCTACACTTTATAGCGAGGATGAGAAAACAAGAGATCTCGAGTAGATGGTTTAGCAAGGATAAAAAAGTCAGACGAAGAAGAAGAAAAAGAAGATTTCACACTTTCTTGAGTACGAGTTCAACCTTTCCACTCATCCAGTCGTTTTATAGAAAACTTCCCAAGTGAAATAAAATTACGTATCTTGCGAATGTAGCAGAGAAGCACTTTATAAACTAACTATGTTATATTACTGACGATTACACGTGAACACACTTCCTTTCTATCGGCTCGATAGTTAATTAAAGGATGGACGCCGCGTTGTTCTATTGAATCGCTCTCAACGTGTGCTGGAAACGTTTTTTTCCTACACGTTCTACACTTTTTCCACACCCACCTGGTCCGAGCGGTCCTGGGTGGCAATTAGTAGCGGAGGGAATCCCTTTTACCTCGGAGAGGACTTAAACGCGGTGTTACAATACAAATGACGTCATTAGCGATGTTAACGAATAGTAATCGTACGCACAAAGGAGGGGGTACACACGCACATTGTTGCATGATGCACACTGACGCACTGCGCACACACAAATCTTCATTCTGTGCATGGACGCCAAGTTTTTGTTGTTTATTGTTGTCAGTACTGACTGTATTGTACAGTGTACACTCTCCAACGTGTAAATCAAGGGTAGAAAAGATATCTTCCCTTTCGACAACTCTTCGGGTTTAGCTTGTGACTCATGAAAGTTATCAAGAGAAGGGGCTGTCTATGGCTCAGGACTTGTGTTTTATTATAAACTATAAAGAAAACACTCTTTGTAAGTTCTAGACTTTAAATAATTCTGCTCTAAAGAGTGCGTTTAACGAAACCAATAATATATGCCAAGCTTATTTTATTATCACCCCCACCCAGGACCATTGATTGAAGAACCTAGTGGTTTTTAAATCAATGCTAGGACCAATAATCATTATCATAATTCGTAGGTACCATGGCTGATCATATATGTATCCCTTTTCAGGTGACTGTATTAAAGATGTTTGGATAGTTCCAAAGACAAGTTCTAGGGCTGTTTGTAGGACTTAATTCGACCTTATGATTGAGGTAAACCTAGGAAAAACCTTCTGTCGTGATTGCCGGTGACCGGTAATGCTTCATGTCTTACTGCTGAGTATCTGTTCGGGCAGCAACGCTCGTACGCGGTATGAATAAGCCAACTCACGTACGCGCGTAAACACAAACCACACTTTAATTAGTAAATCAATAAATAATTAGGTATAAAATAAATAAATGAAGGAACCAATGCGGGGAGACTGTGTGTTTATTTATTGGCCACCTACACACATGAACCACAGATTCGATCCGTGACCCAACTCTGTTGTTCTGAGCACATTAGAAATGCATCTCGTGGACCATGTTGGTTGCCATGGAGACTAACAAACGATTTATGATGTCGTCGTTAACCTAAATTCATAGATGCAACTCATAAAATATACAAGTAGACAAAACAGTAAGATGTAACTGGGTTGCTCATCCTAGCATTGAGTTCAGTCTGAGTAGAAGATGAAGAAAATACACAAATGTTTTGATTTGTTTCTATTTTTGACAAGATTTTACATTCATTCTATTTTTTGTTTTCGTTTCTATTTTTAGCAAGATTTTACGGATTTTCTTTGCGGACATAAACCGCGTTTAAGGCTGTGTACCCCTTACGTAAAGTCATAAGATTCTTGTGCGCTGTGGTTCATGCAAACGGTTCAAGTTGAGGCTTAGGACAGTGTTATACGCATATATTGTTACAATCAAGAATACGCCAGAACCTAAGACAGAACACCTATTAACTCTTACAAGTTACAACTCTTCTGAACTGGTTCATCCGATATTGTTACTGATCGTTATTTCTCATCAACGTACATGTTGACTATATTGATTCATTTATTAGATTGAGCTAGAAAATAATAGCGTGAGTCCAGGAAAGTTATTATAGAGTAAAGCAAACAACGTGCTCTCAGCTGGCATTGAATTACTTCTCTCATCTATTTTAAAGAGTGTCTTTGGACCTTGATAATATTAATAGCCTAGATGCATTTCAAAATGTGCATTTCAACAAATTGTGTTTTTTGATAAGATAAATATCGTTAAATCATCTCAATTTAAGACGATTCTTTTTAATCCTCCTCTGTAGCTCAAAGTCGTGTGTCTGTACAACGTGCACATACTTTTACCCACGACTGTACGCCCGCTAAAGATGACATAAGATAACATTAGGCGGAGGGACAGATCCTAAAGTTTACCTCCATCTTGGCGCCCGGGGCCACGACGCACCGCCCACCGAAACGTCGGGTTTGAGCTTTCAAAGACGATGAAAATATCACTCGTCTTGCGAAAATCAAAGGAAGCGATATTAAAAAGTGGAGGACGTGGCCTGGAGACTTCTTGTCTTGTCTTGTCAGCGTCGGTCGATAGAGTTGTACCTCGAGGTATGTTCGTGTAGTGACGTCATGACAGCTGTCATATCAGCCAGGGGGGGGGGGGGGGGCTTTTCTTTCTGTACTTTCATTTGAGTAGCTTGCGTTCGTTCAGTCTACGAGTATCCCATTTTAGCCAATTTACTTGCAAATGTGTTTTACATTTTTTGTGTTTTATGTTTCATAGACTATAGTATTACTTTTTCATATTTTGTATTTAAGTTTTTGTATTTATTGTATTTTGCATTGGTATACAATAACAGCTAAGAGAAACAAACAGCACGCTGACGCTTCTTGTGATTTAAGTTGACTGAACGACGAAAGGTAAATTAGTATTGGTGAATATTTTAATGCACTCATGTTTTCTTTCTAGTACCGGTAGTAAAATTGTAAATTAATACATATAAACGAATTTTAAAAAATGAACAATAAGTACATTCATTCATTGGTTGAAAAACGTATAAATATATGCAATGAATTACAACGTGCACTTATTTGTGCCCGCACAAACGTGCTTCGACCATATTCGCTCAGTTCCGACCAACTTCGCCTCCCACCGCCCATTTAACATTGCCTAGAACACATTCGAAATAGAATATTCAGCCAGTGCTCAGTTGGCCCGTCCAACCGTGGTCATCGTATTCGTATTTGTATTCCCTCTCCAATGTTGGTTCATTTCTATTCAAACATCAAACAATGCAAACATTTACTAATAAAACCAACGACGAAGCCATACTTACACATTCTATGCCGGTCTCCTGTTTGCTCGCAGATGTAATGGAATAAATGTATCGATGAAATGTCCAGAAGCAACAGACATGAAAGTTAGTGTCAATAAAGTCGCTGCGATCAAACGATTTCAGAAAATACATCTCTTCGAGGTAATCTTTACATTTCAGTAACATATTAGGGACACTAAGGGTTTCAGGGTTCTTAGCAGATAATCTCATAAACCAGGGGCCGATTTTGACGGACCTTGATGGCTTTTTTATAACCTCTAGGATGTCACAACCGTCAACTGTCTTATCAGGGCAGTGAACTTAAATGTAAAAACAAATCTTAACGACATTTAATTTGAATCTGTAGCGATCGGCTGTATACACAGTAATTAATTGCGATATAGTAAATACCCAGATGCAGAGGTGTCCTCTTAGCTTGAGGAACCCTCTTGTTGCGATGAAATTACTTTATATACAAACCAATGCTATTTTTAATAAGAAAAACAAATTTCTGGCCTGGCTTTATTGTCCATTGATGGTATTACTCAACAACTCACCAAAGTTTCAGCAACAGTAGTCTATACATGTGTGTGCATGGTTTTATCAATACACTTGTTGATTGTGTCGCTAACGCCGCCATATTCGACATCGTCACTGCCTTCGTCGTCAATCCCCCACGCGTCGTCTTCTTGGGCTTCATAATGATCCCCTGTTACGTCATCTCCCGTGCGTTAGTTGACGCATGTTAGTTACGACCAACAGCGAGGGTGTCTATATTGTTACGGCCGTAGAGTGAGATGTGATGCGATGCGAAGACATCAACGGTAGAAGATAAAACACGACAATCCGCACTTGGGATTCGGACTCACGCGCTGCATTCAGAAGTCCGTGCAGGAACCACTGGGCCAGGCTAGCTGACAACAATACATACGCTAGTGTTATATTGGTGCTCAAAGCACTGAAGCATCTAGTTCTGTACTCTTGTCTTTGTATATCTAATATATTCTGGTCTTCATAGTCATCCCCTACACCTAGGGGCGCCCATTGTTACCAACTTAACAGTTGTTTGCATGTTGTACAATCCATAGCAACAATGGGTGCCTCTAGGTGTAGGGGCTGACTATGAGTTCCAACTTTCAGCCTAACATTACTTGTTGTGTTAACATGAAGAAAAGAATCAATACATGAAACAATCAGTGCATGCTAAGTAGATTTGTGTACGTTCAATTCATCGCTAAACTTTTCATGAGCGATGTGTTTCACATAGCCTACGTAGTCTGTAATGTAAGCGAACCCCCACTTGTTATAGTTTAGTAACATTGTTAGCGTGACGCGACCCATATATCCACGTTACGTTGAGTACAGTAGACATATAACGGTAATTGACGGCGGCAGAACATGTACTGTACACACATGCGTGAGTGGCCGCGGGATCGACTGATAGTGGACACGGCATGGAGGGGGTGGAGCAATAGGGGTAGTAACTCCAGGCGCAGCACCAGGTAAAACTCACCCTAGTGAAATTATTCCCACTTTTGACAGTTATTACTTTTAGTTTGTGAAAATGCAGCCATTTTTAGGCACTAATAAAAGACACAGTATAGATATTTAGAAACTGGAATAATTTTTAAATAAGTAAATTTACAGTGTTCCTGAGTCGACCGCAATTTCAAAGGATATGTCAATTGCTCCTAGGGAGCGCGCGCACCCCCTTGCTGGCAACAATGTCAGTAGTACATGGCCGACACATAAGATGATGTGAGTAGTTAGCAGGGACTTGGGAACAGTTGTGGTGTTTAAGAAACGATTTGGTGTTCGTATAATGCAGAAGTATAGGATCCCGCAAGTGCAAATTCTCGAAAATAAAAAACGTAGCAAGTGCATAACACCGAATACACATTTTGAGAAGATAATTATAAACAATTATTATTTACTCATCTTCATGTGGTAATTAACAGTATTACATAAATGTCTGGCAAACCCTTTTAACACCAGAGCAACCGTACAAATCATAATGCCCTCACTTTATGTGCTGGCATTACGACCCCCTACTGTTACATGCTCTAGATATCGCTACCCCTATACGTGCTTCTGTCTACGCCCCCGCATGTCACAGTCACAGCCATCTAGCGTCGTAAACATGCGGATCTGCAGAGAGTGAGGTGAAGCGACTCGCAAGGGCGGTGGGACGTAAAGATCACTCGTTATACCCTCACTCGAGAGTCATAACACTGATTTAATGATGGCTTCTTACAAGTTGGATTGAATTGAATGTATATTCATGTGACGTAGGAAGAGATTGGAGGATAGATTGGGGTAGATAATTAAGTGGATAAAGAGTAGAAAAGGGAAATTGGAGTATAGTTCATTTCATCGCCTCTTACGATTGGCAGCCACGGCTGGGCTAAATTCTACCCCGGGCTCATACGGGGATCCAACTAGTTGTTTTTAATCCCTTACAACCTTCCGACGGAAGAGCGTGTTTGTCTTATTAGGCTATGTATTCACACATCCGCGTGCGGTCGCTGCGATATCTCTCAGCAGCTTCAAGCACCACACTTTCCTTCGGAGGTAAACGTACTTCCGTCTGCCATCCTGTCGCGTTGTTTATCCACATATTGGGTCCTTGGAAACATGGAGCTTTGAAACCTAGCTTTACAAGATCGTCTAGGCTTGTGTTTCGTATCGTAAATAGCTTGTAATAAAACTGCTTTTAAAATAATATAAACGTTTCAAGAGTCAGAATAGATTTTTAGTAATCTTGCGTCCTTAAAATTTCGAATCCAGATACGAATCTGCCTCTAATCCGAAATTATTCAAATTCGCGTTTGGCCTTCGGATGTTACATCGATATAGTAAAGTAATATCTTGGGTTGGGGGGGGGGGGGGGGGGGGGGGGTAAAAAGCAAAGAGCCATTCAGGATCAAGCAGCAACTTCATGACTTCATGAGATAAATAAAAGCAATAGAAAAAGCTTGACTTGTCGTCGAAGTCGGTTGAGGATCAATCAAGTGCGCTACCGAATAATAAGCGCTCTCCAGAATGTCTCCGAGTTGCTCCGAGGACGCATCTCAACCGCTCCACCGCTCCACCGCTCAACGAGTGAGTTTCCTCATTTCTTTGATATTTTGTTATAAGCCGATTATTGAAGCTCGCCGAAGAGGAAACCGGAGATTAAGTGCCCACTAACGAGTTGAAACTTTTCACTGGAATAATTTGCGAACAAAGTTTCACTTTGTGAAAAAACGGGAAATGTTCCAAATTCGTAATTTTCATTCAATTCTTACTAACGAAATTAAAATTTTGAAAGAAAGAAAGAAAGAAAGTTAAAGAAATAAAGAAAAATTGTCTGCTATTCAGTATGATTAAGGACTCAATTTATTAAATTTAATTTCGTTCGTATTTCCAATACCCTTCCATCACTGGTAGATTCATGATATTCTTGGCAACGAAACTAATCGAGAAGAGGACAAGAAATAAGAATCGAATCCCAACAATACGGGAAATCATTGTACAATATCAAAATTCAATGTACTGTAAATTAACATTTTAAATGTTATATTAATTCAATCTAGACTTTGTTTATGGAACCGACTTAAATTAAGTTTTTATTATTTCATCCCAATCTGTCTAAAAGCATATAAGCGGCAGCGGTGTCTTGCGAACGTTATACGACTGAGCTTGTAACGCTATAAAACTAAATGGTATTTATTTAAACATGAATAGAATTGTGTCCAACACTGACTGAAGGTGATCAGCCTAACTCCCCTCTCAATCCAGTCGACCCCTAGGGGTGTTCGACGAATTGCTTACGGACCAAAGATTCCACCCACCCGTATCTCTCCCCTACCAGTGGTGAAAATCGACCCCCAGAGAATAGTATGCGTTCTTCTACTGTACCTACACTACAGTATTTCTTGTTTATACGTCTTTGTTCCTCCAGTCTGTCAAATCTGTTCTATATGTAAATATGAAATAAACAACAGCTGCCCCGGGTCTGTATCCAACCGGCTTCTGTATTCCCTTCAAAATAACGGAATAGTTTCCCCAAATCTCTGTTCGCTCTCTCTCGTCAATAGATGGCAGCACCAGTAATAACATGCCTCGTTATTACTCCACATTACTAGTTTTACTGTTGCTTCGAGGAGTTATTGGTCCCTGTGATATCATTAGCAGAGAGATTCATAGGGGACATTGTTCAGAATAGATGCTTTAATGTATATCAGTCTTATTTATATATTTTATTTCCAAGAAATAATTTATTAGCGAATAGGGCTAAGTGTAAGATTAATAAGGTTGGCATTCTCTAACAATCTACGAACATTACTTTTCTTAAGTCACCTACAATAATTGGTAGCCTGAATATACATTAGTGTGAATTATCTGTTTCCAGCCTTACCTATAACCCACCTTACATTCACTATATAAACTAACGCTCTGCATAGTCAGTCTCTCTCTATTTCTCTTTCTCATCTGATATACTCATACCTCATACGAAACGTATACCATTACTCCAATGCCAGTTCTCCAGACTCGCATTTAAATATCGAGAACGTGTCCAATAATGCAGAAAAGTTTCTCTCGTCCGTGTTATATAGTTTGCATTGTTTTACTCTGCGCACACTAAGCGTCTCTTTGTTTCTCGATGGAGGTGGAGACATTCGCTGTTTTATTTGACAAGGACAAAGTATAATGAAAAACACTATTAGTTAGAATATTCAATTGTATTCACAGTATAAATGTTCTCGTTTGTCTCGTGGCTTAAAAATGATTATAGGAGTTTTGTAACATATAACGAAAGTTTGAGGGGGCGAACGGATCCGTACGAAATAAATAATCTGTATTTTAAACTGGAATATTGTTCTAAAACAGGTATTCCGATTTATGGTTCTGTGTGTTTTTGTTTTAGCGGAATGCAAACAAACGCTTACAGAACCTAATCCGTATATCATATAAATTAATATGTAAACACCAGAAATGTGCCTCGAAATAATTCCAGGGTTTAAAAGATGCGCAAAGGGGACCAACACTTTAGTCTACATTATGGGTTTCGTGTATGTATTACGAACGAGTACGTAACATTTTAACCGTTTTAGGTAGAGTGTTGAAATTTCGTACAGCAACCCAAGTCAACAACAGTAATCTGCCATGAAAGTTTCAACGACGTACGGCGAACGGCTACCCGAACGAAGTACCGCGGTCAACAACAGATACCGCCGGTTTACCCGGAAAAAGAAATGGCCCGTACCAGGTCCAAACGAATGGAGATAGTACGTAAAAACGTACCATTTCTCATCTCTCAATTTTCCCACAAAGCTAAACACAAAAACGCACGTCCATGATTTTGTTTACCAACTCTTGTACGAGGGTAAAACCCATTGATGCGCGTCCCGCTCAGTCTTACCCCTCTGCGCTGCAGCGTTGCGCTGTTTACCGCGGCAACAAAAGGTGCGTAACTATCACATTTCAGTTTAATGACTCTCGATAATTAATTCCCAGCGCCGCCTGGTGAGAGTCGAACGAACCGCCGGGTTTTTGGTACTTGGGATTTTCGTTTGATCAACACGAAATTTAATTCACACTTACAACGACTCGAGGAGGCATCAAAAACCGAGCTTGGTGTTTGGTTTATACGAGGGCTGTTCGTGCGATGCTCAGCGAGTCTGTGATCTACATTATTCCAACATTTTGGATGCTCAGGCGTTGTATAGGGTGGGTTACAAACACTAACAGAGAACATTGAGTTGGTGACGACGTTGTCACATCTGTGAGAATATCGCCCTGAGTGACTCTGCTAGTCGTAAGAGGCGCCGAACTGAGGTGCTACCCTCACCCTTTCCATCCTTTCCTAAACCTATCCTTCTTGTCCCTTTTTAGATCAGTCGCAACGTCACATGACCTACAGTGGCCGAGTACGTCGTTAAACACCAATAATCAGTTAAAGTGACGTCGTTAAAGGCTTGTGTAACCATGGATACGCAAACCGGGGGCCATATTTGAAATTAATTGAATTCGGCAGCAATGGCAAAAATGTGTGTTGGCTGTTCAGTGTTCAAGTTATTTCAATGCCCTCAGCCAATGGAATACAATTTTTAAGTATCACTAAATACCAAAAAGAATGTAAGAAAAAAAATATAAAACATAACGAGATATCTTAATTTTTTTCTCATTTTGCATACATGGAAAAATAAGCTGAAAGTGGCCGAGCGAAATAGAGCTGATGATAATATGACATTCTATATTCCGACGCATTTGTGCGTCCGAAGCATAAATCAAGCCTGTCCATTAGGGAACTGTCCGCGATAAGTGACAGCCGGCCGATCGTCATCTGTCTCGTGCACTGCCTGCTAAATGAACCGAGGTGGGCAAGGCGGTGGCTTTTGGTTCACCCACTCATTACATTTCATGCGAGTCTATAAATTATTCTACCGGGCTGGGATCAACTGAATAGATCCCTACAACGGATTATCCTTTATAAAAACGAGATTCAAGTTTCACATTTATTAATGAGGGCAGAACGGGGGCATGAAATAATTAGCCATGTTCAGCAATCAATCATATATAATGAGAAACGAAATAAAGTTTCTTTGCAGATATGAAACCCAACAAAATTCTTCGCTATGACGTTACACGTAAGGGCTGGTCCACACAGATTTTTAAGACATAATGCATAAGGTTTCAACAATGAAAACAACGTCTTAAAACTAATAACAACGTCTTAAAACTAAAACTTTGTGTGAACGCCAGTACGTGTTTCCTATGATCCAACATTACGACTACGCGTTAAACCTTAAATCTTATGCTTAAAAAATCTGTGTGGACCATCCTTAAAATACCAGTATTTGACAATTTTCTTATTTAGCTTAGATTGTAATTAAAAGGTTGCACGTAGATGTAATTTTATATCAAACTTTGTAAACACATTACAGAATTAAATATGCATCAAACTAATTGAATTTTCAGCAGGGAAAACAGTCAGTCATGATTATTGGCGCAGGGAATCAAACCAGTGACCTCCCGCATCAGAATCTGCGCGTTACCTCAAGCCACACCGACCTATCATATTCACCAAGCCTTGTTTTCCCCGTGTGCGCGGCTGAACGCTGCATATCAGCATATGCATGAGTTGTGATGTCCAGCCTGGTTTGTGTGTGATATTGTGATATTAAGCCCCGAGCTCTGTCATCATTGCGACACGGGACCTAATGTCAATTGACAGCGACCAATTTATCGCGTAATTTGCTCGTATTTGTGTCGGGAGAGAAATGAAATCCGCAAAAATCCCTGCTGATCAGATTAGCGAGAGAGCAAAAAACGCGATTCTGTTTACTTTGTTTCCAGGGTTATAAAGCTCGCTCACTCCGATAACACTCTAACTAAGTTTAGAATGGCTCAATCGCAGCCAGACTATTTATGGGGGGGCTGCATTGTCGTCACTTATTTTCCGCATCATTAAACCACATGAAACGCGCGGACTGGATATCCCAAATGAGAGGAAAATGATTGGTTAACGAATGGAAAATATTTGATGTAAAGCGAAGAGTGTAATTCCATTTGATTTTTTTTTTTTTTTGGGGGGGGGGGGGGGGGGATAAACGAACCCGGCTTTTGATATGACTGATGGGAGTGAGTGAGCTTTGAGCTTAATTGTCTTGATCGACGGCCGAATGGAGTTTTCTTTGTGGGGTGCTTTGAATTCTGTCTACATTCAAAACCTAGTAAACCTCTTGCTTGAAGTTCTGAAGAGAATGCCCAACCAGTTTTGAATTACAAAGAATTGAATTATCATCAAACATTTACCGTCATTAACACGTTGAATTTAAAATAGTTTTAAACTCGTATATTTAAATTTTCACTATTAAATAGTTGTATCAACACAGTATAAGATAAACGACGGTTACACAAAACCCAAACGCAAACGTGAATCTAAAAGTGTAGATAGTGTTGGTCTCTGTATTCAAATAACCTTATCGTAATCAAGCTATAAATCCCATCACGAGCAACTTTTCTAGCGGGTTGTCAATCGCACACGGGGTCGACATTAGCTTCGCGTTGTTCCGCTGTATTTGTGAGCGCACCCACTCACACATGGTTCTGACACTTCCCGCTCGCCGCGCGGCAGTTCTCACAATTAGCGAAAAACTTTGGAGCGGGCACATTATTCTACATGTTACATTAGGGAAATTAAACAAATACCGATATATAACGCACGAACATAGAGCGAGAATACGTATAAGCAAGTTGTAATTGAAACAGCGAGCGACTAGTTTAGAGAGAGACCAATATAATTATTTGCGAGTTAGGTCAAAATATCTGCACGTTGTTTGGATGACGACGAAAGCTTCTTTGCGACTTCTTTTCGCTCAAAATTAAAATAATTTCACTCACAACTTTGACAACTTCCATGCAGACGTATACTGGCCACGCCGTAAGAAGCGAGGTGTCCCCTAAAATTCAGAGAAAGAGGGTCACTCCACACGATCTATATCAACGGTATTCAACTCGAGATTGCCCGATAGCTGCATTGTTATTGTCCACTGTATTGACTGCACCAACCGTGAATGGAATGCAACCCCACCACGTCTGACAACATGCGGGCGATATTATCACTACAATAGCTGAGGCTAGAGAACGGGATGTAAATAGATTTAGGTTGGTAGTTGTCACATGCGTCACTTCACTATTACATAATCCGTGACGACAACACCTTGCAAGTTAATTTGAAGTGACTATAACATTCGTTTTTGTCGTACCATCAAGTTGTTGTTTTACGAGTAAACATGATTGTAATACTTCTAAAATGTGCTGTTTGTACGTATTCTACAGCACATCACCCCTCCTGGTCCTACGCGGTGGGGAACAAAGGAAGGACTGCAGCCCCACTCAGTAGATAAAACGTTACGTGGTAGGCCAAGACAATCGCCAAACTTGATGACACAGTTTTCAAACTATCTGTAAAGTTTCGAATTTCGATCCCAACTCACATCTGCAAGTCAAACTTTATCCCCGTGTTATACAGGTAGACGGACGCGCTAAACTTTCATAGCTAGTGTGATCGCAACATTCTGTGCTCACGTTATACCTGTCCGGAATATCTTGAGACTTCCTCCCCCTGAATACTAATGCATCTAGCTAACTAACATGAGGACAATATAATATGCTAACTGTATCAATCATATACATAATGTCTTTCTGTTGGCTTTACGGCCCTTTCATTAACCCTTATACCAATAATAAAATGTGCTTACCAATTCCATTTTAATATCTCATATATCTATTATATCATTTATTAAAATGCTCAAATGTTTTGCTTCAATGTACTAGGGTAATGCTGTAATATGTAATGTGATGTTATCGTGTTATGGCTGTTTTTATATGAATACATTTTAACTAGAGCACAAACTAAATTTTATAATTCGTACTATTAAAATTATATTACCAATGGCACGCCAATTATTAATATACTAATTAACTGTATTTTAATATTAAATGGCATTTCGATCATTTAGTGGACAGTAGTAGGCCTAATTCTAAAACAGTAGCCTACAACTTTTATTTTGGAGTTATCCTTCTTTACTAAAACGTATTCTTACAGAATACGACAAAGACAAACGGAGAACGGTAAACAACAAAATGAGTAAATGCACATTTCATAAGGTTCAAGACAGGAAACAGTTCCTAATTCAAATATTTCCCCATCCGAACGCGCGCGACAACCCAGCGGATATCCGCCAAGCTTTGGGCGCTATTCCCTTTAAGAGCCGGCATGCATTGCGCGTTGCGCCCCCAACACATAACCCTCGTATTTGTCTTGGCCCCATCGTCGCACTCCCAAGCATCTATCGTTATTCCCTTTATCTCCGTGTGTCTTCTTTTATTGGCTCTATATCTTACCCTTCATTATCCTGTATCCTCCCCCCACTACGCGGAACTCTACTACGTTTTGTAAAAATATACGTCTGTAGGAAATAATTGGGTGAGCAATTAAGTTGGGATTAACTTGATCCGCGCTCGAATCCCGCGTCTGGGGAGAAAAGGGGCGGGTTCGCGACTTGTGCAGCAGCTGAGTTCCTTTGTTGAGGTGATGCAGTCATTTTCTTTCAACTTTTTGGATTAATTCACAAAGCAATTAATGGAGTCTTCTCAGAGGAAACTCAATACTCTAGATACTCTTTCACGCTAATGAGGTGTCGGACATTTTTCAAAAGCAACTTTACTGTGTCATTATTTATTGATGACAGCTTACTTTACCCAAATGAATTGGCACATCATATTCCTTATCTTAGTCGTAATCAAAATTATCATCATCATCATCATCATCATCATCATCATAACCGTCAACAGACATAATCAAGCAACTGGTAGATTAAGGACCACTTGTACTCTTGTACTGCCGCTTTATCCCGCTGTCCCTCCACCCACACCATCACGTTACTGGATTGTTTGTTATTGTTTGCTGTTCCTATTTGTATGTTTCTTCATTTTCAAATTATAACACATTTTATTGAATTCAAATATTGTTTATTTTCATTATTGTATAATATTATCCCGAATATATTTGACTCTCTTTCTTCCTTCAAGTGAATGACATGTTTGATAGGACCCACTGTGTGACACACCATCAGTAGATGCGGGTAAAGATGAGTATAAATCAGATTTAAAAACTAATTGAAAATAATGTAAAGTACCAAATAAATCATATTTCTCCATTGTTGGTTTATTAGAGGCGTACACATATTATAAATTAAAAAGTTATTTCATCCAGTCTAGTGTCTAAACCCCTCGAGTAGGGGTAGACAACTAACGGATACCACGCGGGACAATTAAAAACCATGCATCAAACAATATTAAATAGTATTTAATCGTCGATATATTTTGACAATACTCCATTATTAAAATGAGTGTCTAGAGTCCAATTTCAATAATGGGTTATAGTTTAAAAGCATAACTCCTAACAGAGGGGTGCCGCGCATAGGGGTAGGTTGAGTACACACACATACACACAATGGCTATCGCATAACATCCCTAACGATGAATCCTGAGGATATTGCAATTAATTATAAAATAATTAATAATCCTTCTCCCGCCGGAGGCAAAGTCTTCAAAGACTTCCCTGTCAAAGGTATTTCACAGTTTTAAGATTAATCCCCACGGGTAAAAGGGGGAGGGGGAGGGGAGGCACGACCAGAGATAAGCAAAACCGTACTCTAAATTTAGTTAGTTTGTTTAAATCCCCCAAAAGAAACCACCCTTTGTTTAAACATCGGTTGTAGCATAATTCACCCCTGTGGCGACAGGCTAAACACCCCTACACCCCTAACCCAGACATATATTCTAATTTCAAACTACAATGATTTGATTAATTTTGCGGGGCCGATGTGAAACAGCGTTGATGCCCGGGGGATGCGCGCGCCATATTTGTCTCTCCCAATTACCAAGTAAACTCATTTCAGGGGTAACTTACCCTCCGCGCGGCATTACGGAGAATTACAATTCTACTCCACCATCAGCATAAATGAAAAGTTTTTTTAAAACAGGGTATGTTTTCGACGGGCCGGGTTATCTTTGTAATAAGTACTTTTCCAAATTGAACGTCTTTATAAGAAGTTATCACCCATCCAGACAATACTTCCTTTAAGAAAACGAAGAAGCTTTACAGAGAGAAATATTTCTTTCCCCTTTTAGTTTTTCTCTTGTTTTTTTTAGTCTGTTATTTCCCGGCGTTCTTTGTTCGAGGAAAGCCCAGACATCTTTAGCCAAGGGCGCAATATGACTCCTGACGCAAAGACACAAACATTGTAGCCTATTATGCTCCAGGTTTGTTGCTAAGCAACTAAGATCATCTCTCGGCTCTAATCCATTACCTCATGGTCTACAGAACAGAGGGGGACATTCTAAAAAACGTTTTTACTCAATTAACGCTTTCTTCATTGAGTTAATCCAGTTCCCTCCCCTGTCCTCATCTCATCCCCTACGATCGTATTGTCAAATGACGAGTAGTGTTCGGTAGTTTTCTCAATGTAACGGCCTGGAAACCGTATATGACTAGGATATATGGCCAACATTACCGAAAATGAAAATGAACGTGATAAATAAACTGCGTAACACGATAATTTACGATATCAAAGTTTCTCTTCTGCAAATGGTTGAAGCCTTGAGTGTTATTGGTTATGTAGAAGGATGAAAGATTGAACGCTACAGTTTGATAATGGAGAACGGTAACTCATAAGCATAAACCACTCTAATCGTATTGGTTATACGGTCGATGGAATTAAGAAACTTGAAAGAGACACGTGATGTTAGCCATACGGGGACGTATGACGTAATTGTGGCCATGAAAAATAAGCCTAAAGTATTAATTACATCAAATCGCATATGTTATGTACCACATATAAACGCTGGAGTCAATGTGAATTTACTCAGCTGATGTAGTATAGGGGAGTCAGATGACAGATACAAACAATGTTAATTATATCAGCTGATATATAGGGGAATATTAAGGGTGTAACATAATATTAATGAAGCTCAAGTCTTATTCCCCCCCCCCCCCGCACAAATCATTACAGTAATATCACGAACCCACAATACTTATGAGTAAATCAAATTAATTATTGTTAAGAGAGAAGCGTTACTAAATACAAGCTCATGTAGTGCTAATGTTAATTGTACACCCCCCACCATAATCAAGATTATTAACACCTCTTGAGCATCGTTCGCTCAGAACTTACGTGTTTCAAACAATAAAGAAAACGTGTTTTGAAAGTTCTAGGCCTGGAATAAGCCTGCGATTAATATACGCCAAGTTTACTTAATAGATTCTCCACCTAGGACCAAAAATTTAACAGTTTAGGTTGGCAATACGATAACCGAACAGACAACAGGACAGGACACATTATTGAATCTCGTCTTTGCTAGGTTGACAGAAAGAGGAACTGAAACTAGTCCAAAGAAGTGCTGATAAAGAAGGTGTCTGTCCTACCCTCGATGTATATATGTCGGCTAGTGTACAAGCCATGTACTTTACATAAGGTCTGTTCGTTGGACCTGCTTGACGTCTCTCCAAGATCACTTTAGGCCTAGAGATGCTTTAGACTTTAGAGTAGGCTCAATTAGGCCACGCCCACGCTCGAGCCGATAGAGCACCGTGCTCTTCCCGTTGTCAAACGAACGCTTCCTACACTCCTTTATTCTCTTTTTGGCTCAGAATAAAGTTCCAACGAAGATATGGTTCCGACAAATATTTTACTTACGAAATACAACTTAAACATCATCAGAGTTGCTGCACGAGGAAGCCGGTTTTATGATTAACGCGCGAAAAGTAATCTTGCTCTAAGTGTCTCCAACTCACTCCTCCTAAAAAGTCCGAGCAAGAAAATCATGATCTTTCTGCTCTAGATCATGTTGCTCGAGTCCAAAGAACGGAATCCGAGCAGGTGATCTCGTGAAACGAACGGCTATTTTATTTATTAGAGTAGATCCGAGTGCTTAGAGAAGGTCCAACGAACAGACCTATAGATAAGCGCTCGTAATAATCTCATTTAGAGTGGGGTCAGAGAACCAATGAGTTTTTGTTAGATTTATGCACATATTATTTTTTTCCGGTTTTAAACTTCCCTAAAAATTAACATATTTCGCCCCTGTTTAAAAATTGTTTGTGTCCGATCTAGAACGAAATTGGACAAAAAGTCTTTGTTCGTATAATCACAGTATCATTGTAAATATGGACACAAAATATGTACTTGATCAAATTAATAATGTAGAAATGAGAAGAGTAGTACGAACGCTCTTCAAATCACACATTTTGGCTCTGTTTTTTATAGTTCTGTCTGCTCACCTGCGAGTTGCTCGTTTGGGAAACAATACAAGCACTGGGAATTGAAATTCGCTTCAGAACAGTTGGTTTGAGCGTTATCTCTAGTGCGACAACGGAACACTAGCGCCATCTGTGGAGCGCGATGTAAACTCGCTGCACACCAGCGGGCACGGCTTAAAACTCACACCGAACCGAATATTCGTACACTTTTTATTAATTATCTCCAGTAATAAATCAAATTTAAATATAAAACTTATTGTGTAACCTACTAAAACGTCAGACCTATAATATGTGTTTGACACTTATATCCGTGCAACGTATAACACAATCTCTGTAAACGTTACTAGAAGTTAACAGCGGATAGTAAGTGTGTACGTTGAAAGCGAGGGAGCCGATGGTCCGCAACTTTTCGGCTACTCTGGCTTCTCTTCAAATCGAATAAATCTTTCGCCTTTTACTAAAGATTTCCGTGGAGAGGAGCACATATGAGTCTAAAACCAATTTTTGGATTGCCCGGCGAAAGCTGGGCACAGAAACGTGAGTGAAACTGGTTGGGTTGTAGAGCAGAGACCTGCTATAAATGCATGGTCGTTTCATTTCTGGTTTGCTCTTCAACTCAGCATTTCCTACGAGTCAGCCAACTGAGTTCTGAGGAAAGGCTGAGTTGAGGAGCAAACGAGGAATGACCATAGAGAAATAAATAATTAAATAATAAGGGAACGACTATGCATTTGACTATTGTTACTATTTGTATTTGTTAACGACTTACTAGGCTACGACGTCGGCATTTTTGTCGCCGCTTTCGACAGGAAGAGCTACCCTGGACTATTCTATACTCGGGCCCGCATATCAAAAGCATTAAAAAACTGCGTTATAGAAACATGTCAATATTTGTACACATTTGCACATAGACATTCCATAATGATGCTTCAATATTGTATACTCATTTATTTCCTAGTTTTTAAAAATTACTTTGAATAATTGATAAAATGACAACATATTCATAATAGGCTATATAGTTTATTACTCTCTTACTAGTAAGAGGTTTTATGTAGGAAATGGAATATTGGTACCTAACCGAACCGAACATAAAATTTGATTCAGTATCGAGGAAAATATGTTCTTCTGTGATCTATGTTACACTATCGCAGATGGGGGGGTTGATGGCCCCCTAGAGTCGAGACACAAAGGAAAGATTAAAGACGATACGACGACCAGTTTTGTGATTAATTACCCCCCGATGTGCAAGGCATGATGGGAGCAGTACGTTCTTTTCTTCCCTAAGTGACCAACTAACTTCCCCACCCCCATCCGGCCAATATTTCAAGGTTATCACTACAACGGTCGAACAGTTTGACCAACCGAAGACACACTTGTAATAAAAATGGGCCCACTCAATCAACTCTATCGTGCTTGTGCATCACGCGAGTACGGCGGGTTGCCTCGAGAGCTGCGCCAAGGGGTAACCCTAATTAATCTGTATTTACTGTTGTCTGTCGGACGCAGAGGGGGGAAGGGGTCGAAATTGCCTCGAAGGGTCTTCCTAAGAGGGTTGTTATGTGTTACTGTGTGAGAGTGGATGGGGTAATGGCTCGGAAACACTAAAACAATCCAACCGACAACTTATTGTATGAGATTTCTACCCCGTAAACGTTGTAAGAAAACTGTAACATTACGAGACCTCACTTGAACACGTATAAAACACAAACCCACGTGTAATATTTCATCCCCCCTCCCCCTTCCATCCCCCAGGCGCAGAAAGCGCTGGGAATTAGCATATAGAACAATTAGGACGGAGAACCTAGTGGTATGAATAAGATAAGTCATTAGACGAAGAAATTAAAGAAAAATCAAACATTTAAGAGTGTGGTTTCTAAAAGTCAGACTTTAAACCAAGTAATATTTCACAAAATGCATTTCAACCCTTTATTTCGTTACTTACTTGTGAGGTGAAGAAATAGTATTTAAAACAAGACTGAGAGATATATTGTGCTACGAATTAGTTGGTTGACTAGCGAGAGTAGAACTAGTGACAACAATAGTTGGTGCATAACTAACTTCGAGCATTGACAGCCAGAGTTACACAATTGAATTGAACAGCCATTCCACAAGGCAGAGAACAGAATGTCACACAACACAACACAATATTGCATTGTGAACATGGATTGATGACTTGGGAGATATTCAATGGCGGCCACAGCCACACTGACACAGCTAATCATAGACTAGTTAGTCGATACATCAGAAACGCGAGATCAAACTATGATAACTATCGTTCACTTCTCACTTCTCAGCTCAAATTATCACCATGCAAATCATTAATCATATCAGTACAATCAGTACAATCAGTACAACTTTAATAATCTATGAATTATGGCAAATAAAATTCAATCAGTGGCGTAAAATGCTCTAACTGTTGAAATTTAAAATTTCTTTTGGAAGCTACGCAACGTTCCCGAACATATTGCAAATAATGTTAATAGGACATAACCCACCCAACACACGAAAACGAGTTGTCTGTTTTTAATTACTCAATCCCTTCTAACGACAAAGAGGGCGAAGTCATATGACGAAGAATTAATAATTAAGTCTCAAATCCAACCAAGTCAGATAGATATCCAAGAAATCAGGCCAGGTCTAAGTCACCCCGTAAGATTGATGAGCGGGTAAGTACGGATACTGGTGTACTGCATATCCCTCAAGATTACAACCCTCATCAATGAGGGAGGTTTTCGGGTCACCCACTTTGCCGGGATTTGGGTTCGAGCCCAGGGGAGATGGGTTTCGTGTAACATCCGTCTTACTATATCGCATGAGAGAACGTGAAACCCTAGACGACAGTGAGATAACATGGCCACTATTGTTATCACTCTCTCTTATCAGTCACCTGCTTCCTGTCTCAAGACTGTCTTGTTCACTTTGGTTTCGTGTATGATATGAATTCACTTATTTATATTTACTTGCGACTATTTTTCGTGTAAAACTCTTGTTTTTTTATAAATATATTGTAAGTAACCATGCGTACTATAACAATACCCTCTGTGTGCTATTGAAGGTAATTCACCATTGTTTTGAAAACATTATTTCCATGGTGTTTAATATTGTATGATTAATTTTACTTGCAATTTTGTAGATGTAAGTGCACTGCTCAGAGCGCGGATGAGACAGTACATGAAAGATAGCAATGAAAGGTTTGTCAAAATCGATCATATTATTTCGTCGTAAATTGTGGTGCATTCTTCAGAAGCTGTTTTTCTATCTCTTTTCGTAAATTAGTTTAATTTATTAATTTTATTGTATATAGTCATAGTATTAGTAGTAGGCTTAGGTAGACCCGAGGCCCAAGTTATGGGCCTATTCCCCCCCCCCCACCCGACTAATTGATAATAGTATTTATTATAAACATGCGTGAAATACAATAAAGCTAACCTAGCTGTAAATTTATACTCTATACGGAAAAAGAAATATACAGATTTTTTTACTTTTATATCTTTTTTTTTTTTTTTTTACTAATAAAGCAAAGAAAAAGATTTATAAATCAATACTATAATGAAATAAAATCATCAAAAGGTTGGTATGCCAACGGCACGTGGTGTTCCCAAGCGGTCACCCATCCAAGTACTGACCACGCCCGATGTTGCTTAACTTCGGTGATCGGACGAGAACCGGTGTATTCAACATGGTATGGCCGTTGACGAGAACACATGGCAACTCTTTGATACTTAAGTAAATTTAACTGTGGCCCGATAATAATATTAATACAAAGATGAATTTAATGCAATAGTAGCCTATATTTCATTAGAAAATAAGGGAATTATATAAAATATAACTCAATTTCGGTCCTTTTCATCCGGAAATGTATCTCTACACCACTACAACTACCGCGCTCTGCCGGCATTTTGTGTAAGCACGTCGATCTGAGCTTCACAAAATGGCCACTAGGTGTCGCGAGCATTCTACGTCACGAAGCGCTGCGTACGTGCTTGAAATTGCAACAATATTCCCAATGAGATTCCCCTATCCTATGCAAAGCCCTTACATCCCGTTTCCTGCTATTGATTGCCGCTAGAATGCGCCGCCTGTACGCGAGCATTTCCCCCTCGGGAACAAAAAGTACATCCACTTTGCAACCAGATGCCAACACCGATGTTTATTTAATAAGTCGTCACCATGCAATCAACTGGGCCGCCTCCAAATAAGTCACAGAATTTAAATGAGGCCATAGTCACACTCTCACACGTTACCCGCTCGGCTCACTAGGTTTAATCTATTTACATGAAGGCTGCGTACGAAAAGAAACACTAAATAACTTGTTGCTAACGAAACTAGGAAACTTGCTTGGCAAGCTGAACCATCTGCCAGTGCAATAAAAGAAGTTAGGGTCGATGCCAGAACTGATTTACGATAAAGCCTAAGTTTGTTTCCTATTTTCTACTTTACCTTGCTTTTAGTAGTGGGATTTTTTCTTCAAATACTACCTGCTCCTTTCGTTTATCGTGTCGACGAAGGGAAAATATTGATCTTGAGAGGGAAGATACGTTTTAATATGTTTGTCAAAAACGATCCATAGTTGCGGCCAAAGATAACTACGACTATATTTTACTACAATATTCACACACACAATTCCAGTTCTATTGATCCTTATTCATATGTGGATTTAACAAGTTTTAGGGGGAAGTAAAAGGGGGATGAATACGTTTTATTCAATTGTGAATTTAATTTAATTACTTTTAAGTTTTAAGCTTGTTTATAAAAGGTTTTTCTTCGAAGAGGGGTCATTAGTGTAGGCCCTAGCCTAGTTAGAGAAAATGTTAGCGTGTATAATGTATGTTATCTTCACTAGAATAAACGTAATGTAATAAAGTTATACTTCCAAGTTTGACGTGCCCGTCTAATTATTTATAATGTTTTTTATTCTCTTATTCCCAGTGTACTTTAATGAAATGCACTTGATACAAATAGGTAACTGTAAAGTACATTGTACACGTTTTATCGCAATGGTCGGTGATGGATCACGGCTTTGTGTTACGTAATGGCGCTGAGCGTTGTTCTTAGATGATAAATGACATTTAAGGGTTGTCGTACTCTACCAGAAAATATTACACGACTATTACTTTAACTTGATTTCTATAGAACACAATAGATGGAATGAAAGCATGCACGAGAGTCTTGGAGGGGGGGGGGGGGGGGGGATAATAACCACATTATTTGTAAGTTATTATTACTTATTCCCATTATAATTACCACTTCTTACTACATTCTGTAGTATTCTTGTATCTTTTGTTCATTTTACAGTCACCTTTTTCACCATATTACTTGCAAATTTATTTGTAAATATTGTTTAATAATATACTTGGTTTTTTAGTTATGTTATAGTGTCTTGGCAATCGGCGAGTTGCTCTTTTGTGCCAACCCTCTTTCATGAACGTAATGATATAGAAATTAATAGCCTATCGTCTCGATTAGCCAGGTAGCTGACCCCCACGCGAAGACGTGCCCGCATGTGGTTGACTGCGACTGACTGCAAGCGTGGTTGATATAATAGGTTCGATCAATTAATAGTTGCAGCAGTTCTAGTTTCATCCCGGGTAATGAATGCTTCGTAGCCTACATATTGATGTGAACGGTTACTCACTAAATAAATTACCAACTGCTTGGAGCGTTTAGGAACACAACAATCTCTCTAACGTTACCGGGCAGAGACGCGGGGTAATAGTCAGTCTCCGTAGCGCTGCTTGTCGTACGAGCTGTTGTTTAGTGCGCTATTATAAAAGTAAATCAAATAAATGTCTAGTTTACCCATTTAGTTTACAAGAACTGATTTTCAGGGACATTCATTAGTCGTTGCTATGACAGCCAAGCGACTGTTTGCAGTTAGCCTAGGTCAGTACCTTATTGATGGATTTAAGTCAATTACAGAAGTTAAAAAACCGGGACTCGAACCCTAGACCTTCTGCTCTGGAGACAGGAAAACCACATAACAAACGAACTACATAAAAGATATATTGTCATCAATAATGTGTGCAGATGCGTAGATATCCTTCTAAAACAGGGTAGTTACAGATTCCAATTGGTCTGGGGCCGAGCCCCAGACGATGTTTAAGGTAGGCCTACTAATCTCATCAGGAGTGAGACAGGACAATATAATGTATTTCTTATTTACACTCCGAGACGCTCATTCACAATCGTTCCTACGCCACTGGTTCTTCTAAAGTAGAAAAGCATGTTTACTTCCACAGTTTTTTACCATTCCGCTGTGGGCGAACCAGTGAAAAAGTGTAGCTATATGGTGTAATTATATATCGGGGCTGAACTTAAGATGTTAAAAGTTTCGGGTTGTATCATTTAAAGAAACAATTTCCTAGCAAAACTAGTCATAATGTTGGTGTTCCTGCTTTGTGTTGTTTGTCTTACCAGGGGTGTACAACGTTCTACGTGGCCTCTGTTCAATCAACGTAGAGCTGATGACAGTGGTTCATGTAATATTGGTAGTTTTGAGAAGGAGGTCGATAGAATGATGGGAATAATCACCTCAATTGCGGCGAGCCTCTACCGCACCAATTAAGCCTACACACCTCACTCGGAGCACTTCAGTCGAAGCGATTGGATGGATCAAGCGCTTGATATCACAAAGAACTTGTGTAGGAAGAGAAACAAGTGGAGCCTATCTACTATGTACAACACTATATCTACAGTGGACCGTAGAAGTAGTTGAAGACGATGTATATTGCATATTCCGTTCAGAATTTGGCCTAGGGACACTCTGCCAGTCGTAAGAGGCGAAAAAAAGAACCCTAGCCTTTCATCACCTACCTACTTGCCGAATACATCGTAAACATCAAATAATAACAAGTAATCAGTAATTAATTGGTGTGTACCCTACAGCAGGGATTTCTATACGAAACATTATTAAGTGTTATCAGTAATCGTCTCGATAGACCACGATGCAGCAACGGTCGTTACACCTCAACGCACAGAGCGTGCGGCCTATCCGGTAGCTAAGCAGCAGGAGATAAGCTCTTGGTTAGCGACCTCGACACCGCTGATAACAGATAACACCGCTTCGACTTGGTCGCACGATACAACGAGATGTCGATACGATTAATATCGATACACTTGTTGCTATTGTTCTTGAGCCTTGTCAAGTTATCGGGCTATCTCAAGTGGTCACTGATTAGGAGATTAACTAGGCAAGATAATGTAGTAGGCGGCAAATGATTGAATGTCAATTTATGCCGAAACGTATTTTTTTCATTTACTTTGTTTCATTGTTATCTATGTGGTTGTTCGAAGTAATCTGACGCAAGGAAGTTTCAAAAGTAGTACATACATTTCCATTACCCATTAGTGTTACTAAAGAAAAGGTTAACAATAGTTTAAGTATAACAAGTAACGTAATAAACTCTTGAAGACGCAAGAGTTAATATGTTGTTATTGTCATTTTACTGCACGACACTAAAAAGACTGTAGGCATTCTTGCTGTACAGCTTAGCAGGTCTATCTCAAGACAGTTAGTGGCGTATACTACTTTATTACAAGCACTTGCTCTAATAATCACTGACGCAAACCAAGCGCGGGGGGGGGGGGGCTTACGGGCTAACCTCCCCCACCTGCCAAGAAAAGCTCCTGAGGTTATACCCTTATACAGTGAAACCTCTTTATAAAACAAACTATGTCTCAGTAATCAGAATATTATTTTGTTCTAAAGAATATATTCTTTATAAAAATGATACATACATGCGCATGTTAGGAGCCTTCTGGGACCTGAAGAACAGTTTGTCGTACAGAACATTTTGTTTTAAAGTCGTTAATATAAACAATTTTCTCTGTATAATCATATTTAAAGAACTAATAGAATCCTTCTGAAAGCAAATATAATTTCCTGATAATGTGACCGAATATTTCCCCTCCGGCGGCTGCAGACCGATATCGTTCGTCTAAGTAAGTATCCCCCCCCCCCCCCACCCCCCACCCCCCGACGCCGTTGCTAATAACGTGTTCATGTTGCAGAGATCGACTGACTCCGGCTTTGGCCACCCCCGCCCGAGCTGGGGGTGTTTTGCCGCAGGCGAGGGGAGACCGAGACTGTTTATTAACTCAATTACCAAACGAATGCTAAAGGATTAATAACAACAAAACAATATACCATACAATTACAAATAACAATAGCTTAGACTAGGCCGCTGTTAAAGACTTTACGCTAAGCCGAAACGCAGGTAAAAACCCGGACAACGCCTCAGGGATCAGTGGGTTTCAGAGCTGATGTTTTAGTCGTTGAATTTAGAGGCAATATTTTGATTTCACGTTGAATAAGTTCTCATTCCATCCATGTATTATTAAACGATTAGAAAATTGAAAACTACGATTCGAATTCCTTTGAAATCTGTATAAATTATGATTCGTGCAATTGAATCCTATATAGATAGTTCATAGTTTTAGCATAAAACAATGGCCGAAGCGTGGAGGTGTGGTTTCATTTCCTATAACGTAATGCAGGAGTTTGCGTTGAAGGCTCCAATTAACTTTACATAATTTAAAACAATTTATTACCTAAAAATACATCGGACTTTGAGACTCGGTCGGTTAGCTAACAATCTATCTATTAGCATAATTCTGGTTCTAAAATATTCAGATGTAAACGCATTCGAGTCGACAGAAGAAAACGAAAAGCGAGAAAACCGGTAATTATTTCTAATTCTTGTTGTATTTATTATATGGGATAGAGACAGTTGTAATAACGTGGCGCTATTGGGAATGAACCGAACGAACTTGTAAATGGTTAATCGTGTTATCTCAAGCTATTTACATAAGTAAAGTTAATTGTTTCTAAAATCTAAACTAAACGAAGAATAGATATATATGTGTAGCGACTACCTACGCGAGGGAAAATGTACGCCAGGTAAACAAAAATAATTTCAGTCTACGCTATCTGCTCACTTTTCTGTATGTTCATGTTTTTGTTTTTTTGTAAACTTTTTTGTTTCTTTGTTCGTCTTTGCAATCTCTGAATCCGAGTTCCTGTGATTCCGTTGAGAACCGTCTCGGTTGGCTCTCCTTTCTACTTCGACAGAGCGCGCTGATGATAACAGGCCAAAGAGCTTATCTCAGAGATAAACTACTCTGCCCACATCAAATACGAAACATTGTCAACCAACAAAAAATGATTTGGATCAAATTATAACAGACAATTTGGGATATTATTGAAATTGTTTAATTTTGTCAAAAACACAGTTACACACTTTTTTAGAATATCTGTAGGTCGTCATATTCCCCCCCCCCCCTTTTCATGTTAATATTGAATGTCGTTTTAAAGATATGTATTACAAAAAAAAAAAACTTCAAGTCTCGCTTCAAGTATACACTGAACGTATGGATCATAGAAGCAGATACAAATTTCGCGCAATAAATGCATCGTATAAATATAGTAGGTTGGAGATCATAAACGATGTCTGGTAATCGATATTGACACGATGCAATTATTTATCGTAATAACCGTATCGATTCTTACGTCACATTGTAAAACCCGGCTTGGATATGATTGGTTGTCTGGCTTGATGGTAGTGGTAGTATTGATTGCCTTTGATCGATAAGTCTCCCTAACATTAATTTATATCGATATATCTCGCTACGATGATCGTTTACTATAATATCGATATAGATTTCAATAAGATCATCTATTATTTGATCGGGATGAGGAAATCAGGACGGAATATCAACAACACAGGGTGAAGCTTTGAGAGCACAGGTGTTTGGCTCATCAGTAAAAACACTGTGCACACTTCAGTGTCAGCAATACGTCATCACTCATCACTCGTCAGCACGTCAGCGCGCGAGACGGTCGGCCCTGAAGCAGACCGTATCAAGGCGGACGAAACGGTATCTGCAGTGAAAGTTGCAGGAAAACATTTAAAGAACTTCCCTATGTAATTATACAATTATTATACATGTAACCGACCCGACTGTCAGTCCCCCACTAGAGATCTTTTTGAAGAACGTATTTTATCATTTTCAAGCCTCGAAATATTGTTTCAACTTTCAAGTATAATTATCAAGTAATATTGATTGATTGTAAAAGTAAATTTTTTGTCTTCAACTATTAAAGTCACCTTCGCTTTCACAGTTTCACCATCAGTACTTTGTTGCATTGGCTTATTGATCGTAGTTATTGGGTCGCTTGAAACGCACATGCAACGAGGGAATCTAGACGATTCCTCATCCCCCTCCCGGCTGTATTGGCTACTGGGCACGGTTAACTATAAAAACCTTCATTCAATAAAATAAACGTAAATCATTTATAGAGTCAATTTGTTTATCTTCATCCGTCCATGCATAAAACAATTAGATAGTAATCGCGGTTTTCCTCTTGTCTAGATGTTATTCGTCAACCATGAACTAACACTCTAGAGTCTAGAGTCATTGGGCAGCCGAGCTGAGGGTGTTGTTACGGTCTATAGAACAATAAACAATACCGCACAATTATTGAAATATGATATTTTGTATCTCGTAATCAGTGGTGACAACAAGAAGGTTGTTAGCATTGTGTCAGATAATTGAGGGGGGGGGAGGGGGTGTAGGCATGACAACCAACCACATCAACATCAACATCAACATCAACATCAACATCAACATCAACATCAACATCAACATCAACATCAACATCAACATCAACATCAACATCAACATCAACATCAACATCAACATCAACATCAACATCAATATCAACATCAACATCAACACACGACCTAATTGTGATGATGACGATTGTTTTCATGTGATAAAACAGACTGGGATTTAAACCTTGAACTTCAGCAATTGAGAACTTTGTTAAGAAATGGGTTCATGATCTAAATCTCAGCCGAGGTCAACTCTTTAATATAAAATAGTCAATATCTTAATTATAACCATCACGCACAAGACTGGTTATAAAAACAGAGATCTAGGAATGTCCACCGTATCACACACAAATAGTTGTTTACATTATTAATGATGATGTAGAACCACCATGTGGTATTTGCCGTTATTCGCTAGTTCAGTGCTCCGGACTGTAACACTGGCACAGCACAAGGATTCCGTTAAATTTATTGCTTATAGATAATCAAAAAACAATAACATATGGGAATGTCTTACTAAATAATCTGGGACATAGCATAAACAAGACTATGTAGAGGAAGCTTCACAAACAATAAAATATAACTTCTCCTACTTGCCCCTTTTCACCCCCCCCCCCCCTTACGTTATATATATATATGTTAATTAATATTGTTTTGTTTTTATTTTGTGACGGATGTATTTGATTGTTGTATTGGAATAAAATGATGATACATTGAATTGATTGAATCGATAATCCTGGTTGTGATATAGACTTGAGACTTGACTTAAGTGGTCCCGTTACTGTCATGATCTTTCCATGGGCGACCACAGCGTCATTCGTACTCCTCAGCGCGTGAACCAGCAATCACAGTAGACAACAGGAAGTGCATTAGTAGTACACTACACAGGTGGATAGTTCTACATCCGTTTGAGACAACTACTCGGGGTACAAATTACTTATTTATAACAGTATTTTCAAGTTGAAGACATCTCATCTCATCACTTGACTGAGTTGTTCTCCAAGTCTCCGCCAGGGGAATGTTAGTTTAACGACGTGATGTGGTGGAGTGTGACGACTTTACAGTAGTCACATTCAATTTACATGAATGTGACAAAATAAATGGGTCAAATTTGAAAACATGAATTTAAAGAAGAATGAAGAACCGCATCTTTATGGACAGACAACACTGATATCAGTTTCTCTGAATTTCAAACTCATCCTAATCACATCTTCATTGTTGTGTCCAATTGGGAGAGTTTAATTCGCGTGTTCTTGTTTGTTACGGTAGCGACACAATAGGGAATGTGCAGATCATTTTTTTATAGTTCCATCTAGTTGAATTTCATTTTCTATAAAGAATCATATTAATTTTTGTGTGTGTTTGGAATAGATTTCATTGATAAAAATCACCCGAAACTTTCACACATCGTTTTGGCGGGAAAAACGGGGAATGACGTCAAACGTTTGGATCACAACCACCCAATCATACCAAGAAACGCTGTTTTGCTAATTATTTCACTCACAATAGAATGTTTTGTATCAAATTTGTTTCTAAAATGTTCAATAAATACTATTGAACATAAATTTATACGAATATAATCAATAATAACAGTATTTTTTACGAATAGTTGAAAACATTGTGGTTTTAAAATGAAACGTCTGAAGATCGACAACAATGAAGTGCTGTTATAACAGGCGAAATAGTTGTGAATTCCAAAGAGCTTAGATAAATTAATTCATAAAATCTGTTGTTTACCAACGTTTGACGTCACGGTCCGTTTCACAATGCAGGTAGAAATGCCATACTTTAAATGCTAATAGAATTGAAACTATGCACTTCTCAGACATAAAAATTATTTCCACGTAATTTTTGGATAAGGATCTATCATGTTTTGGTACTCTGAACAATATTTATTTTTTATGAACATTCCCTATTACTGCCTCTCTATTGGCCAAGGCTCAACACGTCGCGACACAAGACTCTATCACGATGCTAATCACCATAATAATACCACGCTTTGCTGGTGATAGGCGTCCATGTTGATCTAAGACGTGGGAGAGAAAGAGACTCCTGTCGGAGTGACTTCCAAAGCCCTTGGAGAGACGGAGATGGGTGTATGCTGCGATACGGCCGAGATAATCTTAAAACAATCTTTACTTATAACAAAACTACGCCTCCTAACAATAGTGTAGTTGTACAAACACGCCACGGTGGAAGGGGGCGTTGGGAGGGGCGGGGGAGGGGGTATTGGGTTTAAACAATGGCAGGATTTCGCAATAGGGAAGAGGATAAGAACTCTCTGGTTCAACAATGTGTTGATTAATCTATACTGACAAATTCCTACTGCAAAACCGATTACATCAATAAGGAAACAAAAATAAGTAGTAAAAGTTTATCAAAATAAAGTTTTCAAGCTAGTACAACAAGTGTTTAAAACATCAGTGCACCTTGACCGTAGACTGTGTATACTCGCTTCAGAGTAACACTCACGTGGTAACCCATAAGTAAAGCATAGAGTCAAGTTAATTACATTACAAGTGTAAAGGTAGCGAGTTGTGTAAGCACACAGACACACTAGTTCTAAAGCGTTGCTCTTCTAAAAACCAACTCGTCGCTTGATGTTCAAATTAATAACTAAAAGCGCTTTGAAGCCGTTCTAACATCGAAGTATTCATATTAAATTCTGTATTTACTCCGCCCAGACTCACAGACATTCAGTTCTCGGAATTAAGTCTGCAGAAACCAGGAGGTCATTGATATATATTCTTGTATACATAATTGTTATTAAAACATATTTACATAATTATTACATACTTAATTGTATGTACATTCCGTTATCTGACACAATTTAGTTATTAAACTGAAGAACGAATATAAATTACAATATAGAATATACAAAGAAATCAATAACAAAACCCCCGAATAAAAATCAAAGTTTTGCCAAATCGCGCATCATATCTTCCAGAGTATAGCACAAGACTCAATTCTAAAAATAGCCGTGTAGCCGTGTTTTGTTTCGGACAAACATTGAATATGCACCAATCAAAGAGAGATACGACGATGCAGTTGCCTAGCAACACATTGTTTGTCCGCATGTGATGTCACAACCTCCTCAATTGAGGTTTGTGCTATTGAGATGTGTAGAGCTACACACAGACACGATTGTATTTCAATTAACATGTAATATGAATAGCAGAGCAGAGCAGAGCAGAGCAGAGCAGAGCAGAGCAGAACAGAGCAGAGCGGAGCAGAGCAGTGCAGAGCAGTGCAGAGCAGAGCGGAGCAGTGCAGAGCGGAGCAGTGCAGAGCAGAGCAGAGCAGAGCAGAACAGAGCAGAGCGGAGCAGAGCAGTGCAGAGCAGTGCAGAGCAGAGCGGAGCAGTGCAGAGCAGAGCGGAGCAGAGCAGTGCAGAGCAGAGCAGGGCAGAGCAGAGCAGAGCAGAGCAGTGCAGAGCAGAGCAGAGCAGAGCAGAGCAGAGCAGAGCAGTGCAGAGCAGAGCAGAGCAGTGCAGAGCAGTGCAGTGCAGAGTAGAGCAGAGCGGAGCAGTGCAGAGCAGAGCAGAGCAGGGCAGAGCAGAGCAGAGCAGTGCAGAGCAGAGCAGTGCAGAGCAGAGCAGAGCAGGGCAGAGCGGAGCAGAGCAGAGCAGAGCAGAGCAGAGCAGAGCAGAGCAGTGCAGAGCAGAGCAGAGCAGAGCAGAGCAGAGCAGGGCAGAGCGGAGCAGAGCAGAGCAGAGCAGAGCAGAGCAGAGCAGAGCAGTGCAGAGCAGAGCAGAGCAGAGCAGGGCAGAGCAGAGCGGAGCAGAGCAGAGCGGAGCAGAGCAGAGCAGTGCAGAGCAGAGCAGTGCAGAGCAGAGCAGAGCGGAGCGGAGCAGAGCAGAGCAGAGCAGAGCAGAGCAGAGCAGAGCAGAGCAGGGCAGAGCAGAGCAGTGCAGAGCAGAGCAGAGCAGAGCAGAGCAGAGCAGGGCAGAGCGGAGCAGAGCAGAGCAGAGCAGAGCAGAGCAGAGCAGAGCAGTGCAGAGCAGAGCAGAGCAGAGCAGAGCAGAGCAGGGCAGAGCGGAGCAGAGCAGAGCAGAGCAGAGCAGAGCAGAGCAGGGCAGAGCAGAGCGGAGCAGAGCAGAGCGGAGCAGAGCAGAGCAGTGCAGAGCAGAGCAGTGCAGAGCAGAGCAGAGCGGAGCGGAGCAGAGCAGAGCAGAGCAGAGCAGCTCCTTGGGTTGCTATGCTTCTATCTTCAAGATATAATCTCCAACTTATACGAGGTCCCTCGAGTGATGTCTTTCTTTATTAATCAACACGACTAATCAGTGTTTTCATAACATGGCCTCCTCACTTCTTAGTCCTCAGAAGAGGTCTGAATAAACATGAGTTGGAAGAGAAGCGAAACAGCGATGGCGCGGAAGCGGAGTGGGTGGGGGGGGGAGGGGGGTAGAGGGGGGCAGAGCATTTACCTTCAAGATTAAAATCCGCGAGCTGAAATCCGAAAAGATTGTCGCCCCACCGTGATGAAAGCAACTTGGACAATAAGTCCTTTATATTAAAATGTCACAAAAAGCCAATGTAGGGAATTGATTTTTCACAATTCACAGCTTTGTGCAGCTCGGTTTTTCGAGTTGTCTTTTCTGTCAACACGGGCGGGGGAAGGCAACGGTCTTATCGCAGAGGGGGGGGGGGGGGGGCGTAGTTGGCCGTTGTCGATAAGGCGTGGTTAGTAGCCTACGGTCCCTGCGTTCGAATCCTGGCTTGAGCAAGAATCTCATGCGGCGCTTTTTAACATTAAAATACATTTGTATTTTGTGTCTACCCACTCAGTTACAATAACTGATTTACAGTGGGGAACATTTTGCTATAACGGCTCAAACTTCACAGTTAACATGCTATCATATTTATGGATTATATATAGTCAAGTCCAGAAGATAAAAACCCGGACCGAACCGGGAATCGATCCCTGAACCTTCTGTATTGGAAGCCGTGAGTCCAAATATCGTCGCCATGATATGAGAGTTGCTAGAGTGATTGATGACTGGTCAGAGTGCGCATGCAGCGAGGGTGATCGCGAGGCTGTCCGAAGATGTGGATCAATATGCTTGGGGGGTGATGTAGCCGGTGTACTGTGGCTCTTGAGGCCCGTCTCATGGTGGGGGTAATATTGAGTAATGAGCTGACCTAATACTAATGACTCCTGACTATGATGAACAGCTTTCGTGCTGATACACGTGAAATCCATAAACATAAACTATTTGATTTTATACAATAGTTTTGTATATCCTGATTTTAAATGAATAATTTTGTGTTTGCATAAAAATACTTTTCTGTGGGTTTTTGAAATCGGTCACATTCATGTTAGACGTACACGTATAGAATACATTGTTTTTTTTATTTTACTTTAGAAATAAGTGATTTTTTTTTAATATAACAGTTTAAAGACGAATTTATTGTGTACCGGTGGTAAATGCAGAGACAACTGTCACTTGAAATATCGGAGAAGAAGCAAACTAATTTCCTTTCCATTGATCGAAGACGGTTGTTATTGTCGCTATTTTTCACGAATATTTATTCTTGCTTATCAACGTCACGAGTTATTTAAATAAATCAATACCGCACAGATAAGAGTGTTGACTGTTGCCACAAAGACATCGCGCACATCAAATAAAGAGACTGGTTCGATCAGAGAGCCAAGAGCAGCGTCGCTTCTCTCCACCCACAGGGGCGACCTGAGAAGTGAGAAGCAACCATGAGAAGCAACCATGAAATCATTGACAACAGATCCGACCTCGTCCCGACAAAATAATTTGAAAAGAAATAGAATCAACAAGAATCCAAGATAGATTTACAAGCGGTTGACAACAACTACCCCTTGTCAGGCCTCCCTTGTCTATACCGAGCAAGCCCAACCCCTAAACGCCATCGGCAATTTGCTAGGGAGGAATTCGAAATCCATACTCTTTCAAACAAGACAACCCACAGAACGTCTGTCGAGCGTTTTAGTGACAGTACTGTCACGGTCAGAAGTAAATGACAGTTATGTTAAAAATAAAACCGCCCTTTTTCCTTCACTACCCTCAACAAATACAAGACGGAGAAAAACAGGAGATACGGAGGCAAACTTGTTGTTTATGTATGAAGGTGGACGCTGTCACAGCGTTGAAGGCTGAGCACTGATGAATGGTAAGATACACCTGCAGAGTGTAGTGACAGTAGTGCAAGAGTAATGTGTGTATGTGGCTCAGAGGTAACGCGCGAGACGAACGCGGGTGGCCGCGGGTACGATTTACTAAATGTTTCACCCTAACGTTTGGACATTTGTTCACATTGTTCCCGCGTGACGTCACAACGGGCATCATTGTGACAAAATGATGAAAGTCTTAAGAATTAAAATAGTAAGAATAAATCAATCATTACTAGGGAATAAATTAAAAATTAAATAAAAATATACATTAACACACATTTTATATTGTGAATAAAGACAAGAAAGGAGAATATAAATAACAAAAAGAATAACATCTACATTCTCCTAACGGCTAACTATTAGTTTATTGTTAATTAGTTGTTCTTTAAAGGCGAAGACATCAAGACTCGACAAACTGATGAATAAGACGATGTCGCAGAAATCCCGTCCACATAAATATCAAGTACATTCTCCGGCCCAGCATGCAGTGCGAGAAGTGACCGTGCGTTATTCCAGGCCCGGCCTCACTTTGAACTAAACGTGTAGTATGAACTGAACCAACCAGCGGAGGCAACTTTGAAGGGTTTAATTTTCATTTGACTTTACGATCTAAATGGCTCCCGAGCGCATTATTTCCTGCACGTACATGTTGACCAAATGGCTGAACTTAGTCCGCGCTAACGTTGTGTGATGTTTGCGTTGGACCGACTGAATGACTGACCGGCCTAGGCTGGACTGGGCTAGGCTATGTATGAAGTATGTTGAATACTTCGCGGCGACAGCCAGGGGATGTAAAGATCCTGTCAACGTGATAGCCCTCCGTTCTTTCTCCCTCTTCCTCCCTCTCTCACCATCCCCTCTCTTTCTATAGGCCAAACAATTTCAAGCGTACACTCAATCGTATTATATAAATCAAGCAAATAATAACAATAGCACTAATCAATTCTTGTCAATGCATTTCTAAATTTATATACTTGTCCCGAACCAACATTACCGACGCGTTCGTCATATTGGCGATGGTTCGCGGCCAATCAGAGATCGGTATTGGAAAGTGTGGCTCCCTGGTTGGCCACGCCAAGCATTGGTCGGAACAATTATATCTGTGAATATAACTGATAAATCAATTGTTTTTTACGTTTTACTATTTCTATACACAAACACAAAGTTTAACTCTTTCCTCCCTCTTCAGTCCTTCAGTGCCTTGCGTACCCCTCTCTCTCTCACTCGCTCTCTCTCCCTCAATCTCTTTTTATTAAACAACCCCTTCCGATATAACTTACGTACCCTCACCCCCTCTCCGTCAGTCTGAACTGAACTACCCCCTCTCAATATGTCTTCCCCAACCAGGGGTTCGCGTGACAGACTCAAGAAAGAAACCTTGCAAGGCTCACAAACACAGACGGACCAAAAACATGTCTGTCTTCGGTCAATGGATGCGTTCAAGGCCGGACAAGCAGGGGATGTTAGATTCTTCAGCATTCCGAAGAATAAAAGCATTCCTTCAAGTTATGGAGAAACTATCAGTTGATATTTCCGCAGTTTTGTCCCGACCACATAAAATACACCGATAATAATAATAACAAAAAAAAAATAAAACTAACAAACTCCAGCTGAAGAGCTCTCAACATAGATTTAGAAACGTCTTATATTCCCGACAACTTTACAGCATTATTATTTATGTATACGAAGTACGAACCGAATACCATTGGCGTAAAACCAATTAAGATCCGCGTCGTCCACTTGTATAAAAGCTTAGCACTGCCCTTAGACAATGGAATATGATTTAAAGTCACTTAATAAGTACCGGTACCAAAGTAAAATATTAGAAAATGTCCAACGTACCAAGAGACCTTAATTTTCGTCTCATTTTGCATATACGGCAAATAAAACTGACAGTGGCAGTGACAGTGACAGAGACAGAGGTAGTGACAGTGACAGTGACAGAGACAGAGGTAGTGACAGTGACAGAGACAGAGGTAGTGACAGTGGCAGTGACAGGAGGGCTGAAAGCTGTTGTCACCGCCATCTACGGTCGTTGATTACATCCATAAAAAGCTTGATAATGTTTGAAAATCTGTAATATATATACAGACAATCTGTTTTTTGAAACGTGACGTGAGACCAATCAGCTGGATTAGCCTGGGATCAGATTCACACACAACATGAATAACCTCGAGGCCATAGAGGACACCCAAGGTCATCTACTGGAGGTGAAGTCGATTATAACTGACATATTTTTAATGTAGGCTATTATTTATGGAGGGTCAAACCTGAAACATTTGTTTTCTGATTCGAATTTTTTGGGGTATTCAGTTTCAATTCACAACGGTGTTGAAATGTTATCAATGAAATGCATGTATTTCTTTATAAATACATCTTTAACAAAAATTTGATTGTTTTAATTGCGAGTTATGCCGCTAGTGGAAATAATTGTTTAAAACTTTGCAGAGAAGTAGAATATCTTACATCTTGATGTGTATAATACTCTGTACAGGTTATGAAATTATTATATATTCTATGTATTTAATTAATAATTTATTTAATATGTTTAAAGTTCCATTTCTGCCTCTGGTTATAGACGGTTTCGGGTTTGGCTGGGGTTAGTCTGCCCCGGGATTAAAACCTAATCCTCCACACAGCGGAAACTTGTACTCCGAACCAACCACAGATTCAATTCAAACGTATAAACATTTCCCCAACTAGAACTCATTAATTCCAAATTTCGTTCGTTGGCAAATAAACTATTTCGACTGAACGCCAGGAGCCACGGTATATAGGGTTCATGACGTCAGTGTAATTCGAGTGACGAGACGGCGGGTGAGATATCCAGGTCAGGCCACCATTAGCATGGGATAGAGTGAGACTTGACTTGTCATTTTAATTGTATGAAAAACCACCCCGACGTCAATAGAGGGTCTGTCTCTCTCTCTCTCGCTCTCGCATTAAAGCTTGTTAACTACCCTTTAAATAGGGTGCATTTTCGTGTTCTGTTCATCTTGCGGTGCCCTTGACATAAAAACCAGTGGATGCTTTTATGGGGGGGGGGGGGGGATGAAATTGCACAGTACAACATCATGTTTACGGAAGACTGTTTGTAGAATAGTTTTATTTGTTCTTTTCTCTTCTTCTTTCTTGACACAGAATGAGTTACATATGCATGCAACGAGGGTAATAGAGACGAAACACGCCCTGGCAAGAACGGATATTGAAATAAAGAGATATTTAATATAGATATTATTTGCAAGGGAGAAGGTTACCGTTCACCTCCAACTCCAATCATTTTACCTTTACAAAGTTTGTTCCAGACAATAGACATTCATAAAAAGATGTTGAATCCCATTATTTAATTTCACCCGTAGAATAAAGAAGAATATGATTATATATTGAACGAAGCAAAGAATAATGAGGTAATCAAGACAACCTGGCAAAATAAAAGATTACGGGGAACACAATACAACTCTTTGTACAAAAAAGTGTGTTTTAACTCGAGAGAAAAGATTCTAAATAAATGAAACCGTTCAAATAAACTAACCGGTAAATAAAATAGAAACTCATAATTATACAATAAACAAGTAAGTTCCATCAATCGGAACCAATTAAAATTGATAACTGATTCCTTAGCAATGTAGCAATAAACCTGACCGGACAAATTCATTTCAGCTCGGCTTTAGCTAAGCGAATGTTTACAACTCCATTTATAGAGTGCGGTACAAGAGCTGCTAGAACCGAGCGCTGAAGGGTTGGTCGAGAGGGGGGGGGGGGGGGGGGGGGTTGATTGATGACGCGGGGATGTGGGAATCAATGCTGGGGAAGATTACGATAGCAGCACACAACACACAAACCCGACTGATTACTTAATAAACTATCACGCTAAGAATATGACGCTCTAGGGTCGTGGATATTTATTGAATAGTTAATAAACAATAACTTGTCGATTCAACGGTGAATGCAGAATTTAAGAGGCCACTTCCGTTGAGAATTATGTGTAGAGAAAGATGACGCTTATGTTTCTATGAGCGCAGGCAGGCAGAGTGGGATTCGAACCCACGCCCGTTGGTAGCTGCGCCCCAACCGCTGAGCCGCCTCCTAACGGCCAAACAAGAGACTTAGTAAAACACTACGTTGCAGAACAAAGGTTTTATTTGCGTGTTTTATGTGTTTGTTTGCTCTCATTACAGGGTAGATCAGAAAGTCCGCTTCGCAACGAGTAACGTAATTTTAATAATAATATTCTAGTAGAAAGATATTTTGTTACATTTTTCCTGATGTAGTATTATATATTTCAACAACGTTACTTTTAGAAGACAGGGTGTTTAGAGAATATCTTGAATATTCTAGGTTATACAGAATGTCAAACGCAGATAAGTTATTTCTGAAGTTAATCCATAATATGAGAACGTTGCTCAAACGTGTATTTTATTTTTATTTATTACTATTTTCATTCACAGAGCAAAAACACAACCCTGTAAAAATATCGCTATCCTTTTTCCTGCGATCAAGAGAAAATATATTTTCAATTCTTTCTACCGCTTGAAATTATAAAAGATCCTCGCTTTGAAAAGATAAAACCGTTTCAACACAAAGGAGTATTCGAATGACAATTAAGACGCCGATTGCGTTTTACATCTTTTGCTATAATTTTAATTGGTTTGTTAGTTATTTAACAGTGGGCGATGCTACCACACGTGACCATGATTATCTTGGTCTGCTGGGCGGTCTAATTAGTGTTATAGTGTCTAAGTGCGCCTTTAGTGCTACTTTCTGTGCATTCATCCACTCTAGGAATAATCTGCCACACGTGCTCAATGGATTCAAGAAGACCGAGATGTAAGTGTACGAAGGATATATTATATCAGATGTGTGAACAACTATGGTTAATTCATATTCAGTTGATGATGATTTGGTGGCAACGACGCTAATCGAGACGAAGAGTGGGTGGTTTGTGATGCTATTGCCACGTGACATCTATACTCAAACAGGGATTCGAACCTTGAACGCCCGGGCCGCGACCAACTGATATTCGGAACATGACACACTGAGCATATGATAAAACGATTCGTTCATATCTTTATTCTGATTTCATTAAATGACGATATTTTATATACTCGACATGATGACTCTTCAAAAACAAATTAAATTAAATTAAATAATATGTTTTTGGCTATATACAGAAATCATAGCCAAATGATTGTAGTGATAAAGTTGTAATCGATAAACTGGACAACACAGGCGATGAATGTCTCATGAAACATAAATGGAACCATAAAAGAAACATGTTAGTCCCCGTAATATTGAATATTGACTACCTTGCATGACTTGACTACATAATTACGCTTAACTGTTAATATTTCCCCTTTTAAATGATAAGAGTTTTAGTGTTGAACAAACTTTAAATCAACAATCATTTATAGCACGCAGACATAAATCAACAACGCTTCAACAGCAACAACTTCCCGTTGACAACAAACTGTCTATCTGCAGTCGAGGATATGACTCTGCGTAATGCTTGTATGGACATGTTGACTAGTGCGTAATGCTTGTATGGACATGTTGACTAGTGCGTAATGCTTGTATGGACATGTTGACTAGTGCGTAATGCTTGTATGGACATGTTGACTAGTGCGTAATGCTTGTATGGACATGTTGACTAGTGCGTAATGCTTGTATGGACATGTTGACTAGTGCGTAATGCTTGCATGGACATGTTGACTAGTGCGTAATGCTTGTATGGACATGTTGACTAGTGCGTAATGTTTGTATGGACATGTTGACTAGTGCGTAATGATTGTATGGACATGTTGACTAGTGCGTAATGCTTGTATGGACATGTTGACTAGTGCGTAATGCTTGTATGGACATGTTGACTAGTGCGTAATGCTTGTATGGACATGTTGACTAGTGCGTAATGCTTGCATGGACATGTTGACTAGCTGGGATCGCCTCCTTAGCAACATTACAGTGTTTAATGAATTAATTCGTTAGTTTGATCGAGCTGGTTGTTTTTTACACGAGTGAAACGTCTGCGCTGATTGCGTGTTGAGATATGTCGGCTCGAGTAGCGCACGAACACCGGCTTCGAGGCTATAGGAACAACGAGCTGGGTTCGAGACTATCATGTCCAGGGTAGCTCTGCCCATCGTACGAGGCGTCTGAGCTGATTGCGTGTTGAGATATGTCGGCTCAAGTAGCGCACGAACACCGGCTTCGAGGCTATAGGAACAACGAGCTGGGTTCGAGACTATCATGTCCAGGGTAGCTCTGCCCATCGTACGAGGCGTCTGAGCTGATTGCGTGTAAAGATATGTCGGCTCGAGTAGCGCACGAACACCGGCTTCGAGGCTATAGGAACAACGAGCTGGGTTCGAGACTATCATGTCCAGGGTAGCTCTGCCCATCGTACGAGGCGTCTGAGCTGATTGCGTGTTGAGATATGTCGGCTCAAGTAGCGCACGAACACCGGCTTCGAGGCTATAGGAACAACGAGCTGGGTTCGAGACTATCATGTCCAGGGTAGCTCTGCCCATCGTACGAGGCGTCTGAGCTGATTGCGTGTTGAGATATGTCGGCTCAAGTAGCGCACGAACACCGGCTTCGAGGCTATAGGAACAACGAGCTGGGTTCGAGACTATCTTGTCCAGGGTAGCTCTGCCCATCGTACGAGGCGTCTGAGCTGATTGCGTGTTGAGATATGTCGGCTCAAGTAGCGCACGAACACCGGCTTCGAGGCTATAGGAACAACGAGCTGGGTTCGAGACTATCATGTCCAGGGTAGCTCTGCCCATCGTACGAGGCGTCTGAGCTGATTGCGTGTTGAGATATGTCGGCTCAAGTAGCGCACAAACACCGGCTTCGAGGCTATAGGAACAACGAGCTGGGTTCGAGACTATCATGTCCAGGGTAGCTCTGCCCATCGTACGAGGCGTCTGAGCTGATTGCGTGTTGAGATATGTCGGCTCAAGTAGCGCACGAACACCGGCTTCGAGGCTATAGGAACAACGAGCTGGGTTCGAGACTATCATGTCCAGGGTAGCTCTGCCCATCGTACGAGGCGTCTGAGCTGATTGCGTGTTGAGATATGTCGGCTCGAGTAGCGCACGAACACCGGCTTCGAGGCTATAGGAACAACGAGCTGGGTTCGAGACTATCATGTCCAGGGTAGCTCTGCCCATCGTACGAGGCGTCTGAGCTGATTGCGTGTTGAGACATGTCGGCTCAAGTAGCGCACGAACACCGGCTTCGAGGCTATAGGAACAACGAGCTGGGTTCGAGGCTATCATGTCCAGGGTAGCTCTGCCCATCGTACGAGGCGTCTGAGCTGATTGCGTGTTGAGATATGTCGGCTCAAGTAGCGCACGAACACCGGCTTCGAGGCTATAGGAACAACGAGCTGGGTTCGAGACTATCATGTCCAGGCTAGCTCTGCCCATCGTACGAGGCGTCTGAGCTGATTGCGTGTTGAGATATGTCGGCTCAAGTAGCGCACGAACACTGGCTTCGAGGCTATAGGAACAACGAGCTGGGTTCGAGACTATCATGTCCAGGCTAGCTCTGCCCATCGTACGAGGCGTCTGAGCTGATTGCGTGTTGAGATATGTCGGCTCAAGTAGCGCACGAACACCGGCTTCGAGGCTATAGGAACAACGAGCTGGGTTCGAGACTATCATGTCCAGGGTAGCTCTGCCCATCGTACGAGGCGTCTGAGCTGATTGCGTGTTGAGATATGTCGGCTCAAGTAGCGCACGAACACCGGCTTCGAGGCTAGGAACAACGAGCTGGGTTCGAGACTATCATGTCCAGGCTAGCTCTGCCCATCGTACGAGGCGTCTGAGCTGATTGCGTGTTGAGATATGTCGGCTCAAGTAGCGCACGAACACCGGCTTCGAGGCTATAGGAACAACGAGCTGGGTTCGAGACTATCATGTCCAGGGTAGCTCTGCCTATCGTACGAGGCGTCTTAGTGGCGCTATACAAGTCAAATATTATGTATAATGTTACTGACAAAATGAGAATCAGAACTCGTAAATGAAAGGGTAGACAATAAATACAAAATGAAAATGATAAAAATAAATTGTTGGACAAATCATCACAGATTTATGATCCAATGAAACGTTACTCATGCTAGAAATATCATCTCATGCTGTTATGTGATACCTAAATATCTAGTTGTTTTTATAATATTATATCTAACACGCTATAGAATAAAAAGCGGTACACCGGTACAGACACGGCATCGATTTTCACTCAATTTTCGTTTAAATCTCTTATATCGAAAGAAAAGGGAAGAAAACATCTGTTGCCATTCTTTTATTTTAGCGTGGCACGATATGCTAATGTCACTTAAAAAGTGGGTGTGAAATATTGCAGACTATTAACACTTGTCTGATGGGTATTTCAACACGTAAAGTTACTGGATAACCCAATTCCTTGCTTTCATCATCTTTCAGTAATCATTCGCACATCGTCTCAATCACCCATTGTTTGAAAAATGTACTTTAGACGTTTCGTCCAATAACCGAATATAATGCAAGTACGGGGCCCGCGACTGTTTATGCCGGTAAGATATGTAGCGCCGAGCCCAATCGTTCACCCCTAACACGATTGAGAAGCAGCTCCGAGAGACAAGACTGAAGACACCAAAGAATCTCTGCATCTCAAAGCTCTGCGGACTAAAGTAAAGCCACCTCGTAACGTAGATGAAAGCAAGTGACGTCTTTCCTCACTCAAGTGGCCGTGTACTCACACACTCAAGTACCCTCACTCGCCCCCTTCCTCAGGTGTAAGCGACCAAACACGCACGCTGCCTTCCTTTGTTCTAGGCCTAATGAAACAACACTACTTGCTACACCACTCATTTCCTCTTCATTTTGCACCATTAGCTTTCCTTCCTCATGACACAGTAGGATTTTTGTATTATTTATAATCCCCTTCTCCCCCTCTTCATCCCCTAACTACCCTGTACACATTATTACGCGGACCCCATTTATTCGGCTCCCCCCTCCAGTCTTTCCTTCGCGAGTCATTCATCATGTTTGCAATGCTGTCGCAAACAATTCTTTCCCACCCATTAACATAATATTTCTCTCCTCAGCGCCTGCGAGATCAAGTTTACCTGTCCCCCCGTCGACAACCACCGCTTGTTAAAGGTTTGGTCACGATTCACTCATTCTTGTCTCCCGACGACGGCGACAAGTCAAACAGGCTGTGCATGGCAATGATTGGTGCAGCCCTTATAGACAGATAACGCTGCATAATATCTACTATATTTTTTACCCCTTGTCAACCGAGCTGAATAAGTAAGTGTAGGATTTGATTGGGGTTCATTTGTCTAGGTCTCACAACCATCGCAAATCTACATTAATTATAATGAATTTGTTTCCGATCCGATGCAGAAGCAAAACGTGCACTATCCTGGATCTAGTAGACTAGACTTATATTTCAAACAAGTAAACTTTTATTTTCTCTCATAATTTTGAAAATAATAAATCATGTAGCATATGTTATGGTCGAAGGAATAACATATCTATATATGCACCTAATCCCAAACCGATTTCTCTATAAAGTATAAACGACTCATGCCCAATTATAAAAATAGACACGTTTTGTTTGTTTCGGACAAACATTGAATATGCACCAATCAAAGCCAGATACAACAATGGCGTTGCCTGGCAACGTATTGTTTGTCAAACTGTGTAATGTCTCAATCGTAATGTCGCGATTACTATTTTTACGTCGGATAATTCGTTTTCACCATGGCAACGACTTTCTTATTTGTTGGTTGTAATAACCCGCCTGACCCTCGATGTGCTAGAGGCTAAGGGACTATAATGTACATCGTAAACTTGTAAACAATCATTATTGCTGTACGGTATTTCTAATAAACAAATTGTCATTGTTTAAGGTTACATCGAGGTTACAGATTTCATCACCAGGGCCGCAGGAGAGGTAGGGAGTCTACTTCAGTTCTTACCCCTTCATCATCCACGGTGACTTCTCAACGGTCGAGAGGATATCTGTTTTATCGCGCGGAACAAGTTTGTGATTACAATTGTTGATTGTTTGGCTGGAGAAGATCAACAACGGAAGCCCCTTCCATCGAGATGTAATGAAATAAAACGCTTTAATTCTGAAATATAGTTTTAATCACCCCTAACAGAAGGGCTCGGTAATGTTGTTATATTGTATTGTATAATTATATCCATGGCTAAACCTCTATTTATCACTGGTGGACAGATGTCTTCTGAACAAGGGAAATGAGAAAACCGGTTAATGATTCTAGATATAGTTTTACTATGTGAAACTGTAATGACGATAATTATTTTTTACTAACAACTATTCATTTTCAACCATAAGTATATAATTAGAGATGGTCAAATTGTATCCCTATCAAGCAGGTGAAAATTTTGGCACTAATTTACAAATTTAAAAAACCTTGGTGATTTGAGCTTGTTGATACAAATGAGTGAAGTAATGATCTCAATAATGAACATTGTATGTTTTATTAGTAGGCCTATTGTTTTTATTATAAAGATATGTGGTTTCAAAATTCATATATCAAATGCTGTATTTTCTTTGTGTGTTCCATATGAAATATTCAATTGCTTTAGACAATATGAGGTAAAGAAATGTATCAATGCCAACGCTGAAAAATTCACAAATAATAGTGACAAATATCATTGTTGGTTGTGCACTGTCTCATACCCTATACTTCCTCCGCATCGCATTGGTGCCCCATGTTTCAGTCGTTAAATTTAGTTATGTAAATTATTCTTCAAATCGCACCTCACACTATTTTTTGTATATAATTATTAAACGTCCACGTGTAGTCTTATCAGTTCCCTTTACAAACTAAACCAAGTAATCGTCATAAATCACCCACGTCTCTACTCAATGAAGCTTGCTGTACAAATATCACACGTTCCGGCTCAATAAATAAAAACAAAGGGAATTTCTAGGCAATTAGTAACGACTGTGTATCAACTCGATCTCGGGAAAGTGCTAATTCAGGTGGCGGCTATTAAAAGCTCAGACATGTGGCGTGAGGGGAAGTGGAGGGGGTCACAGTGGAATGAGCTTGGAGTAGGGAGGGGAATAAAGTATGAGTAGCAAGCCAAGAGTTGAATATCGCTACTTCGCTCGCTCGACATCAAGCGATGAGGTTATAGATAGAGCGTTGGTGTGTGTAGATAGGATGAAACTATGCCACGTTTACATGGAGTCTTGAGTTCCATCTATCAACCATGTAAACAGCCAGAATCCACCTTAACTGGATCGTTACAATCCATGTCATGGATACTTAGAACAACCCATGTCAACAGTTTTACTATATTGTGTGGAGTTAACTTTATCTATCATGGTTAGTGGTTACAACCTATTTTCGGCAATATATGTGAATAATTATCCACTTTAAGTCTTAAATAATAATTTACTCAATATCCACTCTCAATATAACAACAAAACTACCACAAAACAAACAAAAAGCAAATAGCTTTGTTTTGAGAGAATTGAACCGTTGCTCGGTAGGCCTACTTGTCATGAATATAGTAAATACACAAGACTTAGTTCGATCCATTGTACTCAGTACTCAGTACTCAGTACTCAGTAATGGACGTTTACAAAGCTACGGTGCTGCAGGCGAGGTGTTCCCACCCTGTGTTAATATTCGGGATGTGTCGCTCTTGCACCCTTTAGAAACCAAAAGTCCCCCCCCCCCCCCCCATGTGGCTATTCCAACTGTTTGCTCTATGGTAATCCTCAATTAAGTAGTTTAACTCGGTTTATAATTGAATTGTATTGTTTTTGTAGCCAGCCGCACTAATCGAATATATGTCAGTGTGACAACAATTCAGTTATTAATAACGTAAAAATGTTCAGCTAGGTTATCAGGTGGGGAAAAGCTACATCGGACCCTAAATACAAATTTGCATTCATTGAAGAGTAGAGATAATTCCCCCCCCCCCCCCCCCCCCCCCCCTATTGTTTCTGACCCTTGAAATCAAAACTTCTTGACCTGTACAAAAACATAGTGAACTGAAATGTTTCTTCTCTCGAATTTCTTTTCGTGAACACGTGAGAACTTTATTAAAACAGTCTGAAATAAATAATTAGTCCTCTCAAGTATTCTCTCACGATTTGGAGAAAATATTTTTTTCTCTAATAAATGGGGCTCAGCCCCAGACTTTCTGCGTGGATTGCCAACGCCTGGGTCCAGCCGATTCCCTCCCCCCACACATTTTTAAAACATACCATTTACCTGTCTGGACTACTCAAATGTAATACCCCCCCCCCCCCCCCCCCTCCGTACGAAAGCATCGATCATAAGGGCCGAATGTGCAAACTGCATAATTCTTGTAACCCAAATAGAACTGCATTATTCCATCGGATTCAACATCCATTTGAAAACAGGTCAGTTTTTTATTTATCTTTACGAAGTCTTGAGCAATTAAAACTTTAAAAGCTCTTTACTTGCTCTAATTATGACTTAATGTACATCAATCGAACACAAACGCAAATAAAATGAGTGCATGGAATGAATGCAAGCTCTATGATAGACTGTAAATATTGGATATAAGGCGATCAAAACATACTGAAATAGAATAATTCTAATGTTAAAGAGATATTCGGTAAGAAGGTAGTTTCCAAACCTACTGACTAGTAAAGTATGACTTGAGGCTATCGGTATCCATTACCATAATCATAATTAGCTCAAAATACCATCATATTATCCATGTTATTGTATTTACATTATGGATATATTTCCTGGTAAAAATATGAAGACACTCACTACATTTTAAAAATATGTTTTATTTATGCATAAGCATAACGCATTATTAATTTAACCTATACAGTTCAGTTAGCATTTTTTCCGTTCTTTTTTTTCATTTTAAACAAAATTAAAATTTATCTTGCATAATTTTCATAGCGAAAGACTAGAAAGACTAGAGAGAGACTAGAGAGAGAGACTAGACCACGAAGCTTTGAACATTAGTCGAGTCGTCTTTAGACTTGCTCGGCACCAACCCGTTAATCTGCGACTGCATTAATAATAACAGATTAATTTTAAACGAACTTGTCAGAGAGAATGTGACGTCACAGTTTGTACAAAAACACTCGTGTTTTATTATTTATAAGTGACCTTATTCGTTACCCTATGAACTTTGTCACCTACATTTCAGAATTAGTGAGTTAATTGATGCAAAGCTTTCAAGATTATGTGATGTGATCTAGTATTCAGGCGGTGGCTGCTTGGGAAAGCCTCGATAAACTTAATTGCGATGGCGGGAATCGAATGAAGAACCTTCTGAACAAGAGCTACGTGCTCTAACACTGAGCCAATCTTATTTCTCTGGCTTTCGAAATCGGACATTTTATTGTTTTATGTTTAATTTTCAAAGATTAGAACCCGAACCCAACTCGAACACTAGACTTCAACAAATATTTCTAAACCAGAACCCCCAGCCAAACTTCATTTTTTCGCTTTTGTCAATTTTATAAAGCACAGCTGAACTTTTTTTCAGATCATTAATTCAAATTCAAACGCGATTTATTAGTTAGCTGAACCTGAAACCAAAACTAAACATTTTTTAAGGTTCTTTTCTCTAGTAATTTATTATTCACACATGTTTACTTTACTGTTTCGTTTCGGGGCAAACTAAAACATCAATCACTGTGAATCACAGTTAGGAACATCAAACGTTCGCAGATCGACGTGCTTATGAACCCAATGTTTTTAAAACAAGCTTGAATACATCCAAATCACTCATCAGTGTTTGTGTGTGTATTCAATTAACTGGTTTCAACCCAAAATCCACATGATAAAGAGAGAACTGTCATGGCTGGATCGCTGTAATGAGGTAATACCAGATAGGTAATTGGACGCTATTCATAACCGACGAGTGTTTAATGTTATTATAAAAGAAGACTCTCTCTGTCAGATACAACGTGTGACATCAAATCAAACATATCATAAACCGCGCATGCGCACCCACGCTTTGTTCTGTCTGTTACACCCCCTTGCAAACACCCTAAATCATTATGTTTTCTGAAGGGCGTAAGGGCTGGTGGGCGTTTAGGTCACAAAGTGGGGCCGAGATAATGAATGTAATTTTTTTATTTACTCAAACTAACCAAGAATCGAAGAGGGGGGGGGGGGGGCTTGTTGTGAATTCTTTTCCGTATATATGAACAAATCACACTCCAACACTTTCTAAATGTGTCAATCATTACTTCTGCTGTAATCACATCGAGTCATTAACACATCCATGCATATTTATAACAGTCAGTACCGTATCAACATGGTAGGAAACTACATACACGTTTGACGTATTGCATTTCACATTTATAATTATACTTCTATTATGATTGATTTAAATAACGATGTTGGTGACAGTAGAGATTATAAGTTGATGATATAACAATTCCTTACTGAGGTAATGACAGTGAGCACTCACTGATAATGACGTGGTGAATTTAACACTATAAAACTATTTGTTCTGAATGGAGTGAGCATATCCGAACATTATAGTTTCCATTCATCAGTTGTACAACTAATTGTAATTGTTTGACACGTGAACCAACTGCGAAGATAAGAACGCAACAGAACAACGCTAGTTGAAGGAAACAAACAAACAAACAAAACGGGCACCGCATTTTGACATTTAGCTGGAATTGTTTACTCGCTGCTTCGTCGAGTCGCAGCTAAATATAGCGACACACAGATGAGGCGACGTAATATAGCTCACACAATACGTTGAGCCTGGAATATTTGTGTTCGGAGAAGGAAGTGATTTCTTTGTATACGTTATCAGAGGCTGCTCAGAAATAGATCCACTGGCGAGAGAATATGCTGACGTTTCATTGTAACACTTTATAAGAATGTCCTTCAGATACGGCGAGGGTAGAAAGTAGTTTCGACGAAGCTTAATTTTGAGATATTAATTTTTTTAATTAATCATTTTCTCAACGGGCTTGGTGTAAAACTACTTGGTACAGAGACAGCTTCCGTGAGCTCTAACTAAACGCTGTGTCCGCTGCCAGACAGCTGTTGTAGCAGCGCTTCAGCTGTTTGTGCACCAAGCTGCCCCGGGGCAGGGCAACCGAACGCGGCTCTCTGCTCTTCACGCCCCTGGGGGCTACACGGACCAACACTCGCGTGTTTTTTGATTGAAACTTTTATTTTATAATACACTGATTAAAACGCAGCAACATTTTAGGGGTTTTTGTTTCCAATGAAATAATGAATTACTCTTTCACCTTTCACTTCCTGGTCACAGCCACACGGGATGAGGGGAGGTGAAACCGTTTTCCCCCTTTCTACTCTTTATTTCATTTCATTTTTCTTTTGTGAGATTAACTTTGCTTCGTGGTATGAAATAAACCTTTTTTCTGGATGTCAGTTTGGCCAGAGGTTGCGTAATGTATATTATGTGAATTAACTGCAAAACAGATAATTATGGCTTATATTATACACATGTATTACTTTACATTTAAACACACAATGTCATTTATACGACTTTTAATGTGGAATTGCCCAAGCCAGGTTGAATCAGAGTATTTTAATAAAACTTTTCTAATTGGATAAATCTACCAGATCACAACTCATAATGAGCATGGACTATTTGACACTTTTTAATGTATTATGTTTAATGAATTATAAATAACTTCTTACAAAATTATACGTGCTTTGAAATTTCGAACTTGCATGACTTGCAAAATGTTCTATTGCTTTCCAAAAATTAACGTTTTCGTTGTTCAATATTGCACTCTTTCATAGCTACACGGCTTTCACTAACTAATTTGCTATCTGTGCTTTCACATTTTGTTTTATTGAATGCGCCCTCCCCCCCTTCTCTCTCTTTCTCTCTCTCTATCGCACAGTCAATAGATCTCATATAGCGTATTCTGAATCAACAACACTCGGGCATTTAGATATATGTTATGTCTACTTCGTTGGTTGGTTTCACACTTCTTGGAATCCGTATCGAAAAGCCGATCCTCGGAACCAATTTCACGTTATTAATAATTTAAAATAGTTCTTTTGATGAATGGATACCGGGAAGATGAGCGGAGCGGAACAGCGCGGTTAATTACGCCGGACCTTTGTGCATGAGGTCAATCGAGACGAGGCGGTGTGATTATAGGGCAGGTGTGTTTGTGGATGGCCGACTTTCTGACAGAAGATGAGCCGACATCTGTAAACAATGATTTCCACTGAAGAGGAGAAGTCAGACGCTTTCAATGGGGGCGTATCTAACTATAGATAGATCGTTAGCCCCCCCCCCCCCCCCCCCCCCTCCATTAAAAGCGCCGCTTTAGCTGTGAATTAAATCTTCATCTGCATGGGACCATAAATATCCACCTCTCATTATGTACAGCCAATAAGCAAAGCTTCAGAAACGGCACCGTTCGCGGTGGCTCATGCGGTTAGAGCTCAGGTCCTAAGCGTGGGTTCGAACCCCGCATAAGGCATGGGTTTTTACTTTTTTTGCAAGTTTTTCACCTTCATCATCTTCAGAAATGAAGAGATGGAGGCCCTCCTATCAAAGAAGAAGAAGCTTAACAAGAAGGATGGATCAGCAACAACAAGACTAACCAGGAACCTCCAGCCACGGGATGGTCAAGAATAGAAGAGATAGAAGTGAGACAGTGGACCTGGGTGTAGATAAGCCTCGGCTTAGGTGACACCAGGCGTATAGTTGTATTAATAAATAAAAAAAATAAAAAATGCATCGTCGTCTCGAGTAGATGATTGCAACGATAGAGACATAGAGCAACAATAATCATTGAGATACAGCTTATAAGGGTAGTTATACATACCCGAACGCTCCACCGAATGAACTGAAGTGCTACAATACAACGCGTATTAAAGAAGCCCCCTCGCTTATCTGTCTCGATAAAACGCGAGGTTTGCAATCACCAGTGTGATATCAACACCCAAATCCATCTGCTACCGTGCAGTGACGCACCGAGGGGTCGCTGCACTGTCTGCAGCGACCACGGCACCTCAGACAGGCTCGCGACTACATCGCACCTGTTGGGGCCAAAAAACTAAACTGCCAAACGATATTTTCGAGATAAGATAATCGAACCCGTTGAACCTAATTCGAGGTACATAACCCCAGTGTCGTGCTCGAACATGCAAATATTTCTTGTTGTCAAGTTTGCGCACGTGTTTGCTGATCGTTTTAAAGCCCCACCTGGTGATTTTTGCACGGAATGGAAAGGAATTTTAATTTTTAAATCTTTTTTGATACAATTTGCTGCTAAGTTCAATAACCTTGATTTGATTGTTATGCGTATCATCTTCATCCATGTAAATATTGATTTCAGTGTTTCAGATTATTATACATGGGTTACGAATTATTGCATACTGGTGTGGGGGAGGTGTGAGGGGGGGGGGGTATATAAGGGGAAAGGGAAGATAATTTGAGAGCTTATCAAGGGTATATTTAATATAACTGTCACACATTTACACTGAAAGATCCATAAAGAATCCACAGAAACGCGACAAATAATCTTTGTACTCTGGTGTGCTTTTAACCTACCTTACAGTAACAGGTGTTTCATTTTCCTAGTTTGGTATTTACCTATCCATTTGGAACCCATAATTTAAAAAATAAAATAAACATTGTTCTTAAAATTAGCATACCCTTCGGGTACTTCTATCCTTACAGATATACCTTCCTCCTCCACACATACTCTTGTTCATAATAATTCCAATAGGTTCAATGCAGGCTTATCTCAGTCTACCTTCAGGTTGCCCGCAGAAAGTAAGAAATATAGGTATGTAAACAATTAGTCCCCTATGTTGTGGCCATGCTAGTAGTATAATTATCAATTATTATGCATTGACTCCAGTGAGTGATATGGAATATACAGGTCTGTAGAGCAGAAACGGCTTGTATCGGTAATGTGCGTGGTGGGAATCGAACCAGAACCTACAGAATGAGAGGTCCATGTGCCTCCACCAAGCTACACAGCGAACAGTGTTTGTCTTCATTATCATACAAAACCGCTACTGCAGAAACCATTGAGCTAGGTTACTTTTACCTTCGCAGCCTTTATCTTAAAATTAATTAAGTAATCACTCATGTCTAAATATAATTATGTTGATTTTATCCCAGACGAACCTGTTTCGCTGAATATTCGTCTGGCTCGTAAACTGATCGTAATAAAGCAAGCTACATATTCAATTAGACCATATCTGATCTAGGTAAGCTCAATTTAATTTAGAAAAAAAATCTTTGTATGGATTATACAGCTTGGGGGAATGTTCGGAGAATGGAAGTCGATCGAGCGCGTATTAAGGGTGGACTTAATCATAGGAGGGACATGATAAAAAGTGGGTGACGTTGTTTGATAGGGGTGAGGGTGCTGATAAACGGGCTAAGCGTGCGTCTAAGTGCGGAGTTATGACTCAGACAATAAAACCTAATCTAGTCTGTGGATGCGATGACAATGTTTTGTGGGGGGGGGGGGTCCGTGAATGTGTTGGTCGAGGATACAAAAGATTACTTGTTTTTTATCGTACCTTTAAAAAAACATTAAATATGAATATTTTGGAATGATACGAGAATAGATATTATCAATATTTTGTGATTTTCTCCAAAAGCGAATGAAAATTAATTGTGTTTGGATTGTATTAGACAATTTCACAAAATATATCTTAAATTGTCTGTAATTCCATCCAAACATAATATATTTTTAATCCTTTTTTGAGAATGTCCGCAGATCTTGATAATACGTAGCCCGGAGTCATACCAACTTGTGAATATTGAATATAATTTTAAAGATTCGTCAAAGCATTTTTGTGTTGAACTCACCAGTTATTTATTAAAAGGCAAAGTGAAGATAACCTATAACATCTCATAACCTTTAGTAATCTAATCTAACCTAAGCTTGCTAACATGTCCTAACATGATTTAATGAAAGTTTTGCTCTTCCCTAGAAACAAGACCTGGGCTAACACAGCCCAAGCTTGCCCAAATAATAATTAAAAATATGAAAATAAATGTGAAACGTGGATAGATACTAATAAATATGAACAGTGTAACGAGTATTAATAACACTAGAGGTGTTATTACGAATGCACGTTTAACACCAATCATTATCTCGCACAGCTGCTACTGTGTGTGTTGCCGATAACTAGACGTACAACGGTACAATTAGCTGAAGGCATACATTAGAAATAAGACAAAAACTCGTAAAAGTCAACATTGAAATGCAGGTGAAAGCCGATACTAAACTGGAGGTCGTCAACATTGCATAAATGTGAGGAAGAAAAACAAACCAAGTGCCGACCTTAAACTGTTGCCTTCGGTTGTCTGAGTTGGGCTGAGGCAAGGCTGTTGGCAGTGACTTCAAGGAGGGGGTGAGATCGCACTCAAGCACGTCAAGGCCGTTGGCAGTGACTGTCAAGGAGGGGGTGAGATCGCACTCAAGCACGTCAAGGCCGTTGGCAGTGACTGTCAAGGAGGGGGTGAGATCGCACTCAAGCACGTCAAGGCCGTTGGCAGTGACTGTCAAGGAGGGGGTGAGATCGCACTCAAGCACGTCATGGCCGTTGGCAGTGACTGTCAAGGAGGGGGTGAGATCGCACTCAAGCACGTCAAGGCCGTTGGCAGTGACTGTCAAGGAGGGGGTGAGATCGCACTCAAGCACGTCAAGGCCGTTGGCAGTGACTGTCAAGGAGGGGGTGAGATCGCACTCAAGCACGTCAAGGCCGTTGGCAGTGACTGTCAAGGAGGGGGTGAGATCGCACTCAAGCACGTCAAGGCCGTTGGCAGTGACTGTCAAGGAGGGGGTGAGATCGCAATACCCAAATAACCTCATGTAACTATCCTCACCCTGACGAAACAGTCAAATCCAAAAGTACCAACTTAATTGTCTACTTGTCTATTTCCTACCACTACTTGAAACAAGTATGTAAGTGATAATTTATGGCCGTGTATTGGATTGGATACCTGAAGCCCCAAACACTAACGAACGTACCTAATGAGGCTTGTGCACTGTACTATAAGCGGAATACCGCCGTATGAAAGAATGCCAGAAATCTGTTGGTTTGCGTTGTAGCAGGGTGCATGAATTGGGCTGTGGATGAGGATCTGAAATCGGCATGACATCATAAGAAAAGGCCCAACTGAAAGGTGCACGTTACAGCCACTATTTAGGGGCGCGCTACAAGCTACCTCGGAGGACTCATAGTTTCGGCGAAGGAGAAGAAAGAAGAAGAAATAAGGGAAGAAGAAGGGAGCAGAGGAGGAGTAAAGAAAGCCATTAGGCCCGCGTGTAATCATTAGAGTATCATACACACAAAACAAAAATCCGCTATTATTTCTCCCCTGAAAATCCGTTCTTGTAATTAAGTTGGTATTAATTCAATAAAGACACATAATTTAAATTGTATTTATTGTCATTACGGTGTAGTAAGACAACATATGATATAGTTTTATATCTTTGTCCGTGATAAGATAAGGGGCCATACAATTTATCGGCACTTAGTCCTTAATTTGTTTATCTGTTTGTCTGATAAGATTGTAGTCATTTCGGCATTGTGGGAATAGATACTATGAGATCGAAATCTATAAGCTATATAGTTACGATTTCACACATTTTTATTTTATGTTGACGTAAAGACAAAGAATACCATGCTATGTTATTATAAAATGTATTGTGGGGGATTGAGGAACAATGATTTTAATTTTTAAATAATCGCCCTCCCCCTCTCCTTAAATGTTAAAAAAAGCTCTAAGGTTAGCGGGGAGTATGGAATACTTGAAGCTCTACGTGTTAGCAGGGAGTATGGCTCTACGTGTTAGCAGGGAGTATGGCTCTACGTGTTAGCAGGGAGTATGGCTCTACGTGTTAGCAGGGAGTATGGCTCTACGTGTAAGCAGGGAGTATGGCTCTACATGTTAGCAGGGAGTATGGAATAGTTTAGTCTCTAGCGAGCGAGAAGATAGAGGCATGTGTGAGTGTGTGTGTGTGTGTGTGTGAGTGTGTGTGTGACGTATTGTGACCTCATTCCCAGTCCATGTGCGCCAGCCGCACTTGTTTACCATCGTCTCGCTTCAACCTTGTCAAGCCAGGCAGAGCCAGTGCTACTCGATACAATATCACACGTCTCAGCTACTACATTTCACACATTGTACTTGCGTCGTACTTTCCATGGAGCCATCTTCGTAGTGAGCAGGGTTGATTTGAAACACATCTTGGGGTGCCCATTGCCCCCCCCCCCCTTAAACAAATACTCTTCACTTCCCCAATATTCCCATCAAAAATCCAAAGAGTACAAATAACGATCATTGCACGAATTATAAAAGTACCCACACATTGCTGTCTCTGTGATAAGAAATGATCATTTGAAAATAGTTATCCACGCATATCAACAAACGATATTATTTTGATTATCTTTTAATGCAAATGGACGGATTTGAACAGTGAACAACTGAATAGTAAACGTCAGTTCGGGAGGTGGGTCTTTATAACGTTTGTCAATCCTACTTTAAACGTAAACACGTTTGTCTCCTCGCCAAATATCTGCCAGGTGACATTATTAACTGAAGGCTACGGTACATTCGCCATTTGCATATTGAACGCTGGCTGGGTAGGACTAGGAGCGGCCGTGTGAATCACTGACGAGAAAGTATCGATGGTTTTGTCGAGATCTGAGCCCATTGAGAAGAAACTCGGGTCTGCGTTCCAGGATGCGAAACCTCAACATCGCGTTGTGGCTGAGGAAAGCAAATACTCAGTCAGGATTCAGGACGATTCGGATGTGGGAATTGAACAACTTCCTGGTTTAGAGGCTGAGAGAGTGAGGAGAGAGAGAGAGAGAGAGAGAGAGAGAGAGAGAGAGAGAGAGAGAGAGAGAGAGAGAGAGAGAGACCACAAGGCACACCTGTAGTGTTTGTAGCAAGTAGACCTACTTAGTTTCGTGTTGTTGTTCAAAGGTTGTGTTGACTTCTTTGATCGCCTCAGAGCGTGATTGAATGCATAACAGAGACGTCAAGCAACGAGGCTAATCGAGAGAACTATCGTAGCGTATTTTATTGATATGTCGAGAACGCTTCCAGATATTGAATTGTATCAATTATTCATACCCGGGATATGGTTTTGTATCAGCTTAACAATGAATTTACGACTTTAAAATGTTGTAATTGTCAAAATGAAAACAAAATTACTGATTAATATGACGTTTACAAATTGTTTTGGAATCAATATAGGACTAATGGTAAATTATTCATTAAAGTTTATGTTGCACGGCACAATGCTATTTTGTATTATAACGAAAGTATTTACAAGCCTGGCTTATGCCCGTTTAACATTAAATTATTATTTTTGCGGCATATTTCTAATTTAATTTATTCAAATTTAGCATAATTGGTTACTAATCGTGCAAGGTAACCCAGACGCAAGATATTAAAGTTTGGGAAATAAATACGTGCTACAAGTGTCCTACTTTTTCAATCATAATGCGAATTTCGGGATGGAGTCCCCCTAATGGAAATATTATTCCTTATATCACGTTCCTTTTTTATCATCTAACCAATTCTCGAATTGGTTTAAAACAGATTTTTCAATTCCTTCCTCTTTTCTTCCAGTCTTTTCATTTCTCATATCCACCCATTCCCTCGCGTATCCGGGATTATCTGCTGGATCTGGGCCAATATTGGTCGGCCTCTTTTTCTATTTCACTATGTACTACTATTTTATAAATACCTTATACTACTGCATGAAAAATAATTATTGGAGGGCGAATGGAAAGAACAAATTGTAACAAATGTACATAAAACTTCGTTGGTCACTTGGGTCAAGATAATACTCGAAATGAGTGCGATAATCATGAATCAAAACGTCATAGGTTATGACGCAAGTAAAAGTGAATACAACACTGTACGCAATTGAGTCACATCTAACCAGTGACACGAAGCGCTTTGCTAACATGTTTACCTCACAACGCGAGCTGGGCCGAACCAATAAGACTGTTGCCACTATCATGCTCAGCATCTTTGTTGTCCGAGAGACGAACTGGAGACCCAAAATTAATGGGTACCGAATTTATGTTTATCGGCATTTGTTTACTTGTTTACTACAGTTATTTACGTATTTCTAAGATTTTTTACTGCTGTACGACCCCCCAAATTAGTGTATTTTATAATTAATTCTAATTAATAATAGTGTTAGTTTAAAAGATTTTCCAAACATGTATTTATAAATAAATTAAAATTATCTTCTAATTGTTATTATTATTATTTATTGCTTTAAACACTGAGCTCATCAGTGCCTCTTATTATTTTATTTAAAAAAACGCAAAAAATAATTTAATCCAGAATAACCTGTGTTTAATCCGAAATGCTGCGAGTCCTACTTTAACATTCACTAACTAATTACTGATTGAAAGCATCACTCACCCCAACCAACCCTTCACTTGAGTAGTCGAGACGAGCCGGCCTTGTCTCTCGCGCGCCACAGCTTGCCCACCACGACGCACATGTACTTATAACAGCACTTACACTACACTTACACTATCACTGCACTGCGGTACAACAGTCTATATAGGTCCTACTCGTATCGAGCTGGAGGGCGACTGATATCATATGGATGCAACAACATTAGCATAATAGTCTAGTCATACCAACAACAACAACAATAACAATAACAAACAAGTGCGGAATCAAGGAATTAGTAATACTATCCTCGACAGTCATCGAACCCGGGTATCTCACTGCCATGTGGGCCCCTTTACTGCTAATAATTATTCATAATAATAATAATAATAATAATAATAATAATAATAATAATAATAATAATAATAATAATAATAATAATAATAATAATAATAATAATAATAATAATAATAATTATAATAATAATAATGTTTAGTAGGAAACCTTCCTAGGGTGAACTTGCCCCTCTTCAGGTTATTATGGTGTAAGGAGGATTGGGAGGAAAGGAAATATTATCCAAGAGCTATTATGTTGGCGTTTGCGTTTTGACTGAGGACATCCATGGGAAAACCATTCAGTCAGGTTTGCCGGTTGTCGGTATCGAACCAGCGACCTCCCCATTGCAGCCTGTCGTCTTGTCGCTGAGCCAAATCTTTATCGGTTACATTTATTTTCAATTATGTCGGAAATTTATTTCTGTCAAAAATGACATATTTAATATTTATCTACTTACTTATACTTGCCTATCTGCTTCCGTGGCTCATGCGGTTCGGCCACAGGTCCTCAGCGCATGTCACCTATAAGGACGTGGGTTCGAAGCCGGAATCCCGCATTAGACATAAGTTTTATGCAATTGTCCTTCATCTTCATCTGTCACCCCTCATCGTCTCAATTAGCATGATTGCAATAATTGAAACGTAAAGCAACAAGAACTGTGCACTACATGGCAACGCCGCAAACTCACCTGCACGTGACACGACGTGGCAACGCCGCATTCTGGTCGCGATGGCCCCCGTTATGCGATTATGAGATCCTGGTCATGTCGGCAATAGGTCAAGGCCACACAGATAATTGGAGTGATGATTGTCTGGCGGGATCGTTAAATATTGAAACCGGCATTTGCTTCAATCCATCTACTCAGAGGAAATGCTCGGGGATCCGAATCTCATTAACGTAGAAATCTGACCATTAATTGATCCTGTATGTCCTGCTGTAGCTGTAGCTGTTCTGTAGCTGTAGTGTACTGTAGCTGTGCTGTAGCTGTAGCTAGATCACGCGACACAGCCGCAGATAGTTCGCGGACCGACAGTGATTTTGACAGATTTTAGGTCCAAATGTTCCAGGGCAAATATTAATCAACATAACTTCAGAAGTACCCAATACTTCTAATTGTGGTAAAGGGATTTGGGCTCGGATTCGGGTAAACCATGAGATACAATGTTATTTCCAAAAATACCAATAGATATCTATTTTAGTTTCTCAATTCAAGCTTGTATAGGACTTCTCCACTGTTTCTCAAAAAAAGATGTTATTTTTTAATTTCAGAGCTATCCAAAGAGAGCACAATTGCTGACTAATATTTTTAATTGAGATATAAAGATCATACACAGTCGGATAACACAATTAGTGTAGAAGACTTGAAGGAAATTCGTGTTCTCACCTTACCTTGATTTAATATTGATAATGAAAATAATAATAATAACACTTACATAACTTATAATATTAATGATTGATAAACAGGCTGTGATGACTGGAGCAAAATCAACAATATAAAAGCAAATGTAGGTCATACGCATGTCAGAGGCCAGCGTAGAAGTAAGTATGAACATATACATGAGTGAGTACACGTGCTGGCTATAATATGTTCCACACGAGTGAAGAGGGGAGGGGGTTGGTTGGATTGGAACATAATACTCGGGGGAGTTATGGTATAATTATATAAAATGCAGCCACGATCGAGTATCTTCATAGCTACTTGTTGGGTGCAGCTGTACTTGATCATGGTGATATTACCTCAAAGATGGGCGCCATAATTTGAAACTCTACTTCAGTAGGTTACTGATGGTAAGAATGATGTGATGCACCATAAAATTGAATTATTAACACTATGTATACTTTTATCGACAATTTTGTCTAATCAAAAATAAAATTATTTACGGGATATTTGCCGCGTGCGCTGTATAATGTTCTCTTGTATTATTACTTTCTATGAATACAATAATTATTGTATTGATTATTGTAGGGTCAGTCGCCTGTACTAGGTCCATAGGTATATATAAATTTGTGTAGCCCATACAAGAACGCAGACAAGTTTTGTGGGATTGATTTTGTGTTATAGAGAAATGGATACATATAAATCAATACAAAAATAATAGTTATAATTATATTTAAATAAGCTCGCGGCTGTTTCTAATAAATAGGCAACCTAGTAGCGCTTATAACTATTTGCTATATGTAGCCGCTATTTCAGGATCAAAACAAGTAGTCGATACAGTAGCTCGTTGTCTTATCCCGCATAACGGTCGCGCACCTGTTGATTGGATACCCAGTACAATTTCTCTTGCCTCATAAAACTGTAATGAATGACCTTCAATTCAAGTACTCTTATTTACGAATTAGTATTCCATCTGTACTGTTGTTTGCTAGATTATGTACAAAGTTAACGACCTATATAATGTAACCAGTGGCGTGCGGTGAGGTATGTAGGAGAGGAAGCAATAAATTACAAAATTTTATTTGGCAAACTTGTGCGAAAGGGACTGCGGTATCACCCCCGTCAGAGGTCTTCAGTTTTAGTTTTAGGTCACATATTTCCGGTGTAGCCGTACCAACTTCAAATTCTTCAATTATTGTTTTTTAATTGATCGCATATCAAATGGCGTTTTACACAAATTTGCGACAATTACATTATACAACGATCTAAAGAACTTACACGGCACGCGCTTATGTATTACGGTTGATTTCCTTCTCTCTCTTCAATGACTGCTCTGTCCTTTTCTATGTTTTTTTTGTCGCGGTCAGACCCGACCCTCCGACGCACTGCTTTTCGTCCCATTTAAAAACTGCGTATATACTCCGACTCGTCTTATGTTAACTTGAAGGCTACTGGTATTTCTTACGGCCGAGAATCCAAGGAGAACGCACTGCTTCTATGGTCTGTTAGCTGTTACGCTAATGTGTTTCACGACAGAAAATCATCATTGAACCTTGCTTATTTAGGGGAACTGCAGGTAGAGCAGAATATATCAATTATAAATTAAATTTGGGAACATGATGTTGACAAATGAGTGAATTCTGAATGGGAATAAATTATAAGCACTTAGAAAAAATGATATTTTGGTGGCAGTAGTAAGGATGTTAGGGGAAGCATTGCTTCCCTTGCTTCCCCTCACCGCACGCCACTGAATGTAACACCATCGGTTTTAAACTCGTCATAGGAAAACACACCATAAAACTTTCCAAGATAAGTTATCAATATTAATGTTTATTGAAGATCATGAACTTCAGCTGATAGCGTTATCATTGTTGCGAAGCGTTAAGAGTTTTTTGTTGAGGACTACTAAATAGTTTGTAAATAGATTACACACATTTCTACATTAGCTACTGTTTGTGGTATGTGCTGTTGATTTAGAACATTTGTAAATTAAATTAATGATAATTTATTCCTGGAATTTGTATAAATTTATAGGTATCATAGAGCATGATAATGTGTACAAAGAAACAGTAAAATGATAATTAACCATCACCATACTGTTAGAAAACAGCCTGCTTTTATCGATTAACTCTAAATTGAAAGTTCTGCGATCTTATGTGCTTTTTCATTTTTAGCCTTAATTGATTGATTGATTTGTTTATTCCTTGATGGTATTGTTTGTAAACCTTATGTCACTCACCTCGTCTCAGCTACTGCAGACGCGTGCTAACTGCTAACTCAGTAAGGCTGTTCCCCGCTAGCCTGGCGCAGATGTACCGTCCACTGTCCACACATCTGCATCCTCGTTATCTCGCCCAAACATCTTATTGATACTCGCCAACATGTTCAGTAATATCGTGCTTGGTTAATCACTCAATTATTTGCATCAGATCTGTTGATGTATTTTATTATTACCCATCGACTTCTCATTCGTTTTTAATTGAATCTATATAATAGACAATTTGATTTTGAGTGCATAAAATACTTGTTCCTAATCAAAAAATGTTTCTGAACTAGCCCTAACGTTACTATTCTCATACTATGCAAGCTGTTTCAACGAATATCAACAGATTCTTGGTGTTCTTTCACACATTCATAAATACAGTTTTCCTTCCTCATTAGTGACGCCCACTGGGGTAGACGTTTCCAGATACCCAACCCAAGGTTGTAAATCATCTCTAACTCTAATAGATCTGAAATTTCATGAACTCGATCGATTTTTTTTTGCTGAATTGGGGTAAACCAATGACGTCTTAAACGTCCATTAACTTTTCATCAGAGCTGTATGTCAATTCGTTGATTGCTGAATAGTGATGGGACGGTCACTTCAGCCAAGCGATTGAGGTATTGAGTGGGATGAGGAAGCGTCAATATCTCAAAATAACGAAGCAGCGGTAAATTTTTCAGGTACTTTTTATTTAAGACGTAAAATATAATTGTTCACGCCTGCGGTAACGGTAAAGTTTGGTATATTATGTAACAAATTAACATTGCCTACTTATTTCATTTAATAATAAAAATAATAATAATAATAAACATAATAATGTACAAAAAGCTAAAGAACTCTGTGCACAGTTTAAAATAACGACAATTTTCAGTGCTTTTTAGACTAAATCATTAATATTCCAAATGTCATGACATTTAAAGATAAAAAGTCGTTATTTCGCACTGCCTTTCAGACAAGAATATCAACCCAAGTTAGTTAAGTAAAAAGTAAGAGCAGTGGTGAAAACAATATCTTTACACTGATATTCGAACAAACACAGCTGTACAAAAAAAAACAAAGTTTTGCATATTTTATTAAGAGGCTATAGGCCTAATATTTCTCGATTTCAGTCAATTTTTTTGTTGCACAATTTGGCTTTTAATTTATCGAGAAACTTCACAATTTTTGGTTTGCCAATTTCTTTTCCATATTTCTATTAATAATTTATCCTTAACATAAGTAAATGTAAAACGAATTCACAACCTATCAAAATTGTATTCAACTAAACAAAAGTGAATAATAATTATAACCTGTATAAGGCTGAAGAACAAACTATGGAAAACTAAAGTTTATATCATAGTTAAATGATTATGATCCAACGTGTCAGATTAAAAATATAATTATTATGTACAAATTACCGAATTCTTGTTCCGTTTGGTCTCGCGGGGTCGTGATTGTTATGGGACTACTTCAAGTAATGAGAAATGATCTGAACATGAGAAATGAAGCAAACGATGACAATGAAGCGTCGGCGTTGATTGGAACGCCAACAATATATATTTATTACTAGTTCCGTCTGAACAACGATCACATTTGGTTTCCTCTCATTGGGTAGGCCCTACAGTAGTGCCATAGGAAAATCAGAACTTAAATGCAGGCCCAAAAATAATCCACAATAATGTAAGGTATTATTATTAGATTTGAAAACACAAGGCTTAAAAAGCTATCTCAATCTACGTAAGCTTATTTTGATTGAAAAGCCAAAGCGGGTAATGTCCAAAAAACATACGATGCATCAATTATCGGCAAAAAGCTGTTTATGGAAAACCTTTAAACCAATCGTATTTTGATCCCGTGTCAATCAAGTTCCGTACTACCAAGGCACTTGCAGCAAATGTTCGCTTGACTGATTATGTGAATTAGAATAGAGTCCATTGCTTTTACGTCCAGGATGATGCAACACAGTCGTACCCCCTTTGGCTTTTAGTTTATCTCTAATTACTTATCCTCGGCTTATGGGACAGACATGGCCAAAGCATTGTAAACGCCTACAAAGCATAGAATTTGACACACATAGCAGACGAAAAACACTGACGGCATTTCTAGATCTTACAAGAATACATATAATAAAACCACGTGGTCGTATTGCCGAACCACGTGGGGCATGATCTACATTCACATGTCATTGGAAATTGACTCAGGAGAAATAACTTTCCCGTATATATAGCACAAATTGACTACAGAAAACCGTATGTTTTACTGTTTTGCATGTCTGTGTGTAGGTAACTCTCTATTGACCGTTTGTATCTCAAAAACATTAATTAGATCCTCCGGTATTAATAAAATACGGCTTCACAAGTGTAAAAAAAGAATACTTTCGAAGACAATTTTGGTTCCCCTTTCGTAAAACTGAGTCATTTCCTTGGGCATTTTTATCACAGACTTGAAACGTTTGTATCATTCCATGTTATCATGATATATACGTATATATATATATATATATCTCTATATATGTATATTATTTAAATTCTCCTAGCAAAACTATTTAAAAGCCAGAAGCAGACATACAGAAAGATTAGACATATGTAGAATCCATTGAAAGAGGAGTTCTACATTCTTATTGGTTTAAACACAGAGAAGTAACCTGCATAATTTGTTAATTTTATTACCACATTTTGTTAAAAATTTAATCACGTCTGCTAAACTATCGATTTCAGGAAACGAATACGTAGTGAAAACATTGAGTCCTCTAATCTATACATCTCTCTACAATATATAGTTTTGTTTTTGCTCTATACTATGAAAACATTAAATTTTATAATTTTCAAAATGTTATCGCTTGGTGAGATTGTGTCGCGACCCCCTGACCTGTCAATATGGCAAACGTTTATTGGTGGGCGCCTTTAGGCATGCATACATTTCAACCCCTTCAATCCCTGACGTACAACACATCCTCTCATCGTGTGCGTCCAACCATACGCTACATTACATCATTAACATCCAACCATACGCTACATTACATCATCAACAAACAGAATTACTTTTGTGCTGACAGCGTTTCCGACTTTTCAATGTCAATATATAAATATCCAAAAACTGATATCAAACCTCGTTTAGATTGTGGTACATTGTTTTAAAAATAACTCTGTATATTATTACTCTCTAGCATGTTCAAGAGTGAAAAAAAAAAACCTTTGAGTGAACACGAATTTGATTGGAATAATGTTCTTGTTATGTTAGTGGGACGAGTCTTCTACGGACGATTCTGATGATACAACTGTGGGATATTAACAAATCCCACAACTGGGCAGTCCCATTGGTACTGGATGGATCAAGATTCTAGTGACGTAACGAAATTGTGATACACTTGCGATTGGAGTTCCGTGAAAATGGCAGCGTGCGCGCACGAATATTTCTGTTCCGTGGCGACATTGTTGTTGTTGTTGTTGTTGTTGTTGTTGTTGTTATTGTTTGTTTCTTGATTACTGTAACAACAATCCGTTAACGTTTTACCTAAAATACCGTTATTATATTTAAACTCGTGACTATCTACACACTTGGACGACCAGCTCATGGCTTCTGATATCCTGGTGATCTGCGACCGCCGGTCAACCGTTCTCATCTCCCGCGCCGTCAGCACCGGACTGTCTTCCTCCTTCGCCCCCCTCAGGGCGCCACTGTCGCTATCTGCCGGCGAGCGTCGCGAACTAACCGTCCCACAATTAACACTCCCAATCTCACATAAGGCATCGTTGTTGACCCGCGTCGTGTCGGTCCGAACAACTAGATTATTGTCAATGTCCTGGCGAGGTTTCGTGTCGGCACTCAAGAACCCGTACGAGGGCGACTTGAGATCGCACATGGGGCTTGAGAAGGGCGAGTCTTTCGCCTGGAATTTACAGAAGACGGAATTATCGGGAGAGGAATCGAACCTGGGTCGTTTGGCTAAGGAGAGATCGTTGCTGAGGATGTCGTCGAACTCGGGATGTTTGACGAGGGGAGAGGGGGTAACGTCCATGTCCTGGGAGACGAGCTCCTCGAAGTCGGGCACTTTTGTCAACGTCGGAGTCAACTCGAGTTTCGTCGGTTCCGGCTCGATCGTGTCGATGTCGATGTCCACGACGTTGACCTCTTCCTCGTCGTCGTCGATGGAGGTGAGCATCCTGGGGGTAGGCGGCATGTAGAACTGACTGAGGACGTCGTGGATCTCAGAGTCCTCCACTTCGTCGTAGCTGCGCTTCTTGGCCGCCGTCCTCGCGTCCTCGGCCGTCCTCGTCTCCGGCGTCGTCCTCGCGTCCAGCAGACTGCCGAGCGCCTCCAGGGGCTGCACGGCGTCCTCCTCGTAGGGGCGCTTCCTCAGCCCGCCACCCTCCGCGTCCAGCAGGTTGACCGGGTTGGCGAGCTCCTCGAGGGGTCGACTCAGCTCGTCGTCGAGCCCCGTCACGTCGACCAGCTCCTCGATAGTCTCGTCGCAGAAGCAGTCGAGCGAGGTCTTGGTCGGCGCCTTGCGCTGCTCCGCGGGGAAGGGGGACGCGTTCTCCTTGTCGGCGTCCGGTTTGAGCCTGGGGGCCGCGGGGGAGTCCTCCTCGCACACCTTAGCGGGCTCCTCGCGCAGCACGAAGGACTTGTACGAGGGGGTGTAGCGGGGGAAGGTGTGGATCTGTTGCTTCTCCCTCCGCTCGTCCCTCGCCTCCTTCTGCAGCCGCTTCATCGTGTTGTTGATGAGCACGGACCGACGCAGCGAACTCTCGGGGTCTTCAATCTTCTTCAACTTATTGATCGATATCTTGAGCACTTTTCTACGTTCTTCTTTTAAACGATACTTGGCCGAGATCATAGTCGGCCGCGTCTTGTTGAAGGAGTGGCTGTAGTTGCGATTACTTCCACTCGTGAAGAGATCATCGTCGGAATCCAACATCGATCCTTTCATGACACCCACTGAGCGCGCGGTTGACGTCGCACTCGGCGCTGCTCTCTTCACTTCCGGTCTCGCCTTAGCACCGCCGCCTGCAACAACACAAACAAAAGAGCAATTAGATAATGCGTGACACAAGGCGGCGGGTGTTGAGCTGTACTGGTCAAGCTACGTTCACTCAAAGACCGTCTAAATTGCATTTCCGTTCAACAAACGCGGTATTACCGTTTTTATGTCAAGGCAAACAAAGAATAATAACGCTGCCCGATTTGTCTGGAACCTCTCAAGGTTCTGCGACGTAATAAGACGCCGAGCAACACTTTCCGGGCAACCGCGTCGTCGCCATCGTCCGCCGAACACGTCTGCACATGTTTGACATACGCACAATAGGAGTAGAATCACGCCCATACTTCGAGCAACTCTTGAACCCAAAAGCCGCAAAACAGGCGAACGATCAACTTCCATAACCAAACATCCGATCAATCAACTCTGCCGATACTTTGAAACCGCCCGCCTCATTCATCCGACCACACAAAGAAAAAGTGACCAGATTATTTTCCATCCTCTTTCCAAGCAAATCGCAACCATTACCCCCCTCCCTCCCTCGCCCCTCGAACTAACTGTAACCCATCCTCGCCACCATCCATGATGATATTACCCCTGGAGGTCTCGTCACATCTGGCCCCTACATCACGACCCCCCTCCCCCCTCCCCTCAACCCCCTTACGACGCTGCGACTGCACGACGCTCTGTAATGTTTTATTCATGTATCTCCTTCTCTCTCCCTCGCTGGCGCAGCCCACCACACGAGTTAGGGGTGAGTTCGGGGGCGCACTACGCGGGGGTGGGGGGGTCACCGTAGTAAACGAAGGGTACACATATCAACACCTGTGACCGACCATAAAGGCAGCCAGCAAAGAACGGAAAAAAAATCAGCTTCCTTAATAGTCACTTGGGCTCACTTACTTACATGTTTCTAATATGTCTGGGGATTAAGTTAATCGCCCTGCACACACTTGTTGATCACGTTTAAATAAATTACAGGTGAGGTTTGTTTTAAAACGGAACACTAATGCAATCAAAAATAGAACAACGTTTACTTAGTTACAAGAGAACGGCCATTAATTTCACAGATAATCGGTTCCACTCATGAATAGTTAACGAGGTCCATATAAGGTATTAACATTACCCGAGTGGAAGCGATCAATGTTCGGGCCCAATCGTTCGACCATGGTTGACACTGACGGACCCTCGCACGATTATATCAGTGATATGGTAATGACAGGTGGATGCTTCTCGCTCGCATACATTACGGGTACTTAGTAAACGACGCAACGACGCGCTTTTTATCCACATAAACGATGATGAATGACGAGAAGTTGGCGACGATGTCAATGTTTGTTGTTTGTGTTGTCGACGCTAGAGCGCGCAACGAGCGCTCACCGCCTCGTGACGTTGGCTAGCTAGCCTCGTTCCTCGACTTCCGGTGCATGGACTAATACATTTCGGAATAATGTCGGTTTGATAAATGAATGGCTTACTTTACAAGGTACGTAGGCTCCCCTCTCCACTTGGAATTCTCTTTATACATACGAGTGCAATTAAAAGCTCACAGAGAGGGGAATAATTCAAAACAAATTAATCTACAGTCTTAGTGTCAGTCAACCCCTTGCAATGAACCGACAAGAAAGTGGACCCTTTGTTTGACAGAGGGAACAGTGGAACCCGAGCCCATTCATCCACTTACTATTAATATACTTTAAAGTTTAAATACATTTAACAAATTTTGTATCAGCACAGAGAGCGTTGCGAGCGGTCTGGCCAACAGTCACTGAATATTGGATACACTACAACTTTCAACAATAAGAATTTCTTATTCCTTGGTAAAACTATTTGCCTTCTTTGGAACCAATGGGTATTTTTCAAATAATAAATAGTGCACTGCCTCCTCGAGGGAATTTCGGTGAGTTCTAGCATGGCAGTGCTCAGTGGCCGGAACGCTCGCAGCGCTGCAGTGGTGGCATTTGTCGTAAGCCAGTGCCACCCCGTATAAGTGATCAAACCACTGTGCGCAAGTGTTTGTGCGCAGATATATCATACCCGGTAGTCCTATTACAGATAAGAAGCGCATATCCCAACATATATTTCAACACGAAGAAGCTTGAAATAATGGCCGAAACGTCCCCGATTTAAAATAGTTTATGAAAACAAATGGAATGCCATCCATCCAGCCCTCAAGCCGCGTCCCTCGGGATCTCTGCTCGTCTGATAGGGGGACGCCGTGACGCCCCGACTTGTGACGCAAAGGTTTATGATAATGTTTCAATTTTGCTTGTTTTCGTTGAAAACGTAATATAAGGGAGGCGATAACAGAGATACCTTCTTTACCGTCTGCAACACTCGGAACATGGATAAGTGATTTCGGCCAATAAATGGCAAATACATTTTTACAACGATAGACTCATCAAAGATGAGTGATGACAGATAATAAAAAAGAGAACTTGATAGTTAGAGTATAAAAAAAGTTATTAACAAGTGAAATGTAGATACGCAATTGTTACGGGCAGTGGTGTATTCGAGCCCAGGCGGGCAGGCGCCGCCTAGGCACTTTTATTTGGAGGCTAGGCTAGCCTAGGCGCTTTTTCACATTAAATTTCAAGAACCCATGTATAGTATTCACAATATCTATAATTGAGAAAAAATATGTTACATTAACGTCTTCATCAGGTTTAATTTCTGTAAAATCATTTTCCGGCCACTTCAAACGATCGCCCCCCCCCCCCCCCCCTGCCCCGTGCACACGTAAATTCGACCGCCTAGGCACTTTATTTACATTTTAGGAATACACCACTGGTTATTGGGTTTATTAAAGGAAGGTTTGGATGGAGAAGTCATGTTCATTATAATTTGTCGCCCCACATCGTAGCCCACAACTAGTTGTACGGAAGTCGAGCGAATAGTTGGCTAGTTCCGAAATAGGCGAACATGGAGATAACGAGCTGATTTAGTTTTTAATGAGAAGCGAGATAAGCGAGGCGAGTATATAGCATTGTTGTACACAGGAAACACAACGAGTGTAGATAACAATCACTGGCGTCCTCGCAAGGCAATACGATGTCGGACACTCTTTAGCTGCCCGGTAAACTCCGGTTAATTCGGGGCCATTAATGCGCATGACATTATCGCAGTGTGTTTGATTTCTTGCATAAACCACTTCAAATCTATATAGCACGGCTGATGCTCAATAGTTATTACGAGAGGCACGAATTGGCGATGAAAATAATTCAAAATTAAATTTTTACCCTTTAAATAAATGTACACTGGTAAAAATGTTACTGCATTTTTCATTTTTAATACTGCTTTAACTCTTATTTTATGAATGTGGGAGGGAAAGCTGTGTCGTGACAAATTATGTTTAACAATACATTTCGATCCACACTCGTAACAAATTGTGCATAATATCTATTATGTGGGTTTAACGAGGACATGAAACAATAATAATACAAAGTCTTCAATAAGACTAGTTGGGCCGCGCAAACAGTTCCAGCCTGCTAACACCGTCACGGGAAAACTTTCCCAGCACAGAGTTCTGGTTGTTTGTTGCTATACTAACTATAAGCGCGAAGTTTGCAACTAACTAGATCACATTTTATACCGGCTCAATTAAAAGTTGAGCATGTAAGCTAACCACACACGCGCGAGGCGAGGTTGGCAGCGAGCTCGCCGTAACACGGGCTGTGGATTATAAATGAGACTCGCAACGAGGGAGTCGAGGGATTGGTGTAAAAAAAATCGAAAATATAATCGAATGTTTGATAACAAGTTTTGAATGGATTTGAATGAACGCGCTTCGGAGTCAAATCAACTCAGCGAGTGTGCGATCCCATAAAGGTGTTCTAGAGTCACAACAGAGTGTACGATCCCATAAAGGTGTTCTGGGGTCACAAGAGAGTGTGCGATCCCATAAAGGTGTTCTGGAGTCACAAGAGAGTGTACATGGGATGTGCACTGCGTACTACTCTCAATTTAAAAGGTATTTCGGTCGATTTCTGGCCACAGCATGTTATATTATTTAATTGCGAGGATAACACTGTTCGAGATTACCCGAAGATATATTCCGAACCAACAGGGCACCCGCTAGAAGACTCGTGCATTTTTTATTTATGTTTGTTGAAACTTTCGTTACCAATCAGAAATTATAAATCGGAGATAAACAAAATTTGGTGAATTCGAAAATATCTCAATTCGCTCTCGAATTTACGCTTAAACCATACAATTTGTATTAAATTAATTGCATAGAATCGCACGGAACTGATGTAGGATGTAGGATGTAGTGTTCGAGCATGCGCACGACAACAAAGTAGGCCTCCTCTGTGTCGGTCGGACTTGGTCGCGGAGTGGTATAGGAGAGAAATCGCGCGACTCTCAATAATCATCGGTTTTGAAAGACTATCAACAACAGCGTGCGGCCTATTTGCTTCCTCAGCCGAGACCAACGTCGTGAGAGCTGCCTAAACCCCAGGGGCAGACAGACAGACAGACAGACAGACATACAGACATACGTAATATTCCCTTCCTGGCGAGATATTCGCGACGACACCCACGAATAATTTGATGCGTGTGTTTTCAATGTTGTCCCGATACACTAATACCACATTAATTAGTAAACATCCAGATCCAAGAGTTTTTTTTTTTTTTACCGATGGGCGTTTGTCCTAGTTCCATATTAACAGGATGTGTGGTGGATGCTGTTGACAACTTCTAAGTATAAGATAATGAGGTTAAAACAGCTTTTGGCACAAGGAAAACTTATATACGGGTTCAACATGCTTATACCAATGACGATTCGTTGACGAAATTGTCCTATACAAGTTTACCTGATTGTGACTAGAGCCCTAATTTTCCGGCTTTAAACCTAAATACACATGCTAATGAATAATACGTGTAATAATAATGATGATGACGAGGACGAATACAAAGAATGTTATAATAGCAATAACTTTACACATACATAAATATTAAATAATGGACAAATACATTTTATATAGCCTTACTGCACGAACGTTGTAAAAGGATTGTAATCCGTGTGTTTTACATCAGCTAGAAAGAAAACAAAACCCTGGCATGGAACATGACGTAGTGGATTTCTCTCTGTGCTCAGTAAGCGATGTGAGATTTGACAAACTGCCAGCTTATGTCACAACGCCCGAGTTTATGGACTTCGGCGCATAAATCACTTAGCGTTTGTCCTTGACTCCAGTAAATGATTTTAGTGAAATTAAATAGATGCCTCCGTGAGATTCCCCTGTCTATGGCTGCGGTCAAGGCGAGGCGCTCCCACCCACACACTGTAGGCCAAGCAAAGCACTCGTCAAAGCAACACCACACGTTGATTGAAACGTACGTCAAAGCAATTAGTTAACATCCCTCCTATTTATTCATCACGTTCAAATTTAGCGCTGAGAAACTTTTCGAAATTACTTCACAAACGCGCGCCCTTCAAAACGGTGAGTGTGCGTAAAAAAAAACCCACATGTATGTCCGTGTCGGAAGTTCTTTACAGATCCGCGCGTTCATGGCTGCCGGTAAACAAACTAACTACGGCGAGTGTGCTGCTATACGGCGGCGAAATCAATAACTAACTAAAAAAACCTTCAACACGTTCCGATCAAGTTGCAACCCTAATCACACACACACACAAGTTGCAAGATGTTTGTGTTGGCAAGTTACTTCCGTGAGGCGGGCGGGGGAAAAGTTTGCGACTATACCCGAAGTAGAGTCGACTAAATCCGAACTAATCCGCCGTTTACGCAAACACAACGATACAATGTAAATATGGAATAAATTAGGTAGGGAAGTGTATTTATAGAAGTTCATTGCTGGGGGGGGACTTGTTTATGATACGGTGGAGTAGCAAGCAACTAGCAACTAGCAAGCACACGTACACTCACTTCCCAGCTATGAATAGATTGAATCAAGTTAACCAAGTAAAGAGTGAGAAACACATGTTAACGCGGGTTTTAAGGCTTCTCAGGACGCTTTGACCTTCAGTTCTGAGTGTTTTCTACTGTCAGGATGAATCTGACACATATGACGTTTTGCAAGGTTGTAGCTGAAAGACGAACAAAGGTTTCGATAATGTGTAAATTTCAATTAAACAGTTGACAAACGTTTGGGAAAAAATCATGAAAATGCTGTTGGTTGACATTTTAAAAATTCGTTAAACGTAATAGCCATGCTTATTTTTTCTAGTTGTTGTGATAATATTTTAATGTACACTAATCGGTGTATTTATTTGTACCAACTGATGAACTATACAAAGTTTTAGATACATATGTTGACAGATGACGCTAAAAGTGACCTACTGCATAGTTTACTCGTCTTGACACTGCACACACTGCAGTGAGTACAGTCGTACAGTCTATTGTACACCCAGCCCGTGAAGGATCTGGATGCGGCCCAACAGCTGATACATGGACTAAATGCCAGCACGCGTCGGAATTCGAACCCGCAACCATCCGAATCAAGAGTCCTGTGCGACACCACCGAGCCAAATCATTTTTAATAAACTAAACTCGCACATCGATTACCCAAAGCTTTAGAGTTGTGTTACTGTTAGGTAATAGAATCTACTTTAATCTATGTGAGATGAGATTATGGGCATTGTAGTACACATAAGTATACTTTGACATAGTTTGTATTAAATAAAGAAAATTACAAATTTATATTTAGCATTTAGGGTGGATCAGTTATTTACTAAAGTAACAGTTTTGGCTTGCTAGCCATTTATTTAATTTAGATTTAAATATGGAAATATTTTTCACATTGTGCTCAAGATTGTTTCGTATGTAATGTTCATACCTATGTATAACTACTTGTACTGAATGTAATAAAATAAAATGTAAAAACAAAGAGAAAAAAAACCATAAGACCCTATATATGGGTTTATTTTTAATATATTATTGTATGCATGTGTTTGCTGTTATTTGTAATCATTTTGTAAAGAATAAAATTAAAATAGTTAAAACGAAAACGACGATAAGAAAGTTATTCACGTTTTTGTAGTAATTATCTATAGGTGGGCTACTGTAACGTAAATAATAGATACCACCAAATTAACCATTCGTCGGGCTAACATTACCCGGATGTGTTTTCTACGGAAATTGAGTCAACGAATCACATTTAGACTAGTTAGTTAATTACAAATCGAACGAATGTGTAAGTATGTAAAACACACTGCGATAAACGTATCAACCGTGCATTACATTCTATAGGCAGCGATAACATAATGACATGCGGTGTGATAACAAGTGATATCTCCTTATATCACGCACGCACGCAAGCCACACGTATACTATTATACCCACTTCCGGTTGTTACTAGAACGTTTTATATATTTACACGACGAAGATGACTTTCCTGTAATCTTAGTTAATGCTATGTATACACCGTAAACTATTTGCATAATTCTTCTATAAAAGTATATATACCTTAACTTCTACTTTAGTATTAACCAGACGTACAATACAGTATTACCGCGTGCATATAAATTATGCCCTCACTTGTCGGCCGAGTTTATTTTTCCATAAACAAATAACATGCTGAGTTGAATGGACAATTAAATTGCCGGTCTATTACTTTGAATTACGGTGTAAATACTTGATTAAATAATATGGAAACAAAGAACGGAGACGGGAAAACGTCAATAGGCGGTTTGGAGTGAGTGGATTGCTATCTAACCGTCTAATCCATCTATCGCACGAACTGTGGTATATATCAATGCATGAGCACGCGAGGCTGGCGAAACCGTCAACCATTGTCTGTGATCATAAACACAGGCGCGCCAGCCAGAGTAGACTGGACTTGTGCGTCATACAGCTCTATTGGTAAACAAGTCGGGTTCCAAGTAGCAACGTTCGTCACTTTACGTTGGGGAGTTTACACAAGTACAATAATTAGATCGTCATCGACTGTCATGAAGTGACGTCATCAAATTGTGGTAATGTTTGTCGTAAAGTAACGAACCATAACATGGTCGGCTGTTTACAAATATGTAACAATGATTGCGGTACATCGTAAAACAATGAACATTACTAGTTCTACAACTCGCATTTCATTATTCACAGTCGTGAAAGTAAGTATGGAACATGAGTATTAGGTATAATACGTTCAATATTATGTTCTTCTAAAAAGTGTATTCATAGGTTTAGAATGGAACGAAATAATGCACCGAAAACAGAACAATGGAGAGCTAATCATAATTAAATGTTATGATGGCATTTATTTATAATTTGTGGTAAAACTGAATTTCAAAGGGACACAATTTTAAAATGGTAACAATATATAACAACCACAACCGAGAAATAAACCAGTATACAATACAATATATTAATTAAATCAATAGAATAAGAAGCGGTGACCAAGTTCTCGACTTTGCCGTCGAGCGCTGCCGACGTTTCGATCGCCTAACAACGAGCCAATCAGTGAGTGAGCGTGTTTCTATGTGATTACGGGCTATGCATATAACCTCACCGCCGTGTAAAAGATAAGCCCTCGAAACTACCTTTTCCATTATCAACGAAGATGTAAACAATTTTCTGTTTTTAAACAATTAATCTACACAACAGCGTTAAAGCTTACTGTTTACGTAGAGCTCTAAACAAACTAACAACAAGTACGTCTTCACAACTTGGTGTTGTTATCATTCGCTACACATTTTACAAAAATGGTTCCATTGTAATCATGTAAATTAGTACCTTTTCAATTTCCCCACATCGATGTTTTGATGATATTTCTCATATTGACCTGAAGACGGTGTCTTCTTCTACCATATCGAAACGTAGTTCTGATGGAAATAAACTAGGTGACACAACAACCGTAGCATAGTTTTTACTCTTCGTAGCTACCGGCCACGAATACCTCCTGGCATAGATAGATAGAGCAACACATTTATGAGAGAGTTTGCATGAATATGTGTATTAGTGTTGGCGAGGTAGGTACCCGAGCAGAACGGAAGCAGCGCTGGAGGCGACTGAAAGATGAACTATTCTCGGTAGGTGTTGTAGTTGCGAAGAAAACTGCGCGATTGCAATCACAGCGAACAATTAATAACAATAACAACATCATAAATCACAACGCTACACCACAACGAAAAGGTGAAAAAGTGGCTCAATTTGAATATGATACAACTGAGTACTGTAAAACTTAATTAGTTTGGTTGATATTTCAAATACTAATGTAAATATTACCCTTCATACGTGGTTTTTAGTTACTTTTAGTACGGGTTCACAGTAACTCCTTGTGTTTTGGAGCGGTGCCTATTTCTGGCAACCTCCATTCATTACGTTTGAATGGGAATAAATAAAAGATCAAATTAATAAATGGAGCCCAGTTTTCACTATTTCGATATGTTGTCGTATTATCAAAGATATGATTAACAAATGGTAATTTCGAGGGTGTTATAAAGTTAGCGGTAGTCTTACAAAAAAAAAAAAAAAAAAAAATAACACCTTGTAAATAAATCAACAGCCGCGCGTGCGCAGAGGCCTCATGTTTTCTCACCGGTTAGTACGATGCGCAGGTGACGGGCCGGGCCCTAGCACGTGTGTTCCACCTGGGTAACCAGCGCCCCAGCGGTCTGGCCATAAAGCACCGACACCGACCAGTTAGTTTAGTACGCTCGCTGCTGCAGAGGAAGTGGGACCTTACACGCACGCACACGCACACACGCAGTCAGGCGTTACGCAGGATGTACACACACACTCTGCAAGGTGCCGGACGAGTGTGAAAAAATGTACGAAAATTATGATAAAATAAATGAGAGTGGAGCCGCTGGAAGAGGTTAGAATACCTTGTCCCCCTGAGCATTGCGAGTATATTTAAATTGAATTGCGCGGTTGGGCCGTCACGCCTACACAAGCATACAGAGTTTTACGAAATGAAAAAGAAACAGAATTACTGCACATCAGTAAGAAAAAATGTCAACGTTTAAAATTTTGATTATCTTTTAATGAAAACTATAGTAAACATTTTAGAGATACAAATTCTTCCCTAAAGCGGAAAGAATGTTTTAGTCATTTAGTTTTAAATCAAAATTAGATATTTAATTGGTAATACTAATAGGTATAGTTCCTCCTCTAAGTTTACCACAAGCACCAAGGGACCAAGTTCTTGACAAAGATATAGTGGATACAATTTGTTGTACTGTACAGGACTCAGTAAGCGACATCGCAAAACCTGTCCAATATCGACCGTTCAATAGCTTAGCCAGGATGAAACGATCAGGCAGTTGTTACACCAATTAAATACTTAACGTAACAGGCAACAGGTTAAGGGGTTTGAGGGGAGGAAGGGGGGGGGGGAAGCGAGAAGCACGCCAACAAAAAATGGACAAGTTTAATATCTCCGGTATAAGAGGAAAATATCCATCCACAAGGATAATTTCGATAACAACTCATAATTGCTGATTTCTTAGCCCGATAAGAGTTGCATTATATCATGTATAGCAGTTCACCCACGCAGAAGCGCAATAGACTGCAGACAGCGACCCAAGGGTGCAACGTGCAGGGGGGGGGGGGGGGGTAAGTACTCGTCAAAGGAATCAATTCCCTCAGAGACGGAGGAGTCAACTGTAGAAGACCATCCACGCTATGTTCATTAGTTAAATTGTGTTGAAAGTAAGTTGGCTCGTTACTCTGAGTGCCTCTATATACGTGTATACGTACGCTGGACATCACAAAGTGACGGGGGAAGAAAACAGGGGGGGCTGCGTTCTGACACGATATAGGCCAGGGACGTTGGTTCGACTCCTGCAAAGGCAATTCAATTTTGTCCGATCGTTCATAATAACTTCAATATCCTCAACTTACACAAAATGTATAACACTAACGAATGCTAAATTGTATACGAAGAGCGTTTGTTCGGCCTTGTGAATGATTGAAAAAAAACTCGCGAAACGAATCGCAAACGTTCGATACTTATCCGCACTCGTGTCACTAATCGATTCGCGAGAGTTCGATACTACCGACTGTTATAGTTCCTTTGGACCGACCACTATCTGGACATAAACTACCTTGTTATCTATATAAGCTCTCGCCCATATCCTCGTTAGCACATCTGGCAGACTGTTGGTTGACAATTCACTCGACTGCTGAGCCAGCCATGCAGCCCAACCCTTTTACAGCAAGATGTACGAGAACCCCTGCAGTAATAGACGAAACTATAAACTAGAGAGTGAAGACGCGTCGCGCTTACAGATTACCTATTACTACTACTACTACTACTACTACGTGACATTGTCCGCGTGGTCTGCGCTGACCGGTATCTGAACCCGGTACTCGTACGTCGTGAGGCGGTGAAATGTGATATACACAAGTGGGCGGTTGTATTTTTCATTTACAGAGAGGGAAGAAAGACTTTTATGCGTTGTCTTTTTCTAAAATGCATCGTATCGGAAAATGCTGCCAACAAAACGTATAGAAAAAATATACATCCCATGGTTGAATACCACAATGCCGTCAAGAAAATAACTCCCTAGGGCTGAAGAGATCGTTCCATTTACATGGGGCCGCCACAAGCTTGACGTCTCGATGTATAGTTTATACGTCGTGGGACGGTTGCGGGAACCGGGATTCGAACCCGTTGGCTCTGTGCTCAAACCAGCTCGCAATATTATGTGGTGTTTTATTGATGTCTTGAGAATGCTTGAAGATTTAAAAAAATCATTCATATCCGGGATGTGGTTTTGAATCAGCTAAACAGTGAATTTAAAACCTCGCAAATATTGTAATTGTTACGTTTGTTATTTCTTGTTTTTTATTTTTGTTATTAATTATTTAATCCATTCATTCATTCAATATTAACAATTTTTGAGAGTATTTAAATACATTGTTTATAGCTGATGTAACAAAACAAATTCATGATACGAATAACTGTTTCAATATCGTGAACCGTTCTAAAGATATCAATAAAAGAACAGCAAGTTGGTTGGAGTCACATTCCTCCACATTGTCGTGGGAGTCTGGCACAGCTCACGCGGTGACATAGAAAGAAACATGGAAATAGTTGTTGAACAATGCAATAAATGCCTTTCACCTTTACGCTGCTATTACGTAGAATCTCATATCAAGATAATAATCTGTGATAACCAAACACAACACGCGGAAGCGACCGAAAACAAAACACACCGCCCGCCTGTCACCTTCTTCTTTATCCCTCACGCGCGTGCGTACCTAGAGGGCAGTGGGTGGGGGGAAACTACTCGTTCGTCGTAAGTCTGTTACTACAAAGCGGTGAATTTACTTGTCGATGACGCGAGCACAAAACACGGGTAGCTCCTTGTTTAGGTGTGTTTATACACTCAGCAGGTATTATCTGCAAGGCAGGCTGTAAGCACAGCACACTTGCATGGACTATCCAGTATCTACAGAGCCGTGAACCCGCATTGATCAGAAAGAGAACGTATAATGAAACGAACAACATGGCAAATATGCGTCGCGTTTTGAAAATAGAATAAACATGGCGAGAATGTTAAATGCCCTGTCATCTATCTATCTATCTCTCGCTGTCTGTCTGTCTGTCTGTCTATTTTTCACCCGCACTGCACAGGAGGATTAGCGGATTTGGACGAATATATTCGTGCATATATTACTAACGTGCGAGGTCTATAAATGTATCTGCATCGTAACGCAACTATGGACCCGTTGCGATGCTGGCACGACCAATAACAAGAGACGAGTGTATCAATTTAATGTACATATTATGTTGTATGTCCAAATTTTAACCGTAACAATAAATATGTTAGGAACGATAACATGTAACAATAATAATAGAGAGAGAGTCAATATAGTGTTTAGTAGGCCTACGATTAACCATGAACAATAACGGTACTGCATAATATATTACAAGTTTACAACAATCATTTCAATAAACACGAACATAATTAATTTAACTCCTGTATCCAGTATTACAATAGTGAGCGATAAAAACAACAAGAAGCCAAACGCCCTCATCTCGTCATGATTCACGTATCACCTCCCCCCCCCCCCCCCTAACCACTAAGCCACCTGGCCGCCCGCCACTGTTATTTATCTTCACACCACAATTTTAACCATCTGTCTCGTGGAGATTGGCTGCATTGCATGGTTAGTTGCGTGGCTGGCAAACTTTTAATTCACCATCAATAACAACTGAATTAATCTCACTTTGCGAACAATCTGCTACGGTTACAATACAAATTAAAAGTACTTAATATAATTTGAGTTCATTTTACTTTGCTCGTCGGGTTCGTTCAGAAAACGGCAATAAAAGTTTTTTTTTCTTATCTTGTAACATCTCGAATGCGTGATGGGGCCGTATTAAGCGGTGCATATGGCGTGGGTCAAGTCCTATTGGTCTAGGTCTACACTGACAGAAGTTACGACACAGCCACGGCTGCTACTGGTGGTGATAAGTGGAAACAAACAAAGACTTTATTATCACGGCACTCGTTTTTATTAAGGTAATACACAAATTACCGTCGTCGTATCGAATAAAACAATCTTAGTTGAATTTAAACTCGTGTAGTCGCGTAGAGTAGAGTAGAGTGGAGTGGGTAAACTGAAACGAAAGCACACCACGACATAAGTAGCGGTAAATTATTCCACTTTCCGATCCTAGCTAGCCTATGTACGTAATAATAAAAACAGTTGTATGTGTTTATACTGCAGGCAGAAAGAACAACTCACTCGGCTGCACCAATTAGATAATTACGTTGTCACTGCGGTATCGTGTACACATTTACTACCGTAACAAAGTGTTGCTCTCTCTCTCCACAGTAGGCCTGCCCGAGCCAACAAAGACCTCAACTGAGAGAACAAACATAAGAAGTAGATAAATCAAATAATTTTGTAGGGCACGAGTTTTGATTCGAATAAAAGTATTAAAAAGAAATATTCTAATCTGCTACAAAGTTTATGTATTATTGATTTCAACATTTTTTTATTTAGGCCTAGGCCTAGGTCTAGGTATTCAACTTTACGGATGTTAAAAAAAAAAACAGACACACTTCTGACTATATAATAATATAATGTTTAAAACGGTAATAAATAAACTAAGATAGACAAGCTCGTTACCTAAAAATAAGAAGATAATGTTTTACATGTAGTGTAAACTGTCAATAACTTACTTTCAAGGTAGTTAGTTCCTTTTAAACGGATCACTTTCACATTATGTCCCAACGATCGTATTAAGTACACTGTTAAACTGTACAACACAAATAAATCACATTCACTGCCTCACAGTAATAATTGTTCACAGTCAAGAAAAAGAAAACCAAATTGGCACGCGCAAAGTCAATCGTCGTTTTGTCGGAGACTGAACAGACACACTCACAGTTTCCACACTCACACCCGCTCACGCTCCTACCGAGCTCGCACGCAATCACTTCTCTCTCCACGGCCGCTAAGAACACACTGCCTGCTGTGTCGTTTTTATTTCCACCGTCGGTGGGTCCGCACGTACGCCGCGTAGTACCGCGTTCTGCCACCAGGCTCGCGGGTGTCGCATGTCGGTGCAAGATGCAGGCGGCTAGAGCATTGCACCGGATGAAAGATGTGTCCCCCCCCCCACACCCCCCCGCCACGCGTTATCGCGTCGATCGTAAGGGTGGACAAGTAGGGAGGGGAAAATACGTCGTCGAGGTTTTTTATGAGTTTATTTCGACCTTAAAAATGAAAGAAAATGTTAAAAAAGGTTTTGTCGAGTAGTTTTGTCGCAATATATATACTAGGCCTAGGCAAAGAAAATGTCAAAATTAATCATTGCATGATGAGGTGCGAATCTTTAAATGAGGAGGTTTAAGTGCCCAAAACACTTACAAGCGCCCATACAATTATACAATATTTGTGACTTGACCAAATAGTTCTATCAAGTGTTCCATCTTCGTCTGAAATTTAAATTCTTAGTTTTTAATACTTGGACAAACAGCCTAAACAACAAATTCTTAGTCACAAATTCTAAGTTTTAAATTATGTATGTAGGACAGCGTTAATATAGTACACGGTTGCACCTTCATAATATGGTCTTTAATTCAGGTGTCACCTACAAGATAACAACAGAATAATTACACCCCCCCCCTCCCCCCACCCCTCACAGCCAGCTTCCAGCTGTTCCGCTCCTCTATATCTATAAACTCTCCTCTATTTTCCTTGTGGCGGCGGATTCTACATATTTTCCTTTCCGTCTGAACCGAACTGAATGCTTCCATGTCGACAAAAACCACTGAAAGGGGGATGGCTGCATTTTAGAAAAATACAACACGTAGAGCCGGAAGCGCAGCCATGTAATTGAAACCGGTTGTTTGTTTGTAGTGTATAAAGAAACGCTAAGTGACAAATATCGTGACAGTTACTCACAAACAAATATGCAGACAACAACGTATTTAAAAAGTGACGAGTTGTGATTTAATTTGTCTACCATAAGCCAAAGCAATTATAATTCTAAATTAATTACGGTGTAAGGAATCGGAAAGATAACAGGATAAGCGTGTGTGGACATAGAATTGTTCCCAAGGGAGCGATGAAGTGCATAACAACAATAATAATAGTTGAGAAGCATTGAAATTTAGTCGCGCAGTTTTAATTAATCGTGACGCAATTAAATTTGCATTTTTTGATCGATAAAACATAAAATAAAATATGAAAATTAATGTCCATATGACGCCGATGACATGTTTTACACAACCTTGAAACAGAACAACAGATTTTGATTCTATTCCTGTTCAAAATCGCACAGACCTATATAAAAAAGAAAGAACACAAAAAGAACAGTATCATTGTCTATTGTAGTTTGTAGTTACCTTCAACATATTGACCTCAATAGTGGAGCGCGAGTGCGAGAGTGTTCGAACTGTTATGTACAGCACGGAGAGTAGCTTTGTGGGCTACATTGCCACGCCATATTAAATAATCAGATCTCATGAAAATAAAAGTGGTGTGTATAGAATATAATTCCGCACGCTTGTACGTACACACACAGATCGGGGCCACGCTAGACTCGAGTCACGTGACGAGACTGAATCTAGTTACGAGTGTCTGTGCGTTTGATTTGCTATTTATAGAAGTGTGAGCGAGTGAGTGAGTGTGGACGTGTGAGCCTGTGAAGCTGTACTTTACTTTGTGCTACGAGACCGACTCGGCCTAGGCCGGGGGAGATTTATGTTACCAACCCCTCAACCTGAGGGGAGATTTATAATTTACTTTTATACCACGAGAATTACATGCATTAAGGTGTAACGATACTAAATTGTATACACAAATGCATATGATTATGTATTTTATTTTAGTATTATTTATTGTTTGCACTTATTCTTTATACGTGTATACATTATTATTGTTATTTACCCATTCTAAGTAATCATGAAAGGAAAGAAATAGGACCTACAATTCGAAAAGGCAACATCAATTTCAAGAAGCCAATACTTTTCGGGGTAAGCCTCCCTGTCTGGACCCATATTAAAGGGGTGGGGGGATGAATAAAGGGGAGGGGAGAAAGAGAGAAGGGGAAGAAAAAGATAGAAAGTAAATTGGTAAATCTCACACGCACTTTCACAGAGTTGCTAGCTACGTGTCTTTACGCACGCGTATATTATTGTGTCCTTGATTAAGAACACAGAAAATTACAACACTTAAAAAAAAAACGCCGACAAAAGCAAAATGGCGTCGCGAGTAGCCGGAAACCGGTAGATCCCGCAAGTGAGCAGTGAGCAGTGAGCAGTGAGTGGACAGGAGGCAGGTGATACTTGAGTGTGGCGTATCTCAGCCTCATATCCTGCCTGTATCACTAATAACAAGGCGACCCACACAATATACCATTATACGACGTTTATGGCCGGTTTTTTAAACCCCCCAAACACAGTGTGTTCGAGAAACATTGCACGCCACGCTTGCGCGCCCTGGAGACGGGAAGCAATTACTACTGTGGCTGCGACTGGCCTGACCAGCCCACAGAACAAAAGACGAGAATAAATTAGAACACTGTACAACCGACACTAATAATGTATGCAAAGTTCCAATTCATGACTCTGGTACAGACACACATGTCGTCGGCTTCAATTTGTGGTGTTATTAATTACGTTGCTAACGAAAACATTACCGGTTATGTTTGAACACCTGGTTCTGTGTTTCCGTTCAGATGTGCAACTGGTGGCTTGGACACAGGTAGTTACAGACAGTCCATTGTGGATAGCCGAACATTGATAAGCGCATTGTTTTTTTTTAAATGAAAATTAATTAAAGATGCTACTGTGTGGTTCTTGGTCTATTTGTCAAAGTCATAGAGCCACTAGTTTTATAATTTTTCACAAAAACGCGCTCTTATTGCCGTGATTTTCGAATGTCTACCCATAACAAATACAGGTGTCTGCATACAGGAGGTGATTTATAATAATATATGTTATCAGTTCACCTACACTACAGGATATACAAGTAATCTTTGCTTGATCCAAGGGATGTAGGAATCACGGATGAAAAATTCAATATGCTGTCCTCTGTTTATAGAAAAAGTCAATGTCACAACTACAAGAAAAATGTGTAAAAATGCTGTGCGTACGCGCCAGTAGCAATCACAACAATACAGCATTTAAATTCAAGGATTTAACTGAAACGTTTTTTAGACATAAAACCACACATTGAAGATAAGGCAGTGTTGTTATCAGTGTCGTTGTTTTCAACAACCGATAAGGAATTGCCTCAAGGTGAAGTGAGGATTGAATAGTCTGGCCAGCTGTTACTGGGCCGACATCAAAGATGCAGCCCAGCCTAGCCTAGCCTAGCCCAGCCTAGCCGCCCCATCAGCTGTGACCCTATGACGTAGCGGATCGTGTTTCCACACTGTCTACAATGGGGCACAGCCTTGCTCTCATGGACAATACAAATTCAATCTTTTAAAGGGGGCGACTTGAGGCCTTTTGAAACCACTAGAGCTTAAATAATATAATAGCAAAACCACCCCTATGTCTTGGCTTCGTCTGTACACGTTTAGTTTATGTACCAAGATTTCATCAACGAAACTCACAGCACAGGAAGTATTAAACTAGACGAGGAATTGCATTAAAAAAAAAACTATTTTGTGCTTCGTATAATGTAAGCACTCTTCACTCTTCAGTTAGTTCAAACGGTCGTTTACACAAATAAGGGCTACGTAGACAGAGTACTGTGACATCCAGTTTCTTTTCAAGTTCCTTTCAAGCATATTTCTAAACGGAAACAGGAACTTGACTTAAAACTTAGAGGACAAGTATAATATTCTACACCTTGGGGGAATTTATCATTTTTTTTTTTGTTGCCTGCTGTTTTACGTTTCTCGCCCTATTCCATACGACGACTGAGTCGTGGGGGGTGGGAGTACGAGGGTAGGAATGCCGTGCATTACACGGGACTCGCACCCAGGCCCCTTCGTTGTATATACGACTCACACCCAACCGTAGACGGCCTCTCACAGCACATTGAAGAGAGTGTACAGAAGTAAACTGCGTCTTGGTATAACTAACTATAATAACCATCATTATAAAATAATAGATAGAAAGTGAGAAGGGGTTATGCACGTGCGAATACATATTTTATCTGTGCAACAGTTGGTAGCGTGGTGGGACAGCTGCAGCAGGGCTACCACTGCTTCAGTTTATGATTATTAACAACATGTCGTTGTTTCTCTCTTCGTAAATAGTCAAGGTGTTGTTGTTGTTGTTGTTGTTGTTGTTGTTGTTGTTGTTGTTGTCGTTTCTCACCCGCTCGTTTTATTTGCACCACGGATATTTATTGCCGTCACCGTTCTAAATCAGTTTCGTATATCTGTAGTTGACAGAAGTTAAATAAAATAAATAAAAATGCTTGTTTTACCAGTTTTATAACGGTACTCAGTCATATGTTCCCCTTTCGAACAGTTTTCTCGCGCACGAAAAAGTGGGATATGTGTTTTCTTGTGACATCGATGACCGGTTTAAAAGATATCAGCTGCATCGCTTGTGGTGACTGAGCACTTTTACAACACAAATACGTATAAAAACACATTTCATGGCTAGTAACGATTTAGTAGATAACGTAGATATGTAATAATTCTACAAACTTGAAATTATACATTCTAGTTCTACACAATTCCCGTAAAAAAGCACGTGTTGACGTTGGTAATCTGTGAATTAAATGGCGTTAATAACAAATAAGGGTTCTGTGACGACACAGGTCGGACAAACTATCGGCGGTCGCTAAAATAGTTTTACATTTACTGTAGTGTCTTTCTTTGAATCACGCCATATTTGTCTGAAACAAAACACTGTAGATGAGTGGTGCCTATTTTTTATTCCGGTCAAAGGGAAGTAAACACGGCGGTTTGGCACACAATATACAACATGACCGTCACGCGCATTATGTAAATAGTGGCCACTAGTGCTGCCATCCCTCGGCGGGTAGTCACATGACATGATACGAGTGGACCTTAACACGGCACGTGCGCGGATAAAGACGTACTTGCTGAATCACGCACACATCACGCACAGTGTCACACGTCAAGTCACGTGCATCGAAACTGCAACATTGTCATACCGCATGGCGGAAGTGTTGGATGCACAGCGGGGGGAGAATATATAAGACGACGTGCGGCAAACACGGGAGGAGAAAAAAAAACCACTGTACGTTGCACATTGCCCAGTTCAGTTATTGCGGCAAGGCAGTGAGTTCCACGACCTTCTCGATGCATCCGACTGCATTCACGCTCGATATCTTCGCGGTCACGTGCATGTGCAGTGCTTTGGACTTGACGAAGACGCGCTCTTTAACTCATTTCACCACAGTCACGTGGTTAGGGGGGTATCCAATGAACCATACAATGTACGACATAAAGTCATAGCAACGAAGCACATGATCAAATGGTATAAAATTAATGTCCCCCACTGAAAATCAGTTCTTGAAACTGACTGGGTAGACAATAAATAAAAATTGATTTATATTTTGTTTTAGAATCATACTTTTTATACAGTTGATGTTTTCTGGGGCGATGCATTGTTTAAAATTTAAATGATGAAATTAATGGAATCATGTTTTTCGTAGGGGGGGGGGGGATGATTTCTATTTTCTTATCATGTGCTTGAGTGGAGGCTTCGCAAATAGGTATCAGGGATAGTGAAGACACTATAGTGTCTGAAGGCTACACTATAGGTAGCTTTCAATAGACGTCACGTGGCGGCCATTATGAGGTACTCATTGCTTGTTTACATTTTGTTCTGTCAATAGAAGACACATAGGTTACCCAGGAAAAATCACAGTTTTAAGCCGTATAGATTGATGTGTGCAGGTAAAAGTTCAAGAAAATGATAACACATGCAAATGATTGTCTTCAAACAGATTTTACGCGTTCTTATGTTGTTTTCAGTCATTATGCGGAACATTTGTTTGAAAACAGTTGATGTGTCAGTCAAAGGACATCTGCAATTTGCAACAATGCATTGTCGGAAGAACGTAAACAAATGTTTACAGAGTACCTCAGTATGGCTACCGTGCGATACCGGAAATGACGTTATTGGAAGCTCCCTATAGTCATGAAGAGGCTATGTTTGATGTGTTGCAGCATAATAAAGACTGTGTATCTTAGACACAATGGGAGAAATTATCAAATAAATATGTATACATTCTTATTTTACAAACACGACCACGTTATTTCTGTGTTGTGTTTAATTAAAAGTAAACATTTTATTAATTCCGTATATTATACATTATGTCATACAGACCCACAATTAAAACAGAGCAGTTGTTGGAAAGAAGGCGTATAACGAATGTTGCTAATTATTGCTATGTGCACGTTGAGTTCCCATTAGTTAATGCGAGGATAATAGTTGGCGTTCAAACATGCTCTATACGTTATGATTAACAGGCAAGTGGTGTAATGCTCGTAACACACGCGCTCAGCATTTCTTTATACGAGAAAAAGTTTTTAATTTATACTGAGCGTTGGAGATGTACGGATTTTACTGTCTTTTATGTATTGGAGTGGACAACTGAATGCTGAGTATTTGAGAAGGCTTTTGCCTTATCCATTAAACTAGTGAGCCTAAATTCTGTCTTTTCGTTTTGTTTGTTGAAACATGTAACGTGTAATGATTATTAATATTATTATTAATGTTATTGTGGTTGTATCTGTGGACTAGGCAGGCAGCACAAGTTGTCTACTCGGCCGGCCCAGCACGTGGAGACGAGGTCACTGACTTGACTCAGCCACTCTCAAGTCTCCCTGGCTACTCAGAACCTTGGTCACTACTCACTACACAGAGTCACTGTCTATAGCAATATAATTAGTAGCTCATATTGGTGGAGGAACCTCTGCGTCCCTTCGGTTGCAACGTTATTGTTGCTTGTCGACAGGGGCAGGCTACGTGCTGGCATTGATCCTCTTTATTGGACGACGTACTACGTAAGATAAAAGAAACGAGAAATACTGACAGTGAATCAAAACTTCTGATAATAATCTCGTGTGGTTCTGTACTTCGATATGGGAGGTAACGGCCCACTGAGATGAAAAACATAAATACAACCCTTCTCCCTAGAGGACTGGATCCTACCACCCACCAAACACATGTCATTTTTTGCGAGGAGCTTCAAAGCCCCCCCCCCTTCCCCCTCCACTCCACGTACGCCCCTTACCAGATTCTTGGTAGGACAAGGGTTTGAGCGCGAGTGAAAATCAATATGGCACGTGAAATCATGTTGATGATTGTAAATTACCACAAGATGAGGTGTACGCAATGTACAGAGCACAAACAAGGGGTCGACTACCTTGTTATTACGAGGGAGGCGCGTACAAAGCGTGCACTGCTAATAGCGTATCAAATAAATGGAGAGATTATTCTCTACTGGTATCTGTATAGCTAATCGAAGCGACTTGCTGAGTCTAGACCTAATAGTTGCACGTCGGTACCATTCCACACAGCGGATGTATCATTCATTGTCGCTAAGGGTCATATGCTAATTCAATTTCCTGTTAAACTAGACCTTAATCACCCTAGTGATCTCGACGTCGCTATAGCTCTTACTAATAGAAAAGAGTTTTGCATTCGAGGTAAAGTAATGTTTAGAAACTTGCAGAATGTCGCGTATTTGCATTCTGCTTTCCAATTAAATGAAATTCTGAGAAGTGTAGACTTGTTTGTGTATTATCAGTACGTTGGTAAATCACTTAAGATTCTAAGACCAGCGTTGTAGAATGGAAGGGAAATAATTGTTAATTATTAAGGGGTCTAGGTCTGCACGAAAAACGTTTATGCAATAACAATCACACCACAATGTATACAAAGTCAATATACATTATTATTTTGTGTTAAGCCAAGAACAGGGTTGCAATAATTATGACTTGTGCTGGCAATTCACGTAATAAGCTAACAAAAGGAGTCGTAGTCTACACGGCGACCTCAAAACAGACTACATTGTCACAGAGTAATTTGCGTGCTGAATATTGTCACGTATGCTAACTCATAAAGGATATGAGACCGTGATTAGTCAAGCATCCAACACAAAGACTGCGGCATTGCAATTATATTCTTGAAGCTGTCTGGTCCGTGAGTTAACGGTTCCTGGTTCGAACCCCGCCGACAGCAACGGTTAGTTAGTTAGTTTAGTATATGAGCACATCATTCCGTTGAGCTGCACCGTGCATGGCTAACTGATACCTTCACGCTGGTAAAATCGTTTCCGTGCAGAAGTTTTTCTTTTCTTTATTTTCTTTGTTCGCGTTTGACGATCTACCACGTCGATCGGGAATATCTTTGCGAGCTAAAGTTTTTGCCTACGCCAGTCGAGTGCGAAATGTGATCCAGATTTGAAACGAAAGTGAGCCCCGATGACAGATCGCTGTTGGCAACGGAATCAATGGACAGACTTTGTGACAACCGCGTCTTAGGTTTAGATATACTTGTTGGGGACTTTAGTGGAGTTCGATTGAATCCTTGGGAAGTCGATCTTACAATACTTGAAGCTTTTAGTTATGGTCCGTTATCATGACGTGAGTTTAGAAGTATCAGTCCAACACACGTGTACCGACATATTGGTGAGAAGAGGTGAAGATCTATGACATTAAAAAATAAATTTAAATAATCTTATCACTGAAAAGTGCCATTGAAGGTAGAACGAACAAAAATGTGTTACATTAAAAAGTTAGTTATGATTCTAAATGTTAATTTAGATCTTAACGAAGCGTAAAGTTAAATAAAAAAAATAAAAAAAAGTTTGTTTTATAGTTGCAATTAGGTTTAACTGCTGCGCGCACTGCAATTATTGCAATGCACATTATACGAGTGCTGCATGGCGCCACAGCTAACATGTACTGTATGTATCGGCCCTGCGAACTGTAAAGTGTTCCAGTAACGACCATAGCAGTACTTTACTATTGTAATGCAGGAACTGGACTTCAATAACTTATACATTTTACAACGCGCGCAATAATTGTTCTCTAATACGCTTATATTATTTTAATTAACAACGAACCACTCGCCAACCAAACGATTATGATTATGATGAGATCAACGTAACATTTCAATTTGTAGTAAACGAAATCTCTAATTTCAACTAAAAGCCAGTTCAGAGAAAATTGAATCAAAGGAAAGAAGTCTATAAACAACGTTTCGGGGAGCCGAAACCCGGTTAGTATAACTTAGCATGCTAGTCTATAGTAGCCACATTTCACAGCAAAGGTTTGTTCTGACGTCTGATCAATACAATCGACGCATTTATTAGGATAATGTGGTTGTGAGTAATGTTATAATCTACACATATAATGTGACTATAATACACGGATTAAACAAAAAACTCTGCAGGTATAATTTATTACCGATTATTAATTATAACATTTTTTGTTTGATTCTTGTTTTGTGTGCACGCACACACGTAATTAAGCGTACATATTCATTTGAATGTACTCATCTAAAGTAATCAGTAATCTGCATTAATAGAATCAACAACAAAATTGGAGAGAGAACAAAATAAAAATAAAAAATCGCCAATTAGTTTTAAAAAAACGAATCGTGAAGATAAACAGCTGTCACGTTATTTTACAAATGATAGAACGAGGCCTCTGGCTTGATGTTTTTTTATGGCTGAATTGTAATCTATTGAAATAATTAAAAATTAAAATAGCTCTGGATTCTGAGGACGGTATTGTAATTTTCTTCAACAAAAACACGTAGCATTACTTGAGAAAATTTTAAATTTGGTATCTATTGAATCTTGACGAACGAGTGAAAATGTTTGCTATCTTTTTTCCAGAACATATCCAAAACACCGGTTAAAATTTCCGTTATAGAAAAACTCACCCTCAAATTAGAAACATTACTCACATAGACAATCTAAGAACCAGGAAGATTCTTATAATCCTTATGATTGAGATAATGAGCATCAATACTAGATTTTTTTCCAAATCGTAGATAACAACGAATACAAATCATTATACTATACAATGATAGAGTTAAGCTAATAAGCCATTGAGAAGACGAATTGCCCACAAGTTTGTAAACAACTGGGTAAATATGTCACTGAGCTATACTGAAAGTAGAGGGTGCTGGATGCGATGTATAAACCTAAAGTCATCTGTATAGCTAAACAGTGCCTGGCATGTGGCCGTAACACGTGCATACTTCTCACTCGAGCAGCTGTTAGTGTTAACATCCCCCCCCCCCTCTCTAACACGCATGCGCGCTCTCTCTCTCTCTCTCTCTCTCTCTGTCAACACACTCGACCTGTCTCCGTCTCTGTCGCTCACACTTGCACACGTTGTCTGTCTCACAAACACATTCCATCTGTCTCGCTTGCTCTGACGCAGGGATGTCCAGTGGTATCAATGTGCCTGGTTTTATTTCGTTTTATAAATGGTTATATTGAGTAAAAAAAAACTCATGGCTGCTTTACCAGCATTCTACGAAATTTTTCGTTAAAGAAATGTACTCGCTTCCGTGTATGGATGTGTTTATTCACTTAATTCACACAAGTACTACTCATGCAACAAGTACTACTCATGCAACAATCGCGTCACGAAACCGGAGGAATATCAATTGTTTTCATCATTTTAACCACAAGTCTCGATGAATCTGCAACGAGTAACGGTAACAAACGGAATCAATCGACCGATTTCTCCGACTGTTGAAATGAGAATATTTCGTTTTAGGAATAGCGAATCAGTGAAGTAAGAACCAATCTGTCCCAACTTACACCGGCCGGATTATTTGCTCCGCGTGTTTCAAATTAACTTATTTTATATAGAATAAAACCGGTCCCTCTCTTCGCCAGAACTGAGAAAATAAAATAAAACAATCTCCGTTCCTCTATTATTAAATAGAAATTAACATTTCCTAGATGAAAATTAATTTGAAACTGCACAGAAAGTCTGAAAAGATTTTCTCGTGTGTTTTAATGGAACTTCACATTATTATGGGTTCATTTCTTTTTTACACATTTCCGCCTTCTTCAAGAAATCTCTAAGTAGTACGTTCAGTTGCGCTACCAAAACACACTCACGGGGGGGGGGGGGGGGGGCCGGGGGGGGGGATACCATACCTGCCTATTGCGTACGATTATTTTTAACCCGTTGGGGCGAAAACGCGGAAACAGTTCTGGCCGATTATGGGAGCTATTTGACACCCCTGCATCACTCCTGCACACGCGGCAAATTAAAATGAGTTACTCGACACCAGTTTGCACACCCCTGTCCCTCCCACACGCGGCAGATTGAGTTAAAGACCCACCGACACTTATCATTGATGCAAGATTCTTGTGGAGTCCAATCTCAGCCTCCTGTGCCTGTGATGTAGTGGACGGGACGGGCAAAGCAGCGCGGACCGGTGGTACAACTGCTACGATCACCAATAGAAACCACAATCGCAGGTAATTAACAGTTCATCCTGTTAACAGTTCATCCTGTTCCAGAACACACGCATGATCTCAGTAGAGAACTACCCAGAATTATATTTACCCAGAATGATATTAGATTTATTTCCGTGGTTGAATCTCTAGTTTAATTGAGCGCATGCGCATCAGCGAGAACGCGAAGCTATCTGGGACAATGTAATGTAATGGTAACCAAGAGTTGAGACTAGACTGTCATAACGGGAGACTCGGCCGCCACATATAAAAGCGAAGCCTCTCACACTTACCACGCGTAACGCGTAACGCAACGCAACGTAACGCATCACTTTAGTAAGTGGCCAAATACCTTTTAACTCTCGTTATACACAGCTTTTAATACAGCTTTTACTATACAACTTTTAAGAAACTTTACAACCCAAGAAAAACGAAAAACTTTGAGCCGAGTTTTTTTTTTATTTTTTACAACCGACATTTCGTCTGTTTTATCGACCCTATCTCAATGTTCAACTTGAACTTCCATAATAAAAAAAATGATATCACCATTCTGATAATAAAATTGAGACTTGTTGTAGCATGGGCGCACTTTCAATCACACTATAAAGTATATAGATTAGAATGGAGATTAATTGCATTGAACTTTGAGCGGCCGTCAACTTGGTCGTTGATTCCCACGCACCCGTTTAGTTCGAGGCGTCGCCGCGCGTACAAGTGAGCGCGCTGCTTGTCGGGTATATCTCCATCATGAGGTAAACGTTATACCTCATTGCGGCGAGAAGGCGTAGGACGCTATAAAGTCTCGTATATACAGGTCCGAATATGGTTGGTTACCGCATTTCGCATTCCTCTCGGTGTTGAACAATGCGGCAACGCTGCGGCAGCCACGTAGCTTACCCCTGCCCAATGCCTCTCGGTGTTGAACAGTGCGGCAGCCACGTAGCTTACCCCTGCCCAATGCCTCTCGGTGTTGAACAATGCGGCAACGCTGCGACAGCCACGTAGCTTACCCCTGCCCAATGATACGCACTAGAATCTTCAGTGACAAAAACTAATAAAATATATACACAGTAATAAACTAAAAATCGATTATTATAATTTTTGTTCAAATAAAGACATGGCTTTGATGAGCTTTTGGGTCATACATAGTTAGAAATATAGCTTACTACAACAACATAACTCGTTTAAATTATTTATTTGAATTATAGGTGGTAGTGAAAATTACAATATACGTGATTACTATCGATGTAAACACATTGAAAGTTTATATTTATAGAGTGAAAAAAATATCAGTAGATCACATAATTCGCTTCTCCCACTCATATTAACAGTGATACTCATAGGAAACCATCTATCAGAGTAATGCAGTGGTGTAGTGGTGCGTATACGGGAGTATACGCCGTATACACACTGCTCCGGCTAAAAAACTTTCGTATACACACTGGTTTTGGTTGTGATATGAGTGATACGCAATGATACGGTCGTAACATGCCTCACATGACGGACACATTATTTACGATTATCAGCTTTTCTCCATTGGTAAAATTGTGCTCTCTGGCACTGGCAATTAATTGGCACAAGGCCTCAAATCCTCTAAGACCGCCCCTGGATCTGGGAGTCCCGATATTCAATTTTAAGTCCCACGTCCCGCCAATACACTAAGTGGGATACAATTGTCTCGCTTGGTAAAAATATTGCGATGTTAACTATCAACAGCCAAGTATACGGGCGGCGTGTGTGTCGCCAAACCACTTCCCAAGCCCCAAAACGTATAACTGAACAATTCTATCTGTGTTCCAATTATTTTTGGTGATTTTCTTGTTTTGCACTACGAAAACGGCAGTATTTCGGGATTGCATTCAGTCTGGTATTGGTTTCTAAAACGCTCAAAACACACTCTAAAAAGACTTTTTTAAATCGCCTGCGGCGCCATTGTTGGGGGGCTCTGCCCCCCAAACCCCCCATGTTTTTTGTCTGGAAAGATGTGTCCCTCCAGCTTCCCACTGAAGTGTATACGTACTGGTAAATTTAGCACTACACCACTGGAGTAATGACAATACAATACAACAATGGTTGCTACAATGACTAAGAACTCTGCAAAAGTAGATCGTATAAAACGAATACAAGCGCTAGATTCACGCCTGGTTACTGATATTAGGTAATTAAAGTAAGTTCCAGCTGTTCAGTTTCTGTTTCCACCCTTTTTTCTACAAGGTATATAAAACGAAATTAATAAAAATAATTTCCTCGGGAAAGCGAATACGACTTAATGTCTACTTAAGATTTCCTTTGGGGTATCCAAGTCTTTCTTTCCTTCTTTCCCTCGATCGGGTCCTGATTCCGCAGAAGCAATTACTGCAGGGGGGGCGCGGGTATCCGGAGCATGTTTTGAAAGAAGTTACATTGATTTATCATGTTTAGCATTTTGTGACGTCACGAGATGGTCGCTGATATTCTCATTTCATCTCGGTATGAAAACAGTCGAGACGGCTTTTGATGTCTCTCTGTATGTCTGTCTGTCTGTCTGTCTGCCTGTCTGCCTGTCTATCTGCACTCTCGCTGTGCAAAGTCAAATAATCTCGCGCTCTAAGTACGGTTATAGCTGAACAAGAGTTTCATGCAAGAAGCGTGAACGAGACTTGGGGTGTTTTATCAGCAATTAAATGCACCACGCACTGCCGTCTATATAGCTCCATCCTCCCCCCTCCCCCCTTCACCCCTCCCCCCCCCTCACAGCCTCCACTCGGTTCTCTCGGCAGAGTACTTGAGGGTACATCATGAGTGGTCTATATAAAAACGCACTTTGTTTGCTGAGAAAATAAAATAAAATTGTCACTTTAATGTTTAGAGATAAAGAAACAATAATCAACAACATTGATCGACTATGACCAATTAATCAATAATCTAATCAATCATTAATGGTCCATCAATGCATACTTTCTTAGTCATGTCATATTAAATTGTCTCATCAAATTAAATAATATTTTTTTAAAGAGGGAGAGAGATATATACGGAGAAATGACAGAAACATATTTAACAAAATTTTAAGTACAAACATAAAGTAGGTAATGAGTTAATAAAGAAGTAGATTGTTAGAAAACAAGAGCTAAAAGATAACTTAGAACGAAGCTTGAAGCGCAGTAGAATGCGACGCCAGGGGAAGCCCCACATGACCACACCCTTCGATGACTTCTTTAATTCCAAGCAAACAAAACCGTTTCGATCTAGGAAGCCGTGAGGGCTAACAAAACAAAACCGTTTCGATCTAGGAAGCCGTGCGGGCTAACGGAACAAAACCGTTTCGATCTAGGAAGCCGTGCGGGCTAACGGAACAAAACCGTTTCGATCTGGGAAGCCGTGCGGGCTAACGGAACAAAACCGTTTTGATCTAGGAAGCCGTGAGGGCTAACAGAACAAAACCGTTTTGATCTAGGAAGCCGTGCGGGCTAACGGAACAAAACCGTTTCGATCTAGGAAGCCGTGAGGGCTAACAGAACAAAACAGTTTCGATCTAGGAAGCCGTGAGGGCTAACAGAACAAAACCGTTTCGATCTAGGAAGCCGTGCGGGCTAACGGAACAAAACCGTTTTGATCTAGGAAGCCGTGCGGGCTAACAGAACAAAACCGTTTTGATCTAGGAAGTCGTGCGGGCCAACAGAACAAAACCGTTTCGATCTAGGAAGCCGTGCGGGCTAACAGAACAAAACCGTTTCGATCTAGGAAGCCGTGAGGGCTAACGGAACAAAACCGTTTCGATCTAGGAAGCCGTGCGGGCTAACGGAACAAAACCGTTTCGATCTAGGAAGCCGTGTGGGCTAACGTAACAAAACCGTTTCGATCTAGGAAGCCGTGCGGGCTAACAGAACAAAACCGTCTCGATCTAGGAAGCCGTGCGGGCTAACACAACCAAAACCGTTTCGATCTAGGAAGCCGTGAGGGCTAACAGATCAAACCGTTTCGATCTGGGAAGCCGTGCGGGCTAACGGTACAAAACCGTTTCGATCTAGGAAGCCGTGCGGGCTAATGGAACAAAACCGTCTCGATCTAGGAAGCCGTGCGGGCTAACACAACCAAAACCGTTTCGATCTAGGAAGCCGTGAGGGCTAACAGAACAAACCGTTTCGATCTGGGAAGCCATGCGGGCTAACGGTACAAAACCGTTTTGATCTAGGAAGCCGTGAGGGCTAACAGAACAAAACCGTTTCGATCTAGGAAGCCGTGCGGGCTAATGGAACAAAACCGTTTCGATCTAGGAAGCCGTGAGGGCTAACAGAACAAAACCGTTTCGATCTAGGAAGCCGTGCGGCCTAACGGAACAAAACCGTTTCGATCTAGGAAGCCGTGCGGGCTAACACAACCAAAACCGTTTCGATCTAGGAAGCCGTGAGGGCTAACAGAACAAACCGTTTCGATCTGGGAAGCCGTGCGGGCTAACGGTACAAAACCGTTTTGATCTAGGAAGCCGTGAGGGCTAACAGAACAAAACCGTTTCGATCTAGGAAGCCGTGCGTCCTAACGGAACAAAACCGTTTCGATCTAGGAAGCCGTGCGGGCTAACGGAACAAAACCGTTTCGATCTAGGAAGCCGTGCGGGCTAACGGAACAAAACCGTTCCGATCTAGGAAGCCGTGCGGGCTAACAGAACAAAACCGTCCGATCTAGGAAGCCGTGCGGGCTAACACAACCAAAACCGTTTCGATCTAGGAAGCCGTGCGGGCTAACGGAACAAAACCGTTTCGATCTAGGAAGCCGTGCGGGCTAACGGAACAAAACCGTTTCGATCTAGGAAGCCGTGAGGGCTAACGGAACAAAACCGTTTCGATCTAGGAAGCCGTGAGGGCTAACGGAACAAAACCGTTTCGATCTAGGAAGCCGTGAGGGCTAACGGAACAAAACCGTTTCGATCTAGGAAGCCGTGCGGGCTAACGGAACAAAACCGTTTCGATCTAGGAAGCCGTGCGGGCTAACAGAACAAAACCGTTTCGATCTAGGAAGCCGTGCGGGCTAACGGAACAAAACCGTTTCGATCTAGGAAGCCGTGAGGGCTTAAAGAACAAACAGTTTCGATCTAGGAAGCCATGAGGGCTAAAAGAACAAACCGTTTCGATCTAGGAAGCCGTGAGGGCCAACAGAACAAAACAGTTTCGATCTAGGAAGCCGTGAGGGCTAACGGAACAAAACCGTTTCGATCTAGGAAGCCGTGCGGGCTAACAGAACAAAACCGTTTCGATCTAGGAAGCCGTGCGGGCTAACGGAACAAAACCGTTTCGATCTAGGAAGCCGTGAGGGCTAAAAGAACAAACAGTTTCGATCTGGGAAGCCGTGAGGGCCAACAGAACAAAACAGTTTCGATCTAGGAAGCCGTGAGGGCTAAAAGAACAAAACCGTTTTGATCTAGGAAGCCGTGAGGGCAAAAAGAACAAACAGTTTCGATCTAGGAAGCCGTGAGGGCCAACTGAACACGGATACAGTTGGACAGAGAAAGTGTCCCACGCGTTGTACTTTTATTTCACTACTTTAGTTTTAAGTGAACGTACGCGAGAAAGTGTATCACAATCACAATGATGATTGCAAGAGATGGATCGAAGATGTTCGGCCGCCCTTTAGTGCCTGACTTCATCGACAGGCGGCGTTGAGCGAAGCAAGGCCGGCTGACGAAGAGATAGGGTCCCTACGAAATATCGTGTACGAACTAGAAAAGGGTGCGGGTTGATTTTCAAATTATGTTTAATTTTACTATACAATACACATGCATAATGTGTTCAATAGAAATAGGTTAAAAAGCTTGTGAATGTAAGAATTTTTAAAATTACATTCAATATCAAAAATTTGAAATTACGCAGCGCTCACATTCCTATTGATTGGTTCGGATAAAATGGATAATTTCAATAATCTATACAATTACTGTTAAATTTAATCCAGAGGTATATCATGTAAGTGTTGGCAAAGCAAGGACCACTTGTCAGGACATGACAATACGAAGGCAAGGCGACTATATCCCTGAAAAGGGATCGAGTCGTTGTGAGTCCTGAAAGCGGCACCCTCACCCTTCGCTCGCCCATCTCTCACAGCGTTCGTGTCGGGGGTAAACGCACAAGAGAACCACAAACCTCACAAGAAAGCGCATCGCATCCCTTCTGAACACAAGAACCCCGCCCGCCACATTCAAATCTAATACAATACATCTCTGAAAACAAAGAGTTATAATCTAATAACCCAGCTCGCGAGACAAACCGACCCAATACATAGACAACATCTTGTTGATATGAAAGCTGTGTTGAACGTCACGTAGACTCGATGCATTACGACTGTACGACATCAATCCGCTGACCTTAGCAGAAGAAAGTAACAAGCAAACACATTATTCTACTTGGAGACAGCCAGTGTGTATATCATCATATACGTAGCATTACGCAACGTACGCCACTCGTTTTCCCGTCCGTCTATACAATTATAACTGTATGGTATGGTATGGTATGGATGGTACCAACCCAAATCTCGTACGGTACCCTGTCCCAGATCGCAGCCGCTCGACGGTGACCTAGGCCTAGTCTAGGATCGTAGCATAACCTCGGACCCAATAGTCGCGGCCTTCTAGTCACCTTGGACTTAGAGCTTAGCAGAAACAAACGGCATAATTAACGCGGTTTAGTGCGAATATATACGAGCAACGTAAAAGGAATTATTTTAGAGGATTTGAATATTACATTTTCAGAAGAGGATTGGGTCATAAATAAGGATCAAGGACGAGTTTGTAAATTCTTGAACGTACGGGGTTCGAATCCATGTGTTTTGAAAATGGCTCCTGTGAGCAATCCCCAGCGTAAACAAATCAGAGAGAGTGAAGTAGTGAACTTGATATTTTGAATAATGATAGACATTGTGTTTAGTATTAATTATGTTTTTAAAAAAAATGGATAATTTGTTTGTGTTCGTAAAACATTGTACAATGATTGGCGAGTTGGAATTCATTAACGTATACTGGGCAAGATTAAATAATCGTATTTATTTTTTTCGGAAAAAAAAGAAAATGCTAAGTTCTACTAGGGTAAAGTTTCGCGGAATATTTGAAACTTCTTTCCACGTTCAGTCAGACCTACAAACTCAACTAGAAACTAACAAATCTGAAAGTTGGGTCGGTCTTGGCTTTGTTGACTCGCTCGCACCACTGGCAGAAACTTTTTTTATGGACGCACATATTGACTCAAATATAGTTTAAATTACAATCAATCTTACCCGGTGTATAGACAAACTTACATTTAATTTTAATTATGGACATATTCCATAAACCGTATTAAAAATTTGCTAAGGTATAATAATGTTAAGTATAATTTGGAAAAATAAGCAAATTCTCCCACATGTTAAGAACGAAACCGGATTTAAAGTAACATAATAATAGAATGGTACCGCGGGAATTGTATATTGTCCTCTTTTGTAAATCAGTTTTATAACTGAATAGGATAGACAAATAAATAAATAAATTATTCGTTTCTTCTTTAATAAGTATTATTAATTAATTAATTAATTATTATTAATTAATAAAGCTTGTTCACTTGTGTTCTTTATCTAGTACACAGATTCATAAGTAGCACAGTAAGTGCAGCTACAACATAACACACACAACAACGACGTGTTGATACCTTCAGTCACGTGACACTGGAGCCATGACGTCATAATCCTATCACTGTCTGGTCTTGGCACGTGTAAGGTCACTATTGCTCCCTCAAGCGGACGAGACTACCCACAATGAACACATCCAAGATGGCGGAGAGAAACCATCATTTAAATGTTACATTTCATAGAAATTCAATTGCACATTACCGTAAGGATTCCTTTTTTTTTATTGAGGAAATGAGTTTTCATTCACCAAGCGTGCTCGGGTTATTTGGACAGTTGCCAAGCGAAAAAATCGCAATGAATTGAAAAGTAGAATTTGGCGTGCTCGATGCAAGCCCGTAATTTAAAAGCTTTGCTTCCATTGAGTGTAAAGAATCTAATGATCTGTATTTGAACACCTCTTACTCTGGGGCGAGTAGTTGTGAGTGTGTTATTATTTACGGGAGGAAGGTGGTTTTCTATGGTCTTTGAGCATTATGACATCAGAATGTTGCTGCATGGGAGGGTTCGCCGAGACGGGTGAGAACAAATCATCCATCATCATCGTCTTCTCTTTCATTGCTAAGATCTTTGTCCTCGTAGATAAGTTACGTTACGTTTAGAAGCAAAGGACATGTTTGTGTCATTTAAAGGAACTATATTGTGACAGCAAGTAGACTTAATAATTAAATAAATATAAATGCCTCAACATTGTGCAACAAGTTTTTTAATACATTTCTCCTCTTAGAACTATCAAGCACCGAAAATTTAGATACTTTCAGACTTCGTTTTAGTGTTTAAATTTGTTAGTGCTGATGTATTTTTCCTGGACATTTCTCAGCTAACCCTGCATTTTTAACTATGTAAAAGAATTGACAGTCAAATATTGTTTTTCTGAAAATTTGCGATTTCGCTTAATGTTTTCTTCAATGTATTTTGACTGTAAATAAGTTGTTGGCTCGTTTAGCATCATCGTTGTAGTAGATTCCAGTGTAACACTTGACAGTCAATCTCAAGTGACTACGACGTCTGAGGAAAACAATAACAACTGTAATGCGGTGTAAAGGTCGGGAGATCGCAGCCAGAACCTCTGAATAATGCATCGGAATATGAACTAAAACAAAACCCAACCATCTATTTCTAAACCCTCTTGGTTGTTTCATTCCGAATCGATTGGAAACTGGGGATTTCTTTTATTGATAGTCACGACTTCTGTTGGCCACTAGACCATCTTCTGTCTGTCTGTCTGTCTGTCTGTCTGTCTGTCTGTCTGTCTGACCGTTGCACGTAATCTCATTGAAATGTGACGTCACCAGAAATAATTGACGAGTAAAATGTGTCATAACGAACAAAAGTGGATGGGTTTACCTTATTGTCTTTGAGAGATCAGACAAGTGTAATTATATCGTTACTCACATAGTGGCAGTCTTCCGAGTTGTTACATCTAAAACACGTGACTTTATTCATCATTGATATATACGATGATATTTAATGATCTCAATCAGTCATTCATAAGAAACCATCAAGATTTTTCTGCACGAATGCTTCTCAGGAACTGCAGCACAATTCTATAAAACACCGTTTGTATTACTATTATTGACAAGATCGTTACTTGCTCCTTCGCACAATCAGAACTTCAGACATCTTCAACAGAACTTGCTGCAGAATCACGGACCACGATTATGTTTAATGAAAGAATTCAATCAATAAATAAATAAATAAATACGAACATTGCAATGCAGCATAAATTATCCATTCAGCATAAATTTAATCTCAACAATTATTTTATTGTGATAATATTTGTACATTTAATTTATTCTGAGCGTCTTTGACATGACTTATGATAGTAATAATGTATTATACATTTAAATGTTGATTAAATTGGCAAGAAATATATAGTTTCCGTTTGAATATAGAAAGACCTAGAGAGTGGAATGAAAAGCCTCCGTCCGTACAGTTATGTAAATAATATTGGGCACATGACATAAAATGGCTCGCATCACAGAACAAGTGGCGTTATTACGAGTAACTGTGTCACGGTATTCACATCCCGCCCAGTATAACACAGGCGGTGGCGTGCTATGGCATTTCATTCAGACATGGTCGCCTTAAACATTACGGCTGAATATTAGATGACACTGGTGGGAATCACATGAACGTATATTGGGCATGTTATACCCGCCCTAACCCTTATCTAATGCTTGTCCAATATTGACAAATTTACTTACAAATTTGTAAATATAGTTTCCTATATGCGTGATCGAACCCATATTCTTTAGTTCCCTAAGACCTGCACCCTAACCATCAAGGATTTGATATTATTTCACAATTCCCATATCAGCAATCACTTATTTAATTGCCCCCTCGATAGTTCCTCATGTACAGTCAATGGTACTGACGGATGCACAGTTGCACAGTTGCACACAACTCATACAAAGCTGTTTTCATAACATTTTATACCTTCGAGTCACGTGATATCTGTAATTCGCTACATTTCAATTACAAATGTAATTCCTATTCGGCGTTGAGTCCTGCGGCGGTTTTTAGTAGTTTAGCTTTCGGTAAAATGAATTATTAAACTCGAATGTTGAATTTAATAAATAACATTATTTATTTTATCTATCTCTCGACATTGTGTTTGAATAATTGTAAAAAGTGAATGTGATGCGGAGCGAAGGTATTCGGATAATCGCTGGTCGCACTGCTGAAAGAAAGTTAGCCGAGCCTTGGACGGACTTTCACCGTGGCTGTAGTTGTGTAGTTGTGTAGTTGTGTAGTTGTGTAGTTGTGTAGTTGTGCATGGACGTCTACTTCACTACCGGTGCCAATGTTGCCATTAAGATGACAAATACTAGAACAACGAATAATATACGTTTGTTTATTATTTGTCTTCTTGACGGAAACTAAGTTCGACATATTTGTACTTAGAACTGTCCCGAAAAACAACTTGTTCATCATAGACACGCGACTCGTGACCAATCTGCGATCGGTGTTTGAACTTGGGGTTCGCTGGTTGGTTAAGAATCCCATCAGTATGGTTATTTTAAGACAACTGAAAAGTATATCTTTAAGCCTTCTTTTATTTATTATAAAAAAGCCTACATTAAAGTGTTCACAAAATGTGGTATTTAAATTTTAAAAGTAATTACGGGCCAATCGTTCATTCCTAAGACAGCTAATTGAAGAGAATTACGAAAATGTTTTGTTTTACGCTGAAATAAAAAAAATGAATGTTTAGTTAAACATTTTTCAGACGCTAATATATTTCTTGAAATAATGCATTTTTTTACAAGACCAAGATATAATTAAAAAGCTATTAGATAAATACTTATAAACAAAACCAAAGTCAAAATTCATTATATTGTAGAAGGGTGTTCGGGTTAGCCTTCCTTCTGGTATCGGAAACTGAACAATAGTTATCCAACAGTTTTCGTAAGCGGATCTAATGAGGTTGAAACTGGAGCAGAGCGAACTGAGAAGCAAAACAACGACAACACGGGTTGGTTGTATTATATAATCCCTCATCACAGCGATACCAACATCAACCCACTCACAAGAAACAAGATGGCGGACTACATTGTCAGTACAGTATACGTTATATTATTTCACGACATTATATGACAATGTATTATTTGGGTAGGATTTATCACTGCAGAATTATAATTATAGTACTACTTTCATTTCTTTGAAGAGATCTTCAAAAAAGTTTATTTCGAAAAAAAAAAATGCTTTTACACTTTCGTTGTTACGGCAGTTTCTATATTACCTTTGTATGTCGTGCATGGAAGTAAACAAGCCCCGTGTGGTAAAAGGGTTGCTTTTGTTTATTTTTGTTCAGTACAACATTCAACAAATAACGAGTCGTCTGATATTCGGTAAACTCGTACAAGAAAAGCACGACAACCTCTCTGAATGCTTTATGCAGGACGCTCTGTGTCCCGAGCTCATATTTCAACAATTGTCATCCGATGGTCTGTATTTATTGCCATGTTCGCCATCTTTCTTCCGCGCCGATAAGAAGATGATAGAGACATTCTTCTATGCTCACAAAACACTTTACCGTCAAACGACGCATCGTTTTCAGTCCCCTTCCTTCTTATTTCCGACACTTTACTGGATCGATGTCTCGACGTTATTCAACGTAATCGGTCGCGTTGACAGTTGGGCACACAAGTCTGGTGACTTTTGTTTAGCCGCCTTAAACAATATATTGTACGCGTAAAACGAGACCATTTGATGGAATATTGATACAATCAGATATTTTTAAACGGGCAAACAATCAAATCAAATGAAATCCCGAAAAAATACGTTTATAGAACTCGCATTCACCATTTGCGAAATATTTCAACAGCATCCGCTGCCTTCCTCAGAACTCTCAGTATTCTCCGTCTGAGGAAGGTAGTGGACAGAACACACGAAACTGATATATCATCAGGGCGTTTGAATTTATTTATATTCATTTGGGTACACCACGCACAGTTTATTATCTCTGACGTCATATTGTCTACTTAAAACCACGTCTACTTTCTTGTTTTCTTTACAAGACCGCGTATTTTTAATTTTTTTAAATATTTATTTATTTATTATTATTACATAATAAATAAATAATAATAATACAAAAAAAAATATAGTCGCGATAGTTGCCGGCGTAGCTGTGCTGCATGTGTGTGTACACAACGCTCATCTCAAGTCTGTACAACAATGCGACGAGAGCCGCGAGTGCGCGGACGAACCATTGTTTACTATAGTTTTTCACCCAACTCAAGGCTACATAGATAGATTTCTCAAGTGAATTACCTCACTCACTTTTACTGATATGGAAATAGAGGCCTTGTGATAATCATTGTCGAGTCAATAAAAGCTAATTACGTCGACGTAAAATGCGTTTTTCTTTTGTTTTCGTTTCCTAGAATTCCTTTCGGTCGAACAATGATGAACTTCACACAAGCTATATTATAGGCATTGACTGAGGCCGACGTCATGATATTTGACGTAGCTGTCGAGAATACGGCGTCTACAACAAAATACCTGGGTGAATGAAACAAATAGAACAGCTAGAAATAGAAGGTATAAGTAAACCGAAAACACCATCAATTAAAAGAAGAAGACAGGCGTAATGCATGTGTGCATGTAGTGTAGCTTGACTGTATTCATGTGAGCCGTTACCGTAAGTAGCGATAGAGGTAATTGGAATATAGATACTGGTGCAAGAAACGCGTTACATTTACACATATAATTGCAGTTAGTTAGATATGTTGTAAAACTCACCGGGCAAGAAAACTTACTCGTTTTATACGAGGCTAAATCACGGAAAATTGGCTTTAAAAAAAAAACACGGAGTTCTACAAATAAAAATTATGCAATTAAGGTTATAATAAAGAAAATATTTACTCAATTATTTGAAATTAAATATCAACATTGCGCTGTGCGCTCTACATAACATCTTGCCCGTGTTCTTCGCGTAGCAACATCCAAGCGATAAGAGATAAGACAGAGATAGACCTAGCGTTGTGTGTATAGTTGACGGCACGATTTTAGAAACGTGTTGTTATTTTTTTATACCCTTGAAAGTCTTGACTTACAAACATGTCACATTCAAACTACCAACACAAGATCAAAGTTATATAAAAGAAAAAGAAAAAAAAATGAGAAGAAACAGAATTTCAATAGTGTACGAAAATATCTAGTATCGTACGTTTTATCCATCTATAGTATTTACTAAACGTCTTTCTGCACGAGCTTGTTTATTATTTTTTGAAGCCAATAAACACAATTTTGTAATCTGAGCGGGAAAGTGAGTATTAGTTAATAAAATTAGCACTATTTTATAATTTTATAAAATCCCCCGCGACTATTTTTAACGAATTAGTATAAGTATTAAATCTCGTGATATCTACCTTTGTCATCCTGGCCCAATCAGGTGTCATAACCATAACAGAACAGATAAAATAATTAATGTATTGACTGAATAACTAAACATTTGATATGAATGTATAATTGTTCTAATGCTACAAGATTATTTAACGGTGTCTGATGATCCGATCGCTCATCGCGTTATTACACATTATATTATAGCCAATTAGTTGATTAAGCTGAAGTACAGTTGAGAAGTGAGAACCACCTGGTATCGAACACACCGTTGCAAAAACATCGGCAAACACCTTGCGACATATTGTGGCGCATGTTTTTGGAGCGAAGCCAGGGAGGGAATGATGATACGTACTTGTATGATTTATTGGGTGGCTTTTTATTGTTTACCAGGTGTTGGTAGTAGGATAGGGGGGGTTCTAGGCAGCTAAAGTCGATCCCAGGCTATTAATGCACATACATACTTCATAAGGAAAACTACACGGTGAATGAACAGGAGGGAAGATTATGAAACTTTACACAAAGAAGTCTCGACAAAAAGTCATATAAAAAGTTAAGTACTGAGCCAATATAAAGACTGTTGATTCTTTTAGAGTTTGGACAAATTTTAGACATTACAAAATATATATCTAACATTTAAGAAATACATCGTTGGTGTCACAAAAACAAATTTTATATTTTCTTCTTGGTGTATATCATTATTATTAATTTCAAATAAACAAGCGAGTACGTAATAGTCCCATCCTACCAGGAGTAGGCAACGTTCCAATAACCACGCGATTCACAACATTGACCCAGCCAGAACACAAACCTTGAAACAATTGAAAACAATACAACATACACATTCATAATTCCAAGAAAGCTTTCACACCTTCGTGTACGGATGCAGATCACATACTTAGACTTACGACATTCGACCACAAGTGTGTCCAGTGAATACACATATATATACATGATATGACACATAATACATGTGTGCACAGTTCGTGCAGTAGAACCATTATACTCGTCCAAGCAGGGTCGAGATTACATGCATGAAGTTATCCATAACCATAACCGTGCAATGGTCTTAGTATGCTAAGCGAGGTAAGATAACCAGGGATATAGTGAGGAGACTTTGTTCTTTAAGTCGACGTCTGGAATACCAAGTGACGGACCGCGTGCAACACCGGCCCATGTGAAACTCGGAACTAAGTTTACTCGTAAAGAGGAATTATTCGTTAGTATTTAACACAAGTGTTGTTTTTATGGCGGTTCTGAGTTAGTTTGTGTACCCCCTCTCTCTGCAGAGGTAAAAACAGTTACAGAAACAAACTGATTATTCAGCTGTGGCGCTCGCAGTGGAGGAGAGAGGAATTAATAAATAACGAGGTGAGGGGGAGACCCAGCCGTGGTCGGTACTGCAAATAGTTTCAGAGAGCGCGCGGCCATTTTATTATGCAGCTAACCCAAAGAATGATGACGGATCACGATTAGACGGAGAGCCAGCAACATAAAAGCTCCCCTCATAAGGTACATATGTTTTGACTTTTGAAATAGGAGCGGAAAAACTACTCTACTAACAAAACGCGCGTCTTACTCCTCAACGTGGGGGCTTTTAGGCCCCACAGGGGGCCAAAAAAGCCGAAAAAAGGCCCAAGGTTCCCCTCATAAGGTACATGGATGGAGTAAACGCCATTTTGTAGAGATAAGTGTCCCAAATAGGAATTCGAAGAGTAAGACGGGATATTAGGGGGCGTTTACCGATCAGACGCCATTTTACCCAAAAAGGGCCATTTTTTATTTTCACACATGCATGCGCTTAAACACTCAAAACATATCCGGAAATGTCTCGAGACGTAGAAAAACATACATTTTAAAGAAATTTTGGGTTATTGTCCTCGCCAGACGCCCTCAAAAAGGGCCCAAAAAGGCCAAGGTTCCCCTCATAAGGTACATGAATGGAGTAAACGCCATTTTGTAGAGATAAGTGTCCCAAATAGGAATTCGAAGAGTAAGACGGGATATTAGGGGGCGTTTACCGATCAGACGCCATTTTACCCAATTGGGCCATTTTTTATTTTCGCACATGCATGCGCTTAAACACTCAAAACATATCCGGAAATGTCTCGAGACGTAGAAAAACATACATTTTAAAGAAATTTTGGGTTATTGTCCTCGCCAGACGCCCTCAAAAGGGGCCCAAAAAGGCCAAGGTTCCCCTCATAAGGTACATGAATGGAGTAAACGTCATTTTGTAGAGATAAGTGTCCCAAATAGGAATTTGAAGAGTAAGACGGGATATTAGGGGGCGTTTACCGATCAGACGCCATTTTGTTCAAAAAGGGCCGCTTTTTATTTTCACACATGCATGCACTTAACACCCAAAACATATCCTTAAATCCTGACATTAATAATAATAAATACTGGTATATTAAAGTTAGGGGTGGGCGGAGCTTCAAAACTATCGCATCCGGATCGAGGCTGTGGGGGGGGGGGGGGGGGGCTGGCGAGGACATCACACAATATCTTAGAAATGTATTCACCTCTAGGGGCATTGAAGGATATGTTTTGGGTGTTAAAGCGCGTGCACGTGTGAAAATAAAAAGTGGCCCTTTTTGGACAAAATGGCGTCTGATCGGTAAACGCCCCCTAATATCCCGTCTTACTCTTCGAATTCGTATTTGGGACACTTATCTCTACAAAATGGCGTTTACTCCACTCATGTACCTTATGAGGGGAACCTTGGCCTTTTTGGGCCGCTTTTGAGGGCGTCTGGCGAGGACAATAACCCAAAATTTCTTTAAAATGTATGTTTTTCTACGTCTCGAGACATTTCCGGATATGATTTGAGTATTTAAGCGTATGCATGTGCGAAAATAAAAAATGGCCCTTTTTAGGTAAAATGGCGTCTGATCGGTAAACGCCCCCTAATATCCCGTCTTACTCTTCGAATTCCTATTTGGGACACTTATCTCTACAAAATGGCGTTTACTCCATCCATGTACCTTATGAGGGGAACCTTGGGCCTTTTTTCGGCTTTTTTGGCCCCCTGTGGGGCCTAAAAGCCCCCACGTTGAGGAGTAAGACGCGCGTTTTGTTAGTAGAGTAGTTTTTCCGCTCCTATTCCAATAGTCAAAACATATGTACCTTATGAGGGGAGCTTTTATGTTGCTGGCTCTTGGACTAGATGCAACGGACAAATATTTTGCCGGTGCGTTGAAAATATTTATAACGAAGTTTGGACTTTGTCGTTTCGCGTCGAGTAAACTAACATGTTCGTAATCTGAGAGAAATGTGTTTTTGTCGGGAGTAGAATCCAGTGGCCGTTGTGTATACACAGTTTACACGAAGACCGAGGCCTCGCCTAAACGCCGTCTGGAAGTGCATGGCTGTGCCCAATTGAAAAAAAACTTGAATTTAAAGAACCAGGCTTAGATTTAGACCGTGGCTTCATATATAATAGACATCGTTTAGCGTATTGGGTCTCCGTCCGATATTTTATCGCTTGTTATTAATGAGCAGGGCCAAGAAGAGATAACGTTATATATATTAAAAGCTGTTCAAGGCCATCGAATGTGAATTGATCAACAAGTCTTCCATTTTAAGATATACCTTCCAATATGGCGGCCAACTTGCTACGATCCAAGACGACCGCTTATTGTTTTCAGCCCCGCTAGTGCTCCACAATGAAGCCAGCAGACCATCTGTTCAGTAACTCATTACGTTTCTGTGGCGAATTTGTCTAAAGTCATCTGAACAAACGTGAATTCAAATGAAACGTGTTTTAATACACACTAAATTGAAGTAAAGCCAGGGTCGAGGTGCGAGTTACAGCTCAACGGTCGTAAATATGCTCACTTACAAATAAACACAGAACAAAGCGTAATAACTTGTGTGTGGTGTCAGCAAGTGTTTACAGGAATTATGCTGCCTGAAGGTGTTAAGGAATTAAATGATGTACACTTTCAACAGGCTACCTTTAAAATGAGTTAACGTTTTAAGTAAATGCAATATTTTATAATCAAATCGCATAACAAACGATGAAATAAAATGCATTTTTTTAAACATATTTCACGAGTGATTTTTATGTGTGGGGTCAAATCGATGCATTGTATGGAATAATTACATAGTTAGTTACGTAGTTCGAAGAAAACCCATCGAAACAACATCTTGGAAGATAACACATGCCTCGCACATTTCCTCATAACACTTCCTCACATATCAGTGTTGAAAAGTTCACGTTTAAACTTCCATTACCGTGTTTACGACGATTTGTTGTATTGTGAAGTGCACTGTACACTGTACACTGTACGTACACGCGGTAGGGAGGTAGTTCACGGCCCAATAGATTACATCAGAGTTCTCTGGAAACAACGAGATGCATCCAAGGTCTTTGGAATCTCCTGGCACACGTTCAGGAACATCTCACGGACCCACAGACGTCATCTTGTGTCCAAATTCAATTTAACTAATATTTGACATAAACGATACATTAATTAAGATATTGATAACATGAAAAGATACACAACATCTTGGTTTTTAGGTTATAATTAGATTTTAAACCAACACAAAATCACTTTTTTGTAATTTTGTCATTTGCAAAATTTTGTAAAATGGCTGCGCCAAAAAAGAACGCATCTCTTCCACTGCCATCTATATTCTAAGAACGGCAGGGAGCAAGTAGACCTTGTAGAACACCTGTTTGCATATACGCACATCTCTATCTCTACGCTAACCTTAAACTTCAAATACATCACACTGACATAACACATCCACACACACAGACATAAATTTCTAAAACAATTCTAAGTTTCACACGTAAGTGAAGTGAAGCAAATGTTCCCAGCAGAGACTCAGACACTCAGACAGACAGCT
>OX246740.1:58025749-58143249 GCA_945910005.1 Isoperla grammatica | reverse complement strand
CATAAATGAACAAACAGATAAATCAGTAAGTGAGTATATAAATAAACAAGATAATTACTAAGTCGCATGAGTAATCATAGAGGTATTGTGAACCCAAACAACCCTCATGCAGCAAGGCTCATCTTGACGATTAGCCCATCTTCTACACACTTGTCTTTACAGATTATTTGGTATATTTACGCATTATGTTTATAACATAACACAATTAATTTACTGTCAAAATTTAATTAAAATATTCGATAAAAAAAGTATATACACATAATTTAAAAAACAATATTCAAATACATAACGGCAGAGATGGATCTATTCTCTCATGTCATCACACTAAAACGTAGGCGTAGTCTTTCATTCACTCAGACTTTGACGTGCGCTAGAACTGCATAATAATAATGTAAGCCACATTTTCTCTTTTTTCCTTCGATAGAATAATCATATTATGACGCTAGCTAGAGTGAAAGTAGAACGACGCGCCACAGCCATTGAGAACGTTATACAACAGTCAGTCAATCGGTCTGTGCAGTGCACGGTTCTCATTCATCGTTAGCTACTACCAGTGGCGTTTAATGGGGGGGCTTGGTCCCCTCAAAAACGTCATAACTATACACTAAAAATGTAATGAAGAGAAAAATCCTCTAAAATATAATTGTTGATTTATTTTAAGGCGAACATACGTACCGGATAACTCAGGACAGTCCCGTTTTTTTGCACTCTGTCCCGGCGTCCCGAAAACTTATTTTTTTAAGAACGCTCTCCACGTTTTTGAAGTTTGATGTGAAACGAGTTATGAACGTCGGGCATCAGTGATACAATTACTAATTAGAACCACAAAACATTTTGTGAAACTTCACTTTAAATTAAACCACATAAAAACACACGTTTGGAAAAATCACCTGTGGCGCTATATTTCGGGGGGTATACCCCCCCACCACCACCAATTCATCAACCCTTACGCCGGTCTATCGTTGCGAACACCAAGTGATGGTAGGCACCAAAGCGATGGCAAAGGTATTTGTGTGCATAACATGTAATGACAGTGTTTCGTAACCGTTGCTGCGGTTGAAAGTTCCACATTAATCTTTCTTACGATTATGAATTACGATTACAACGATTTGGTTCCGCTATTCTGCAACGTTGAATTGTATAGCTGATTGATGATATTGTCATATTTATACTTTGACTCGTCACAACTACAAGCATACATTAATACACAAAAACATAAATTAGTTTGGTTCGTAAATAAGTGCATAACAGCATAAGTAAATAAATAACAGATAAATGAAAAAATGATGAGGACATTCTTTAGTAAATAAATCATTTAAATTACAATTACAAAATAGAGTTGTTATTTTTATTACAAAGCGTATATACAAAGGATGTAAAGCGATATATCACATACGTTGAGTTTAATAAAGATACAGAGTTGGTATAATTTATATCTATTGTGGAAATAATTATCAGACCAGACATTCGAAGCCACACCTAAATGAACTCAGTCCTCGGAATATAATTTACGAGTGAATTAATAATATCTCAGGTCCAACCAACAGGTCAGTCAGAAGACATCTGCAATCAAGTAGCTAATCGGAAGTACGGGAAGAGAGTGAAGAGTGCTCGGCGCTGGAGGGGGGGGGGGAGGGGGGGGGGGGGACTCACAGCCAGCTTATAATCGAATAACCGTTATATCCGGCCACTCAATGCACGCTGGCAGCGCTCAATGAAAAGACGACGACGAGCGGACAAATTGTGAACTAGCCAATTTCACTCTCGGCTTGTTTAGCTCGACTATGTTTACACCCGAAGTGTGACGACCATAAGGGTGCAACAGGTATAACACAGATGTGACGTGAATATAATATAAATACAATATGCATATTTAACGTTTTGGATTTGCGTAAATACATTAAATTTCCCGCGTGGATTATCGCCGATTTAAACAGCAGCGTCAGCGAACTGTTCTGTTATCTGGCGGATAGAATCTGTGGCATAAATATATATGTGAACGCTAAAACACACACCGTGTATCCAGTACTAGCAACGCACAATCCGCTTTATTCAACATTGCAACACACAAAACAAGACAGATAAGAGACGCGATATATTATTTACTATCAAAGAAAACACATTTTCCGGCTTTTCAAATGTTTTATTCAACAGTCAACACAAAAACGTCCTCCTTCGTTTTTATTTCTACAAGCGTTTACCTGTAATCATTTGGCTGTACTTCAAATTTATCATCTCGTCGATCTAAGAATCGCATTAAAATTTTAAATGTAGGGTCTATATTAGAAATTCGCAAAAAAAACCTCTCTTGACACGGATTGAACAAGATCCTTAGCTGTATAGCTCGCTAAGTCAAGCCAAGGTGTTGACACAGAGCTGTATAGCTCGCCAAGCTAAGCTAAGCCAAGGTGTTCTCGGTAAACACTTGCTTATGTGGGCGTCATGTCGCAACAACATAGACCCCCATGAACCGGCATAGATAAGACTCCCTGCACATAAACTAGGTCACTCATAAACGCTTCGATCAGTCGGAATGAAAAGTGAAAACACCATCAGAGGTTTTTTGTTTAATTCTTTCTTTACCGTCGATAGTTTTCACTGAGGTTTGTTCACGTAGCCTATATAGAATACACAATGCGTTTGGTTATTCTGTTGGTAGGTGTATAATTAGTAGAGGGAGTTCGAAGATATTTTCTATTGATCAACGTGAAAACAAGAAAGTTTGTATTGTATAATGCATGTTCATAATTATAGTGGTCATAAAAATAATAATAACATTAGAGCGTTATTCAAAATTTAAATTTAATTCAAATACTTGTTCATTTCAATTTAAAATCCACAAGCCAACTGCACGCGATATACAGAGCTGGAAGTATGTGTAATTGTGTATCATTGTCCGGGCAACCACTTTATTTATATTACAATTCAGTAATTTACTCTTACAATTTTAACAGCTTTTAAGAAATATCTCATACATTAAGTTTTTTGTAATGTATATGTGGTGTACTGACGTAATTTGTTGTCCTTTAATGTTGGCATAATAAAGTGTCAAAGGTTACTGACTTTGATTGTACAAAAGACAAAATCATTTGTTGACTCTAATGTCTACAGCCTTCAACCACGTACGATTAAAATAATAATACATTAAATTACGTGATTGTAACTGTCATAATGTTAAAATAATTAAAATGAAATATACAGATAAAACGCTTAATTACAAAGTAATTATATTATTATTTACCATATCGCAGGAACAACCACAAACGTAGGACGGAAGCAATTCTGTATTTAAAACCTTATTACTGTCTTATGCTAAGCATGAGAATTAGATAATAGGATGTACACAAGAGGATGGTGTAAATTATATCTGTGTATAAAAATTGTAATATCTTTAATTGTGATTTGTAATGTTGGTGTTGGACTTTGAAGATCTTTATTTTAACAAGTGTAAACAAATGAAAATGAATACCCCTTGCAGGCATTTACGAGTAGAACAAAAGGCAAAGTTGACAATAAAACACAAAGAGAGAATCGAGGAAGAGACAATATCAAACAACACGCATGGAAAGAGGTCTGACTGTTGCCCCCCAATCATTTCGGAACCCACAAGACTCGTTAAAGACTAAATACTTTCGGTAGCCAAACCGGGGGAAAGTTCGAGCATCAATAATGATAACATGATTGATGCGGCTGCGAGAAATTAATATTGAGCACGTCAGATAATTAATAAGCTTCACAAATTGCACTGTTTTTTTTTTTAAATCGAGTCTGAGGTAACTTTAAAACCTGATGTGCTCACAACGAAAACAGCAACGGGTTAGAAGATTATGCAGAGTAAATAATAAATAAGCTATTTTTATTTTTTCTCGGTAAATAAGTTGATTTACAAAGGAGGAGAATTCGTACAACTTACAGTCACAAAGTAACTAGAGATATTTTAGATGAATAATAAGTAGTAAGTTCAGTGGAATAGCCAGGGACATATTTCGGGGTAGGCACGGGCTGTAGCCTCCCAGCTTGCCCCCTCTGTGTAGAGCACTGGTAAAAACAACCTCAGAAAATCATATAAGTAATATGAATATAAATGATAAAACAAGTATTTTGTCTTTTTAAACCCGACAAATATAACAAAATCAGTACAAAACACGAACAAATACGATTATGAAATTCGCAAACACCACTTGCGTAACATTTCTGCACAGCATATTTTACCTTCCTCAGTATCCTTGCGTCTGAGGAAGACAGTGGATGCTCCCGAAATATTACAAATTTTAAAATCGTGTTTTTTCGTGGCTTTATTACGAATATAAATAATAATACCACAGAGGGAAGAGGCGTGAAAAGTATGATGATACTGTTTACGTAAAATGGGTCGCGCTTCGCAAGTCTCGCCACGCTTGATAACCAGCGAGTACGCACACACAGCCGGTTTATATCGACAGGCATAATAAATTATTGCCAGTTGTTTCGGATAATTGCGCTGTTAACGTTCGTGGACTGGTTTAGACCAAGGCTGTGCAACTTGACCACGCTAAAAAACACAACAATTACTCCAGTGCCGTGACACTGTATGTATAGGTACATTTCGTTCATTAACATTGTTGGCTTTCTTTAATAATGTTTCAACTTCAACCTAGATGAGTTCTCAAGCTGGGACATCACTTACAGAAGTTATCAGACTCTCAGAACACGTTGTCTATCAATAACACGAGAGATAGAGCAACCATCATGACGTAATTATACTAGGTTTATAAGATTGGTCATGATTGTATAAAAGGCCGAAAGGTTTTTTAAAAGTGTTATGTATACTGATGGTATATACTTATGTGTGCGTGATATTCCATACGTAAATAATAAAAGCGGTATTATGTACAATAAAAAGTAAACTATAATGATTGAATGACACGGTTTTCGGGGTATCATAGCGCGAGGCTTCATTCAACGCGGCATAAAGCACCGAAAACACTCAACTTCTATTAGTATGGGCCGTGAAAGCCTCAGCAATAAAGATAACAATCTCCCGAACGTTTCAAGTATATCTTTTCATCATTCTCCTTCCATCCAAGGTGAGAAATAAGAATCCTAATTTGATTTCGGCCTTTAATCAAAGGTGTGGCAGACCCCAGCCACAATCAAGCCTAATGTTTAAGGACACTTGCTCGCAAGTAGTGAAGTGACAACCTTCGCATATTAATTTCACCTTATCTCTCCATGCGTACACAGTGAACTGAATAGAACCTGGGCAAGTGCCACGTTTTATTTTCGCAGAGTTTTTAAATTCGCTTTTTTTCTCTCTTCGAAACCCGAGTAGTAGTTCAGTTTTATAATAGCTGTATATTCTAACCACATGTTGGGAAGGTGGCATTTACATTTGCATTCAGTAGCCAGAACATTGTTACGCAATTTTATTGTGGTCGGGTTCTGAAATAAATCTGTTATAGTACGTGAGCTTTAGAAAAACAAAAAACAAACCCCGACCAAGAAGCGGGTCTTAATATTAGCTCACTCGGATCAGACTCGAACTCGAAGTTATAATCCGGTATTTAAGCGGACTAAACTCGAAATTAATGACTGTAATTACGCTTAAGTCTTGACATAATTTTTAAGATTAATCGTCTAGATTGTCCTTAATCTTAATAGTTTTGCTGCAGAAATTAATTCATAATATCGCCGTAGTAGGAGCGTGATTGTGGAGCGTCATGCAACGCGATGCAATAAACATTATATTCGTTGCATTAGAGATTTCTTAAGTGGCAATTACGCGTAGCCACGATAACTTGCGGCACAAATACTCTACTGGTCCATCTACCGTAATCGCAGTTACACGGCTCAAGCTTAAAACTGATTTTTTGTGAACTAAAATTGTCACAACTCACAATAATGTCGACCACGAGATAATTTCGTATTCTAGCATATAAATAAACGTTATTATGTATTCCTCGTGTTTAAAATGAACACTTTTACCTTTTATACTGTATTCATGAAACAAACTTTAACAATTAAAAGTGGAAATTTGAAAAATAAAAGAATTTATTAAAACATTACAACATTAATAAATAAGAACTCTAAATTTTCTAGGAGACGAACTATTAATATTTTGGGTTTCCATGCGACAATTTTCAAAACATTAGAAAGTAATTTTGATTGACGTAAACCGTGTATAATATTGCGCTTGGTGTCTTAGTGTGACGTAATAGGGGAAAGCAGAGTAGATGGAGTAAACTCGGTGCCACCAACCGAACAGCGGATTAGGTGAGAACAATTTGATTGAAATGTCGGGCACGTATATATACATGAAGAAATACGTGTTTTAATGACATGCGTGCCTCCACGTCCCACGAGTGATAACAGCTCAAGTGATAAGCGCGGCTGATAACAGCAGCTGATAACTGTGCGTGTTGTTTGCGAGGGTGCGCGCGCAGAGCAGAGAAGAGGATTGATTATTGTAATTGAAAGTATATTGGCGCGTTGATTTATGTGACGGGCTATGGCTTTACGCGTTGCGGAGCTCTTTGGAGAAACAACTTGTTTGGTTTTATGTGTGGACGAATGAAACGAACAATACTTTCATGACTTGTTTGACATTATGGGTATACATGAACGAATTACGATCACTTCTGAGACTGATCTAAACCCTTTTCAATCAATAAGAAGGAATTATTTACAGAACACCTCACCCTCTTTAATTCTATTGACTTATTCTATGGCAACTTACGAATATTCTTTTTATGAGGGGGAGGGAAAGTTTTGTGCATAAAAAAAACAATTAAACATGTGTTTAATGAAGCTTAAAAAGAAGTATAAAAATCTAGTTTATATCGTAAACAATTAGTTAAGTTTTGTGTGAATATAGCGAAAGAAGGCGCCAATGCGTTCATCGTCCACATCGGGCGTTGCGCCCTGAACCTGTCTCGAGACCAAATTAAATGTAAATAGCTCCGGGACGAGGCGGCCCAGCCACCAATTTAAAGGTTAATTAATGACAACATTAAAAAAGTTAATTTTACCAAGTCGCGCATAGGCCATAACGTCTTGTGTGTTGGTACTACTGGTGCAATATTACAATAATTAGCTTCCAAGAGACGGTGTCTAGTGTTGCTCAACCTCAAAGCAGTGCGCTTCAAAAACACAGACAGGTAGTCGAACGAAAAGCCACAGCTTTGTGTTTAGCAATGGCGATAATAATTATATTTGTTTCCACGTAGCGATGTAATGTTGCGCGTTGCTGTATCCGTGTTTAGTTTAGTTATTGCGTTATTTACTAACCTTCCGCGTGTGTTTTACCGCATCAAACCATTGACACGCAAACACACGCGTGTGTTTTACCGCATCAAACCATTGACACGCAAACACACGCGTGTGTTTTACCGCATCAAACCATTGACACGCAAACATACGCGTGTGTTTTACCGCATCAAACCATTGACACGCAAACATACGCGTGTGTCTACCGCCCAAACTCTCAACTCTTTTGCCTAATTACGTTTTTGGGCCCTTAGCATAATTATTATTGTTTCATTAGCGATTGAAAATATGTCTGATGGTAATTGATTATTGCATCTGCGTATACTTAATTGTTATCAATGTTTTATATTTTTTTTACCAAGGGTTATTGTTATCGCCGAGAGCAAATAGTGTTGTAGAGTCTCGACCAATCAAAGAGTAGAGATCTTCTACGTCTGTCGACAACACCCGCGGGCAGGGCAGGGGGTATTTCCCCCCGAACTTCCACACATATGTGGAACGCACAGTAGTACACGTGCAAATTAGTGGTAGAAATATGTGCAACGTATATTAGCACACAAGAAACCACGTGGTCTATATATGTGCAACGCATAGCACCACAAGAAACCACGTGGTCTATACATGTGCAACGCATAGCACCACAAGAAACCACGTGGTATATACATGTGCAACGCATAGTACCACAAGAAACCACGTGGTCTATATATGTGCAACGCATAGCACCACAAGAAACCACGTGGTATATACATGTGCAACGCATAGTACCACAAGAAACCACGTGGTCGATATATGTGCAACGCATAGTACCACAAGACACCACGTGGTCTATATATGTGCAACGCATAGTACCACAAGAGCCCACGTGGTCTATATATGTGCAACGCATAGTACCACAAGAGCCCACGTGGTCTATATATGTGCAACGCGTAGTACCACAAGAGCCCACGTGGTCTATATATGTGCAACGCGTAGTACCACAAGAGCCCACGTGGTCTATATATGTGCAACGCATAGTACCACAAGAAACCACGTGGTCTATATATGTGCAACGCATAGTACCACAAGAGCCCACGTGGTCTATATATGTGCAACACAGTACCACAAGAGCCCACGTGGTCTATATATGTGCAACGCATAGTACCACAAGAGCCCACGTGGTCTATATATGTGCAACGCGTAGTACCACAAGAAACCACGTGGTCTATATGTGCAACGCATAGTACCACAAGAAACCACGTGGTTTATATATGTGCAACGCATAGTACCACAAGAGCCCACGTGGTCTATATATGTGCAACGCGTAGTACCACAAGAGCCGCGCAAGTGAAACGAACAATTTGTTGAACAAAACCAATAACGCAACATTTGAATAGTCCCATAAAACGAGCGGGTTTTAACACTCATTACATTAAGACCATTTAGTTGACGTAGTATTTTAAAGCTTTCGACTTCTGGTTGGTCTTCCTAACGACGTCGTCATTAGCGACGACTCAGACGATATCGTCGTCTCGTCTTCGTTAGACGATAAGATGATTACACCAAGACACGAGACACGAGGAGAGAATTTGTTCGCGGTTTTCGTGTTTCGTCGTTTTACCTAGAGTTATCGCAACAGCTGGCCTTCCTGGTATTAGACTATAGCCAAGGTAATCAATGCCAAAGTTGTGAACGGTTGCTAGTTTTTTTTTTTTGCTGGGTGTAATAGTAATTTAATTTATAAAGCTGATAATTTTACAGAGACATGAACATCGAAGAAGTGTGACGTTATTGTTTGGGGGGGAAATCACAATTTTCCAAGAGGCAAAGAGACAAAAAGAGGTCCCGTACGAATATGAAATAGTTGTAGGCATTTTAAAACGAAACGATCCGATTTTCATGTCGCTGAAAAATGTACAAACATCAATTAACTATTATTTGATGATTCATCTATCTGTATCATGATTTTTGATCAGTTCAGACTATCAGAATGTTTGTTTATCAGTATTATCATGAGTGTCTTGCTTTCAATACTGCCAAAACGACGAATGTAACATGCTACCTGAAGTCGCATCTAAATAAAAACACTGAATACCTGTCTAGGCTAAATACCTCACTCAGTTAGATAAAAAGAAGTCCCAGACAGACAAACAGACGGCACGAAAACGCAATTGGCACCGACAAAACTAAACACCTCAACTCAAAGTGATTATGTCCACGACACTGTGTATCAAAAAACGTTTTCCAGCGAACGCGCTCGAAGTAATAACACGAAAACATATCTGGGGGGCCTCTCGGAACTACCAATGCAAATACGTAATTCCCCATCCGTTTCTTCTAGGAACTTTTCGTGTTTTTTTGTTTGTTTTTCTTGCACGCTTGCAATTAAAACAAACGCGGGCAATGGCCACAGTTTCGTGGAACGAATGATCCTTGAGACGAGCTAATACTGTAGTGTACAACATATCGGTTGAGACAAGATTTGATTAGCCGAGAAGACCAACTTATAGACGATAATCTAAGTCACAGTGTGAGCGTCATTGTGATACGATGTGACACATTGTAGTTGGCTGTTGTGCCGCTAGGGGCGCCCGATGCTCCGAGGACATGTTTAGATTATACGGGACTAGTCTCATCAATCATTGTGTACACGCGGTCCATGCAGACGTGATCAACGCCCCCCCCCCCCCCCCCCATCCCCAGTGCGTTAATTGTGCGTCAGTGCGTCCTGGTGATATAAGCAGGCGGAGAGAGGGAGACGAGTGAAATTAGTTGTGACACTAAATGATATGAGAAGATTGTGGGGTTACAGTTCATTTGTTGTCGACAGATTTTTGACAGGTTGTACACGTCAGTGTTTAATATAATTATTTTCGATTTTCGTTCATATTCACAGGTTGTTATTGATAATGTTGGCGCTAAGCAACAACATTGGACACACTGTACGCAATCTGGTGGTAACAAGACGAACCATAACAACGATGATGCTTAGCTGACAATTTGACGATACCAAAACATACATCGTCAATAGTTTCTCCGCGTGTTGGATTATATATGGAGGTAAAACATCATCTGTATACTCATTACAACCTATTGAATCTATAGATTCGGGCAATCAACGCGATCTCAATGTGTCATTAACTTACGCGAGTATAATATTACGTCTAGAAAGTAATTGCTTTGACATCTAGTTCATTCACAATCCTTCTCGTCCCTGGCTAAATATACACTTGGCCGCTACAGTTGGACCAAACTCTTCTTTTCACATCGAACAACTTTATTTCCTTCGTCAAAATGAATGTGAAACACGCAAATTGTGAAGAGTTACATATTATTGTGAGCTACCACGTACATTACGCGTTCTTTGCAGCTTACCAAGTACTTGCTGAAGTAAACATTTTGAATAATGTTAATCATAACATCAAAGGTTAGTAATTTAAAGTGTGTGTTTGTGTATCTATGCACGCAGCTACGTCATTCAAGACGATCAGTATATGACGTATGAAGTGGGCACGACAAAGTACAAATACTGAAAAATTACCTTCGGATGGATCAAGATAGAAGCTTTGCTAAATCACCTCACGCCCGCAACACAAATTATCAATCAAAATTCACACTACGGGGTCAAAATTTACAAAAACAAATCATAATTGCTTCACAGGTGCAGGAATTTCGTTACTTCTTCCAAACAAGTATTCATATGATTAATATCATTGTTTCATTGTTGTCATTACACTGATTGACTACGCACTCGATCGTGACGTAAGCAAAGCATCTAACTAAGACGTCTCCGAGAGAGAGATAACAATAGTCAGTTGTAGTTTCGACAACGATTCATGCACTTGTCACGGATATATAATGAGATGGATGCCGACTGATGTAGGTACTGCGTGTGGTATGCGTAGAATGTTGTTGCTGCGGCCCGGAACCAGCATTCCCATAGGTAAAAACTCTTTAGGCCCACCTTTGAGCTGTACGGATCCATAATAACTCAGTTAGCCCATGCATTATCAACCGACTAGTCCGTGTAATAAAAACCGACAACCATTGTTAACCGCACAGCTGTTTAGAAACCTTCGTTTTAAACAAGCTCATGTTTGCGGAATGAATACACTACAAACAGTTCCGGTTAAAAAAAAATCGTGCCAATTCTCTATCGCGTTCGGCTTCTCTATATTCCACTACAAGAAGACTGCGCGGTGACAACCATTGGAAATAGGATAACAATATGTTAATATCTTCCATTGTTTAGTGGCGACCATTACACACAATAATAAGAAACATAGAACAGTGGCCATTTTAGTATATATGTGTTTGGTAAGTTTATGTTATGAGTTCATACAGCAGAGTAGGTTGCCATTGATATGCCTGTCCTTCATTTCTGTCATATAGTTTTACTTTTCTGCTTCGGCCTTGCACAGAGAATAACAACATTGCATTCTGCCAACTGTTAAGACAAGAATGTTCCTAGTGTCAGCAATACTCTGCATTCGGTCTGCCAACCGTACGGCAAGAATATACCCGGTCAGCAATAGCTGCATTCTACCAACTGTTAGATAAAATATATTACTGATGTTGCTAATAAATTGTAATCCGCCAATTATTCCTTGGATGTCTCTAATCTCAATCGAGCAACAGTTCAACACTAATTATGTCTGGACTGGATTAGATACTACCAAGATAGTTTACTCGAGTCACCAAAAGCAACCACGATGAACAGACGATCTGATCATAGGGAAAGAAAATTCATTTTCCTTATTATCCGCGTTTTCCTACTACCAGCTGACTCATCTAAGTATCGCCTAAGATTGATTGTTCACTTCCAATCGCATTATTTTAAATTAACAAAATAAAATATACAACAAATACACACGTTATATATTTTACGTTAATCAAGATAAAAATAATAAGAAAACTGGAAATGTGTATACATTGAAAGGTTTTACCTGCTACTTGAGTGGTCAGGTTGTCGTAATCCCCTCAGTACATACCTGGAACAAACAAACAAGTATATTAGTCGAAGCGTGGGTAATATCTACTAGTTAGTTATTTATTTGCATTCAACCTTAAGAATTATTACACTTTTTGTACTAAATTGATGGATATGTGGGCATAAGATGCAAATGAAAACGGTTCATTCTGTATAGGCCAATGAAGGGCAAAAGCTACAATAATGAACCATACAAGGTAATGTATTATTTCCATGAAACTCACAAAGAGTATATCATGAAACGTCAGTCCACATTTCCTTATAATCATTACCATAGCACGCAAAAAGAAAATGCATTTACACAAAATGAACATGCGAAAATATTATTTACAATCACTCGTATTCATGAAATCACAATCAGGAAAACGATTCTTCGGCCGAAACAAACTGAGCTAAATGTCTCGATTATCTCGAATGCTGTCCTCATTCTGTGCTGAATAAAACCGAACCGTAAACCGTCAATTTTCTTCCGGTTCGAACAGAAAATCGATATTTTAATTTCGGTCTGCAACAAACCAAAACAACTATTTTCAATTATCGAAAACCGAAAGCCCATTTTACTTTATTTCAGTGTTGTTAACTGAACACCATTATTTGTCGTAAAACTGCAATCGCAACTATGATGTCCACGACATTATCACAGCTCAATACCAACCACGCATCTCTTGAATCAAGACGACTCTGCTTACAAACAACCTGCAACATCTCCACAAGAGAAGTGATTCACGTCACATAATGATCCCCGCTCGCCGAGATCGCAGACCCCACAACTCGTAATCTATGTAATTATAGAAGAAAATTATAAACAATGAAAGAGGGGGATTCTATTCTCTCTACTCAAACCACTTTTAAATTTGTTTTGGTTGGGTGTGCCTCCTCGTAATAAGCCGAGGTTCACTGCGATCGGACCAACGCCTATGTGAGGCTTACTACGGCGGGGCGAGCTATCGAACTGTGCTGCACTGGCTGCACTGGCTGCACTGGTCAGCGATCCAAGCCACTGGCGCCGCCTGAAGGGGACATGACAAATACTGCGGCAATATTGTACTTTGCGCGCGGTACCGAAATAATTAGAGATGTAATTGTATGTTTCTAAATTTTACATAGCGTAATTTATTTCTTATTAACGTAGTTTTATACTATTTTACAGTATACCTACTGTCTTGGGTACGTTGATAAGAGAATATCAAAATCAAATCAATAATTGATAAACAAATCCTAATATTGATCATACAATACAAGTAAACAATGCACATATTGAGAGAATGTGTTTACGACATTCAGGGGTTCTCTGGACCTATTCTACCCCGGGTCTAGACTAGGAAGTTGTCCAATTGAAATGTCACAAGTCATGTTTAATGACATGCTCAATGCTATCTCCTTAACAAGATATAGATAATTAGTTTGAAAATTGTAATAATATGTAAGTGAATTGCAACAATTGAACTGTTACTAAAGGTAGACACGCCGAGGCTACTACATAGTTACTATAGCCTCAACGACAACTAGGGGCATGGTAAGTGGCAACACCATCGACCTTAACGATCAGCCTAATCGAGGTCAATGTTATCGGGTCAGACGATACAATCGTTACCGGAGACGTAGATAGGAAACAGCTTCAAGGAAATATATCATAATAAGAAAAGAATCGCACTTGTTGTTAGAAACATTGCCGGATCTTCTTGTCACACACAGACAGTTTGAATCTTGGTTCTCTAGTCTAGTCGAGGTGAAAATAACTCCGAGATCAAGAGGCGACCTGCATGGGAATCCAGTCGACAGTGAAAGAGAATGTTGAGGGGGGGGGGGGGGGGGGTCCGGTTAATACCTCACATGTTATAAACACGTCGTATTATCACGCGTGCCAACGCGATAGAAAGTAAACTGTCGATACGGGTTTCGGTGATAACGGTGGACCTGTGGTCACTACGGGTCCAGATGCTAATCAAGTTACTTACAGAACGATAATTAACACATGATTACCATCGTAGAAATAGCCACGGCATTCATCCACTCAGATCCGTGTTTGAAGTAGCCACATGTTTCGCATTGTTTCGTCACTTTATCATGTGTTGCAAACTGCAGTGCTCATTTTTGTGTATACATTTTTAAAAACCATTATTAGTAAAAACATCCTTGACAATGTATCATCACTCTGAGCGTCTGGTACATCATAAAATCTATTCACATTTAAGGTCAATGTTGAGGAAAACTTGAAAAGAAAGTAATGGAGACCTCCCATTTGACACCGCTGATTACAAATGTGTTATTGCTGATAACAAAATGATTGAATATTACCATGGCCACTGGTGTTATTTGTAATATAGGGTTGAAAGTTGCAACAGGTTAATGAATATTAATGAATTGAAATCAGTAATCGTTTGTACTGGTAAACGGTAATAGCTACACTGCTAAAGCTGAACATAAATGATAGATATATCCTAACTAAACCCTCTCTGTACAATATAAATTCCGTTTACCCAAAACCATCGTCTAAATCATCATTTAACATCCTCACAACTTATAAGTCGCCCCGTTGTTTCCAGACACAAATCATTCCAAGCCATTCAGTCCAACCAGGTGATAAAACCCACTGAGCAGGTCACATAATATAACGGTTGTTTGGAATGTCACAATCGTGCACAACATCCCATATTACACTTGATTTAATAAGCTGTAATAAGTTGCCACACAACCAGCTGCAATTGTTGCCATAATTTAAGAAGTTATCATTCTGTTTACTACAGTGTTAGATTGCGCCTAGATTAAAATCTTCCTTCGGTATTACCGAATTGCAACAGTTCAGTTACTTATTGCGGTAATAAACATGCGCTCTGCTATTTACAGATACAGGGCAATCCAATCTGTAGTCCAGTAACTTGAAAGCCTAATTACAGGGTTTAATGCTGTAACGAACATAAAATGCTTTGCTACATTATTCAGCGTCTATGGAGCCCCCCCCCCCCCCCCCCCTATATCCAGCCCGTAACAATAGACAGCTTACAATGCAAGTCGATCGTCAACCGACAAAAGCTGTGGCAATAAAAAAAAATAACATAATTCATGAGGTATTTGCCCGGACGGATAGATAGACCGATATTCCACGAAATTAGTTAGTATTCATTTTATTCGGAATACTTTGGTGATACACATTTGGACCTTATGACCCGAAGCAGTGTTATGTTATACACAGTGCCACATAAAGTTTCATTGTGTAGATACGTTTATTTAAAAACACGATTTAGGGATATATACATATTATATATTATTATTAGTTTAATAAACGTGGAAGACAAATTCAATTCTGAGTATATCGACGATAACATTAAAAATAAGTTCGGATTCATGAGAATTGATTTTAGAAATCATCTTATTCGCTACCTCGTTCAATACGAAATCCGAATACAGGTCCATATACAACAGTAATGTGCTTCAGACCGAAGAATGCAACCACCCCAACTGCATTGATGCATCATAACATTATAGAAATACGTCTGATCTAAAGTCGCGACTATAAGATGCACAAACGTCGTAAAACGTTGTTTACCGTCAGCTATGAACGAACTTCCGAGCTAGTTTTACTCTACTCTACCTCTATAGTCTACAGGTTCTCTAGATTTTACTGTTCAACTCTAAAACACTTTTTATAGTCTTTGAAATTTACAGACCTATTTGCCACTGCCATAGCCAGCAACGCTGTAGCTGTGTAGCTGTGTAGCTGTGTAGCTGTAGCTGCTACTGAGCGGCAAAACTAGATCACCAATATACGAAGTGGCGAGGTTCGCTGGAATAAAACGCTCAGCTACTTCGCTCCGCTTTACACAATCAATGAGCGAACACCTGACACAAACACTGCACTCGTGGCAGACAACAGTTTGAGTCTTTGAGAGACTGCTGCATAAAACTTGTGTATTGAATTTGAATAACGATAAATATACATTTTCACGTCACTTACGAGGTAATCTGTCACTCCGGCCAGTGGCGTACACAGTCACAGGATTTTGTCGAGGGGGAACAAGACGCAGACTCCTACTAAGAAACTGTTCATAAACATTCCAAATGTAGAAAAGAATAATGAGTGCAATGAATGCAACAGATGTTACACTTGATATTGAAATTCACTGGGCTTGATAAAACTTATGTCTCTCCAACCAATGTGTTGGTCTATTTGTTTTTATTTGTACTGGTCTTTGGAGTGGAGGAATACAGACTACGGGGACGAAAGGTTACCGACTCCGCCGCCATATTGAAAGTGTGCTGACGTCATACTAGATTATTGTCTATACATTTAACGCCCATGCGACGAGAATAGAAGAGAGTATTATCTTCTATAACTAATAATTCATTAACATAATTCTGATGTGCAAGACATGTGAATGGTTTTTTGAAACTAGTTCTAAACCGAGATCCCCCCCCCCCCCCTCAAAATACACACCTCCCCCCACTAAGTTTTATGCTGACATGACTCATTTTTACCACAATTTTTTGTTTAAAGCAACATTTTTGTACTTTTCAATGAATTCATTAGACGTATGTGTTCCAGTTTAAATTTTATCGCAAACAAATAAAACAGAGCGAAAAGAAACAACAAAAAACACGAATAAGAAGCGGCTGGATCCAACACCGGAGAGAATATTTTAAAACGCCACCTTATAAACAGAAAACGTGCACTGTTTTTTTAAATTAAAACTAAAACACTATTTTTTATTAAGTTCTTATGCTTTGTCAATGGTATTTTATTAAAACAATAAATGATAAAATCTGGGTGTAAAACGCTGAACAGTTGAAAACCGTTGTTCAAAGAGCTTTAAAATGTATTCAAGCATCTTTTGTTTTTATCTCCGTCGGTTTCCGTTGGGAGCTGAAGGGGGTGGGGGGGGGGGGGAGGGGGGGGGGGCATCCTCATGTTTGCAGGCTGAGCCAACATGTGGCAACATTGTTATGTTTGATAAACTAACCCAGAGGTCAAGCTCAGTGTTGTTCTAACCCAATCTGCGTTTTAAATTCGTCAATGGCAACACACACACGTTTAGCATATCAAACTTTCGATTGTTTACAAACAAAACACGACCGACGGTTCTCGTTGTTTTCGTATAGGATTTATATCGTTTTGTATTCGCTGTTTTTTTTTGTATTTTTTTTTTTATCGCCGAAGTCATTACTTCGCTCTTGAGTCTCCGAGCGGCCGAACACGAGGAAATAATGGACTGATCTGAACAATTGTTGCGAAAAACATGATTGGCATCTTTTCGAATATAACTTTCACACTCTCTCTATCCTTGACATTTTTTTTCTTTAAATAGGTGTAGTGTTAAAGATAAAAACCTAGTCAAAATTATTATGAATAATAATAATAATAATAATAATAATAATAATAATAATAATAATAATAATAATAATAATAATAATAATAATAATAATAATAAACACAAATTGTAATAATAAAAATTCAAACAAAAATAATAATGTAACGTAAAGTGATAAAAATACATATGAAGCGCGGATAAAACACACGAGCTGTTCGGTAAAGTAGATATCTGCAACGACAACATCACTTCCGCCTGACATGTAGTGATAAGTGTCACTATCTCATACGCGGCTTATTGGACTGTTGATCGATGCAAAGTGGAGGAAGGAAGGAAGGAAGGAAGGAAGGAAGGAATCGATACAAGCGGACGAAGTTATGTGTGTCATACTCGATGTCAATGCGGAAATACGCCGAGGAATGTTTCAAATAACTCGCGGGAGCAGATTATGGTTGTAGCGCAGAGGCCTTCTGTCTTATAGGTGGGCTCACTTGGCCCTCAATTGGGCTCAATTACTACTATAAGGGCGCCCTTTGTAAATCAGCTTGAACTAAATAGGATAGACATAAAATAAATAAAATAAATCAATTCACTTCAAGTTCAAGGGCTGCCCTTAATTCACACTCGTCACTATAATGGCTCCCCTTAAGATTCTCTCTTAAGTCATAAAGAACTGCCCTTAATTCTCAAAGTGTAACAAAGGGTTCATATTAATTTATTCCCAATTTTCACAGAGGGCTGCCCTTAATCCTCGATTGTCACAAAGGGCTCCTCTTGATTGTCAACTGCGACTATGGGTTCAACTTCATGCTCCCCTAATTCTCCAGTATTACAGAGGGTTGGCGGATCACCAAGCGCTCCCCTTAACCCCTTCACAAAAGGCTCCATTCAAATCTAATCACTTGTTATGTCTCAACAACTATTGAAATTGTATATTATAATTAATTATAATGCCGAAATAAGGTTGTATTTATGTATAATCATTACTTTTTAAACAATTAACTTAGCTCACGTTATGCTGATGTGGGTATACATTTCTTTTATTCGATTATCTAGTTTTGAACACACTATATTTTTAAGACGTATTCATTATTTTTAGTGTTGAATAGATAGATACACTCTATACTTGTAATTGTCTGCGTTACTCATTCATGATATAATTGTCTGTGACGAGGATATAGCTACGATATTATGTCAGATACAATAGAATGCCGTACATACATAAACACTACATGATTTCGAACACTCAAGCTTGTTGTTTCACACATTCTGTCTCTATAGGTCACTATTAACACAGTGAACGGTAACACTACTTATAACGTCAACAACAACAACATCTATCTCAACTACTTCTTTAATATCGCATCTCGTCGCATCCGGACACTCTATCTCAACACACATTCCTCTAGCACAGCATTCCAATCCCATCAGTCCAACCGCTACTTGGCTTATATTGCAACAGTCCCACACCAGTGATACCCAACTGTGGGGGGCGGGCCCCTGGGGTCCAAGGGGGGGGGGGGGGGGGGGATGAACGAAGTAAAAAATAACTTTCATATTTCCATATTAAGGTTTTATTTTGAGGTTCACTTTATATTCGGTGTCATAAATAGTAGGAAATTAAATTGTGTTAGCTAGATATTGTGTGGATAATAGGGGGATTAGGGGGCATAACACATTATTAAATTTTTAAATTTTGTGCAGGGGTCCAGTAATTGTGTTGGAAAGTGATTAGGGGTTCACAGATTACAAAAGTTTGGGAACCTTATGATCTAAAATAAGCTGGCAATAAAAAGGACACATCTAACAAATCATTATCGCGTTGCATAATGAGTGCAGTACTGTGCACAAGTATGCACAGTATGAGGTTATTATGAGGGCACGACCTTCCATAGCATTTCACCGTTGACACCAGCAGCAACACAGCAGTGAAATCACTGCGCTGTGTTTTAAGGTCGAGGCATGACTGTGTGAGTGTGAGTGTGTTCAGAAAACAAGGACATAGTAGTAGAACGTCTGTCTAGCTAGAGGAAGTACTATAGACAGCGCCAACCGCGGGAAATTAACGACGTTTTAAACAATGTTTCAACAAAACAAGTGAATTATGCTGTCCATGTGGTTTCGGACGAACTTAAAAAGACTCGAGGTAGAATTTGGGTCGGAATGACTCTGTTAGTCGTAAGAGGCGACGAAATTAGGTCCTCCAATTTCCTTTCCACACATTTACCACTTTAAATATAATTCTTCCTCCTACTTGTTGTTTTCTTTTCTCTAAATTATTTCCCCAGCGTCAAACATCACCTAACAGTTGAGTACGGCGTTCAACACCAAATAATCTTGTTTCTCGTTGTTTCTTGTCACGTTATCAATTCGTGTATTGGTTTCAATTCAAACATCTCTCTCCTGAGTCTTCTCTCTTCTGCCAGTCTCTTCACTTCTATATACAATCAATTACAAAACGATCTTGAATTATCTGTTGCACGTTTTGCAATTTTCGTCTCTCTCTCTCTCCTTTTCGTCCCGCCCACTTCTCACATTTCCAGCGTTGTTATTTTTTATTTTGGGTTTTCTTTATTGCAACGTTAATTCAAAATTAGAAATCAAAAACCCCATTGTATCACTTTAAGTTCTTACATTGAGATTGATATAGTTTCAATGTCGAGTAACTAGCTGTCTGTCTTGTCTTGAGCCATGACTGAACGTAAAACCATGTGGTTTAATGTTGGTTTATCCTAAGCCGTTGGGATGTAGATCTTATCTTAGCTAGAGATCTGCCACGGCCCCTAAGATGATCGAGGGAGGGGGATATCGACTATCGGGCGGGCGAGGGGTGAACAGGCCCCTCGCTGCCTTCCGCGCGGGAGGGGAAACTTTTTAGATATATTTTAGAAAATATTGTCCGCTGGGAATGTTATGGAACCCTTCTATACTATAGGCTAAGATGAATCGTAGGCGTGCTGAGTGATTTTATGTGGCTCGTTGGGCCTGTAGGGTTGTTCCTGCTTCCACAGGGAAATGCTAACCCTAACAATAACTGCAAGTAGCAATAATAATAACGACATACTATACAAAGTAGAAAACACATTTTAGTAAGTAAGTATTATAAATACAATAGTAAGAAAATACGTTAAAAAATTAAAGACAAAAAAAAACGAAATTTAAAAAAAAGAGAAAAAGCTTTATGGAGTGGTTAGTTAGAGGGCTCGAAACTTGTTGCAACTAGCAAAGCACATCGTCTCGCTAAGCCTCGTTGCAAGCGTGACACTGAGTGCGGCAAGGATACTTGTTCACTTGTTGTAACAGTGTAGTGCAAGTGGGCTGCGTTACACCTGTCTAGTAGTCATGCACAGTGTATAACGGTAAACCTATAGCACGACTCTATTGCGGATGTGCGCCTACGTCATCAGATCGTAGTGTTTAGCACGGACACACTTGGCTTTGTATCTATACAATAGAAACCGCGCCATAGATGAGAGAAAAACAATGAAATAAACATAAATTTATAAGTATAATATTTGTTTACAAATTATTCCATTTTTATAAATTTACAACACTTTCTTCTCTCCATTCCAGCTCCATTTTTAATAACACTAGATAGCGTATAAATAAAGTATGTTCATGGATTTGGGAAAAATTGAATTGTTACACATTTGGCATAAGTCCTCAAAACTGGTCGGTCATTTACATGTCTGGATCAATTATAACTTCTAAATTATAAATAATGGTTAATATTACGTTTAGTAACAATATGTTAATAGTAATTCAAGGTAACACACCGTATCTATTTAAAATTTTAAACGTACTGCAAACTCATACGTTGAATAAAGAGACAAATATACCTCTTTTAGAAGTAGGGCGGTATATACACAGCATACAGCAGGTTATTAATTAATTAATTAAATTAATTGAATCTTATGAATAAAAGATTAAAGTTATGTATAGGGAGATATGACAGAGAGTAATGGATATGTTTGCTCGCGAACAGGTTCTAACAAGTCCAGTTGTTCATACACAAGTGCGCGAGTACTCGTCCACTGGTCAACGAGAAGTACATCTCATCATTGAAACACTTCTGAATGAGCAGAAGGAAAGTGGGTTGGCTGTTACCGATGACGTAAATACTAACTGTGAAGTGAGTTTACCACCACGACTTAGGTCTCAACGAGACGCATAATAAATTATATCACACGTTTTGGTAATTTCACTTGTTGTTGTTGTTGTAGCAGCACGACATTCCGCGGCGCTGTCGACCTAGATACCTGTGGAGCTGTCGAGGCCGGCATGTCTTCTGCGCGCTACTTGCACTGTGTACTGTGCACTGTGTACTGTGTACTGTGTGCTGTGTACTGTACACCTTCCATGTCTTTACTTGAGAATTAAGTGAGACAATATTTTTACTACTTTACAAAAGTGTTGATCATTAAATTCAAACAAATTCATAATAAAACACAGCAATATATTTGTAAGATAAAGTAAGAAAAGCTATCCTGATGAGACATTTTATTTTTATTTTTAAAGTGTAGGAAATGATGATCATGCTTTGAGCGGTGTTGGGTGCTGGGTACGTTTATTGTTTATATAACAGGCTCCACAGTACATCTTGGCTCTTTGAAAAATGCGGTGTACCCACATGAAAACAGGATATCTCGTTTTTCTTGTAACAATGAAACTATAACCATTGTTAATTATGTAGAAGATATCGAGGATTATATGAGGTGATTTCGGAAAAGCGATATAAATATCGTAAAACTTATAACAAACATGGAATATATTTTGATTTTAGCGATGAAAAAATTATAAATTGCTCAAAATCTTTATTGTTATAGTATTTATTCCTCATTAGCGGTCGTTGTCTCCGCGTCTACCAACGTAGTAGCTCACAAGTATTGGTCCATCACGTTAATCACGTGATCAACCAACTCAATCACTTCGCGGTCCAGAGGAAGTTATAAAAACTTAATTATCCGCCGATTCTCCACACTTACGTTACTTTCTATGACGAGTGTCCGTCTAGACTTTCTCGTGCACCGACTATGTCGCAATCCACGTAAAACTGCAACAACACAGGCTCAATCTGTGCGCAAAACAGTTCGACAAGAAAGAATGTCAAAACTAGGTCCCCTCCATACCTATTATATGAAGAGTGAATTGTAGTAGATAGGCAGGTTAGGCCTAGTCCTCTTCTTTTGGCGATACAACCTAGGTATACATTTTATTTTATAATGAGAATCTTAACATTTTATAAGTATACTTTCATATTCCTCATTGTCAAATTACGCAAATCTGTAAGTGTGATTCATGAGGAATGAACGAATAGATAAAATTGTATTTACTGTCGACCAACTCAGTTGCAAGAATTGATTGTTAGAGCCTAAGAAGGATATAAGCCCGTCGCATTGGCAATGAACATACTCAAAACATTTCTTATATTTCCACGACAAAATAATGTTATTTCATTGAACATTTACACGACTCCATTTTTAAATGCAACCCGTCCATCACGAACATTCTCTTTAAACACCGTCGCGCTGCTTTGCCCGGCCGAGACCACCGAATCCAGTTTTCCAGCAAGGTAACGACGGCGATGTCGAAGGACACAACTCATACCGGTAAATTCTGATACGGGCGGTGATGGCCGGAGGGGGAGGAGGAGGGGGGCAGAGGGGGGGGGGGGGGGCAAGGCCGCCATTCGACCTCCTTTCTTCTTTCCGCGCTGCTCGGCTGAGTGATACCGATACATTGTTACGATGTTTACCTTAATTACCCGTAATGTAATTAGAAGACAATGAATGCTTCTGTTTTCACCGCTGAGATGACTACGCGTGTATAAATAACCTGCGACGACGCTAAGCAAGTCTGACGACCGGACTGGACTGTAAATCAGCGACGCAAGGAGGTTTCCTTTTGTCGGGGGGCAAAGAGAACCTGCGACGACAGACGACTAAAAACATCAACTAAAACTAACCAGAAGGATTAAAACAGTAAGGTGAGTTATAAGTAGTACATAATTTCCTGGCACATCGATGAGAAATGACTGAAGTAGGTTTTGACAGTTGGCTGGGCTATATTGTGTTATGTCCCCCCCCCCCCCACCTGGCTCGGGTGACGACGGATTCAAAGCTTGTGTTACAGCTTTAATTTCCGGTTGGTTGGTACTTGGCAAAGAAATGTACCAGTTGAAAAAGTGTCCTAGGAGTTATTCCCCTATTACGTCACGTTAGGGGTCTCCGCGCCATCGCGGGGGGGGGGGGGGGGGGGGGCACACGACATTTTGTATGAGCGATACTTCTCGACAGGAGTAGGCTACGTGCTAACCAGATTTCACTTCCCATATTCTTAAAACACAATCTATTATTATCACCTTACCTTACATAGTTGCATAACACACGAGAGAGATTCTATGCATTCTGGTGGTAACAAACTGAACTAACGCAGAGGTGATGTTTACCTGTCATCTGTTGAACCTAAAATGGATTAACAGTTTTAGTGGCGCATAACTAATGTCCGGTATTTCAATATCCAGTTAAAATCTACTTTTCAGTTAAATTGTTTTCACCATAACAACGCCCAATAGAAATACACCAAACTGGGCTTACCTGACAGTTAAATTTACTTGACACTTTAACTGGACATTGAAATACTGGCCCTTAGTCTCGTAATGATATTTAATAGTAATTAAATCTACCCCGAGAATGCGCCAGTATCTAAAATACGAGAAGTCCATCATGGCTCGAAAAAGAGGAAACAATATTGTTAACCAATTGTTACTGTTGAGTGTTGATATAGACATTTTCAACAAAGTGGCACCGTGTCTAAGTGGGCTCAATCTCAGAGCTTTGATATGGTCCTTACACACGAACATCTCATCAAGTTATAGATAGTTGAGGAAGATTGCCCGAGGACCAAATCCCAACATTCGCCATTCACGACTGAGGAAACATTCATTCAAGATTACCGTTGAAGGGAATCGAACCCGTGACCGGCCTAATGCGGGGGGGTACTGCACGCTACCACTGAGCCACATCTGTCGCTACCTCATTTGTGTCAATATATTCGGGTTGAAAACGCTTTTGAAACGGAGATTCGTTACGGACACAGTAAAAAGTCAACTCACGAAATCAATAGTTAGATCAAATTGCATTGTTTGAAACGAAATTGGAAATCTGTTCTGGAATAGAATGATCCAACAAGTCCCCTCCCCTCTCCCCCTCCGTCTGTCTCTCTCTGGCCGAACACCCCCCCTCCCCCTCCCCCCCCCCCCCCCCCCGTCAGAAGTGAGTGATACTTTCTCCATCGACTGAATGTTATTTAAATTCTTCTCAGGCAATTTGCCAAATGCATTTCATGCAAATTATTTCGAAGGGAATGGATATATATCGTTGTCTGATAACCTTCAGTGGTGTTTTGAAGGAGACCCCATCCTGACCAGCTCACATGCACAATGTACACATATGTAAACATGCATGTAATTACCCTAAAATCATTTCATGAGCTAAGATCTTAATTCTGACAGGTACAATTACACATTGTACACATTGTTGTGTACACATGAGTACTTGTACACATGCACACTATAATTCCTCATTATCACAGTAATTGACCCTATACAATTAAGGTAAGCAATTTAAGTTTACGGGGAGGGGGGGGGGGGGGGGAGGGGGTTCTAGTAAAGAGTTCAAACAACAACTGAACCATGTTATAATAAAGTTGTTATGTTGTTTATAGAATACGCACGAACGTTTTTCAGACCTGCCAATAAAAAAAAAACAATAATCGAACAAAATGCTAAGGTTTTGAAAAATCGGCTCCCATTCCCCTAAAATTATTGTCATATTAAACATATTTCTTGGCACTATAAACAAATACATTTGAATCCTGGTTTTGTGTTACAATACCCGCGCCACTTTGTCAACATGAATGTTAATAAGACAATGTAAAACACAATAGCACGTAGGTGCGCATGTCTCGTAATGTAAACAACCAAACAACCGTCCAATATGGCGGCCGCATTGGATAGAGAGCATACAAGGCCGCATCTAGTCCGATAGAACCCACTGCCTGCTTTACATGCTAAACAAAATGCGCATAAAACAATATAATAAGGCCTAGTAGTAAATTAGAAAAATCTATGCTCAATAGATCAAGATTCTAAATAGTTTGTTTTAAAAACCTTTCATACCTATAACAAATTTATAGTTCGCCCTTGAAATACGTTTGAATTATTGTTACTCTTTGAGTTATAAGACTCCTCTTGCCTCGTGATGCTTCACAGATTGGATTGGAACTAGAAACTAACACTGCAAATGGACAATAAATGTCAGAGTAAAGATGGTTTCTGATTTATGTAGCGGCGTAAGTCTTTATAGCAGTGAGTTCCGTAGGCCATCTCAGTACAATCTATCCTTGCGATGATAAATCAGTGAGCCTAACGTGGGTTAATGGTCGTTGACTCCGATTAACAATGCAAGGAAAGTTGTTCTGCAATGTAGACTACGACGAATGCGGCTTATTCGCAAATATCAGCCAATGTGTAATTGTTATGCAGCAGTTATTATCAGATTTGCATAGAAATCACCGATAAAAATCTGTGAAGGCGTACTGCAAGAAATAATGTGTAGAGGCTGGGATAGTCTGGTTACGACACAATGTGTAACGACGCCTGAATGGAAAGCGATGAGATATGTAAAAGAAGGGAACTCAATTGATTTTTACCGACTAAGTATTGTCATAAATATACCTACGAGATACATGAGTATATTCATTTCACTTGATTCCTTCCAATTTATTTCAATTACATCTGTTTTAAGTATTTATAAACAAACCTGCGTGACATATCACAGATTTTGAGATAATTACGGAAGTTTGACTGGCTGACATTATAAATTACGTGATGTCGAAAATTACGTAATGTCACACATAGTAGCGATTTGTAAGAGAACATGAGTGTATTCATTTAATTTGATTCCTTCCAATTAATCCCAATTGCATCTGTTTTTAGTATATATAAACAAACCAGCGTGACATACCACAGATTTTGAGATAATTCCGTAAGTTTTAGCTGCTGTCATTCGAAAATTACGTAATTTCAAACATAGTATCGATTTGTAAGAGAACCTGACAGATCTTTCTAAGTTTTTTTCGAAGAGTTTGATGACGATCCTATTGTGTCGTAGTTTGTCATCTGCCGCGTCTTCGGCGAAGTAGATTGTGTTTCGAGTGTTTGTATTTATCGAACAGTGGGTTGGTTCCAAACATCTCCCCATTATTTCCTCTTTACAGTCAGGTTTTTCAGTTTTATTTAGCAATTTAGTTTTCTAACTATTTTATTATACTAATACAGCAGCGGACTATTTTGCATAATATTATGCAGCTTAATGTAGCCACTGATGTAGATTATTCGGCAAATCAAACATATTAATTAATTAATTAATTAATTCGCTTATAAATATATAATCAAAACAAACACAAATATGTAACAATCATTAATCAAACAAACTGAAATTAGGTACAAGGTCTCGAATTAAAAAACAAAAATACAGCCAACAAATTGGTAAATACAAAATAAAACAGCGACCCCCAACCTATATGTGTCATGTATTCAGCGTTGTCCCAACACAAGTGATCTACTTGGAGCGACAAAACTATCAATTAACGTATTCTAATAAGTGATCGCATGTAGGGGGGGGGGGGGGGGGGGCGTCGGTATAATCTATCAAGACGGCCCCGCTCAGCTGTCGTCCCGACGCCGAGCGGCCATCGCTCAACGCCCGCGACTATTTTCGTACAACTTTCCACGGGCGTCGGAGGAAAAGATTGATTTCGATAAAAAACAAAGATGGCCCCCCCCTCGCTTCCCTTCACCTCCGCGCTGAGATAGCTGATCACACATCGGTAGAATTAGTCGGCTAAATCACCACCCACGGTTTATTTATAAACCTTCTCTTTATAGAACCTTGTTTACATTTTTCCTACGTGGTCAAATTCCTGTTATTTGGACTATAATGTTGCATGGAATAAAACAAAATGGAGACGTGGAGAGAATGCGGTGACGAAAGGTTGACAAGGGGGGCCATATGTTGCTGAAGTTGATGGGGGAGGGGGTAGCTCGTATGTGTGTGAGCAGCGAGGAGAGATTGAAAGAGCAGATTAGACTGATCGTGACAGAAAGGGGTGCAGAACCTGTGTGAATACCAACATAATAGAAGAATGTTGAGCGAATAATCTCGTGTGTGTGTGTGTAATGCAATGTGCAGTCGCAGTTTGGCACGTTACGAAATAAGTTGTGCCTCGTTACTAAAGTGATTCTGAAGTCAACGTATGAACATAGCCCATATTTCACCAATATTCATTTTAAGACAGTTACCATGATATTTGTCTCCGTTAGCTGTGCTGTGTATTGTGATTTTATAAATAATCTGTGTGACTTGTAATAATTTCAGTTCCCTTCCTTTGTTTTCATGTTTCTAAATTCTAATGCTCTAGCCCGGGATGGAACGGTACGTTCTGTTGGAGACAAGAATACACTTACAGGACACCATACAATGTTTATCAGGATATGTACGCTGAACTTAGTTGTGTGGCTATTGTGGCTATCTATACAGGGATAACCGTAAAGGGGGAGTTTTTGTTAAGGTACAAAAAAACACAAGTAAAACTACTGTCTACATTTTCGGAGCCGATGTTTCGTCATAGTCAGTCGACTAGTTCATGATGACGAGAACCGAGACGACCCCCGAAACACCGTCGATTACGTTTCGAGGTCATCGCTGCACTTTACGACGCTGAAGTCGTGCTCAATGATCCATCTATCATCAGCTGTGATCTATATTTCACCACATAATATTCTGACGAAACGAACACAAAAATCCTTTCATGCGGCCTTGTTTTATCATCCTTGTATTGTTGCAACTCCAGACGCGTAATTTTGTTGCTAATCCCGCACAAATAATCTAGATGACTGTGCTAATCATAGGTTGCAGCGTAGAATGCATTGTTTCGAGTGTAGCCACCGCCCCCCAAACAGGTCTACCTGGGTAAACACCAGCACTATATACCGGCGGCGGTGTGAGGTAATAGGCTGGACGACATTGGTATCTGGACCACTTTTTAGGACGCTAATTTAATTATCAATGTTATGTAGGCGTAGTTACGTTCACAATGTGGAATAGAGGCCAAGCAACAAGACTGATGCTTCTGTTTTCAGTTGGTGATAGATCTTTACCCATCAAGAATACAATACAATTACCAACCCAGGTTAGACTTGGGAATACTATTATAAAATATAAAATATATAAATAAATATAAATATAAACATTGCATTGGTCAATACAAAACACAATAATAAAATTATACTAAAGCCTTAATCACAAACAAATAAATAATAATTAGACTAAGTTTTTTAGTCCATTTTTCAACCAGATAACAGAATTTACTACTGTACCAATAATGGCTGACTAACTAACTTAATAATTGTTTACTTGTACCAATTTGTACACATTTTGTCGTCGTATTGTAGCTGATAAATTATAGATGACAGGCGATGATGTAAACCAATAACATAATAGTTTAAAGTGTGGGATTCGAGCCCGGACACCCGTTGGTCACGGCTCGCACCTACCACATGAAGCATCAATGACTGATAGCGTAATTACTATAGGACGTCGGAAATATACACATTCCATAATTGATTCAAATTGCGTCGCTTTGTAATAACATAGCCTCTAGCTGGGACAAATTATCAACGTTGAAAACTTGTGAAAGAGATGACAAACTAGAGACCATTATTTCACAGTCTGACGCTCAATAATGAGCTCAAAGCACTTGGATTAATTGATGTGTCACAACGGTTAAGCAGCGACTAAAGGGAACACCGTCTGCATGGGTGACCACTCTAGTAAAGAGGACAATTAATATTTATTGCAGCCCACTTCAGGTAATAGCGCAGCATCTGTCAATGCTTTGATGGCTCCCAAGTCACCGTATGCTGTGATATCTGTGGCTAACCGGGAATCGAGCCCCGGATATTCTTAATTGGAAGCAGAAATACACCTACCCAACAATCACAGCGTATGTTAATGTTGTTTGTTCGCCACTCCTAACGCATATTTAAATTATAGAGATTACATTGCCCACTTATAAATATAATACCATGAAGCTTTTGTGAGTTTCTTATTGTATTTACACCCACACGTATGTAAATACATTCTTAGAAATGAGATCAATAAATTATAATTTGTAATTGTGTTACATAAATTTTAAAAATGAAAAATGTATAATAAGAATAAAACACACGTGAATCTGAAACATCTACAAGTATTGCCACAGTGGACAGTAACTATGTTAGAGAAGGAACCGTAACATACGTTAATGCAACGTGGTCAGGAGTATACTACGTGCCGTGGGGGTTTAATTCCTTCTTCATACAACTTATCTTCTCGATTAATTGAGGTATGCATTCGCACGGAAGAGGCCTTACATACAAACATACACAAGTACAACGATTAAGTTACATTTAAGAACGAAAGTGAATACAAAAAAAAAAAATGAAATTTCGTTACTTTGTAGGATCTGTACTTTCATCTCAGAACGTGAGTGATTTAGCTAACACATTTGTTTGTACCTCGTGAATATAGGCAGTCGTCGCCTTCATTATTTACTTTCCTTCTAAATAAAATATCACTTGAATATTCGTGTCTCAGACAGTCTTGCAATATTTCGCTCTCCCGCCGTCTTAGAGGCTGCAAAGAAGCCACGCGGACAATATGCCCCCACCCTGGCACTACGCCACTGACGCCACTGCGCGAGGACTAGGGTCAAACAAATCACCCGCCCTAAACTAATCTAGGGAAATGGAACGAAAACAACGCGAATTTCAACACGTTGGGTGAGAGAGAAAAAAAATTGTCTTGGCACATTTAAAGACAACATTTCAACTTTAACAAATTTAATTGGGTTTTTCGCCGTTAACTATTTTGCACGCTTTATGGGTCATTAGATGTTTTCCATAAACCACTGCCACTTGCGAAGAAACTTGCGATTTTTTGCCCTCTATAAATAATTTAACCACCAGCCAACCCATTATAGTTATTTAAACGTGACGTACGGCTCGTCTATAGATAATATCGCTGGAATGGCGGTCTAGAATAATTAACCAACATTGTTTAAACCGGCGTTAATAGAAACGCAAAGTAAACATGTATACATTAAAAAACATCAAATACAAAATATATTCCGGAAAACAATTAATCTTAGTTGCTTAAAGAAAAAATAATAATTTTTTTACAACGAACAAGAATATAATGTTTTCATCATTTTTCGGTTAGATCAACCTGCTAGACCACTACAATTAGAATAAAATACAAGAAAGACACTGACAGTGAAAAGACAATATAGCAAGAGGGACTGCGATTCAGCGGTGTACGTTTTCGACAATCCTAAGGCTTTCCTCAGTCGAACTTGATGTGGATACAGTAACCATTGCAGGTATTCATGAACAAAGTGCTTCTAAAAAATTGTTTTTCATTGTTTTCTAACTAATATGAGTTAAGCTGGTCTATCGTTACGGTAGATTACATTCAAACACGTATTTAACGCTCAATTATAATCGGGATCAACTCAACCGTAACCTCTGTTAATCCCACTTCCTGTACAATTAGCTCTGAGTGTTGTAGTTAGTTATTCCCTTACGAGCCGAGCAGTCCAATCCTTGCCCCCGAGCAGTCCAATCCTTGCCCCCGAGCAGTCCAATCCTTGCCCCCGAGCAGTCCAATCCTTGCCCCCCGAGCAGTCCAATTCTTCTGCCCACGCCAAGAGCAGCCAACACTGTAAGCTGTGCCCTCAATGGACTGACAATAACATGCGAGCAGTCCAATCCTTGCCCCCGAGCAGTCCAATCCTTGTGCCCACGCCAAGAGCAGACAACACTGTAAGCTGTGCCCTCAATGGACCGACTACGACACACAGAAACCTGTTCTCGCTGCGACCACTGCGGCCGGTACAATCGCACTAAACCTGCTCGCACACGACAAAAAACTCTGCCGTAAACCGTCAAGGCTGGTTTATTTATTTATTTAACTTTATTATGTTCCAGTGTTTCGTCAGCACATGTCTACCTGGCAGGATATCATCTAGACTTCTGAGTTGGGTAAGGACTATGGCTGGGAAATAACAGCTCCTCTCAACATAAGAGACCCATTGAATGCGAAGATTTTCGACAGCATCCACCGACTTCCTCAGACGTATTATATCTATGTGACTTGAGGAAGCCAGAAGGTTCTGTCAAGTTAAGGGTGACATATATTATATTTTTATGGAAAGAACAAGCAAGATATTCCAACGTTCATTTGCTCAACTTGTTTTAAAGTTTTTTAAAATTTGTTTCGGTATGGGTAAGGGGGGGATCAAAATCGGAACACAGAGTAAACGTAAAACGTGGTGTTCACGTGGTGCCAAACAGGTAGTTTAGTTCGATCGCAGCTGTCATGTATACAATGGGTATGACGTCAAGAAGAACCCAAGACAGCCGTAGGTAACATCAAACAAGTGGCAATCATCAGCCGCCAGCCAACATGCAATGCAATGTACGTTATCCCTCATATCATCAATTAATTATTATAATTATACAATTATCATAATTGAGGCATTTATTTCTACGTCCCGCCTGTCTCTTCTCTTGATTCACTTCTTATGAAGTAGTAATCTCTTCACTTAGGTAATGTAATGTAATAACTCTCCGGGCTGGCTTTGTATTAGAAATAAAACTATATCAACTCACTTCAACTATACAGAAGACATTTCCAAGTTTGATGTGTTCACGAGTTATGGCCTGTTTTAACTGGCGTTTGTCACGAGGGGACTAAACTGAAATAGCCGTCTTGAAATTGAGCGGAAATGTGTCTCACTCAGAACTCATAGTGTTAAAATGTTAAAACGAACGTAGATTTGTATTGTTATATCTATAGATACAAGTAATGGTTTATTGTGGAATGATGGAAGGTTGCCAGGAAAATGATTTATTTACCGCTAGATCATACTTTTTAGTAGGAATTCCTGCTACAGGGTGCAGAACAGTTTCTTAGTTATTGTATGATGTGCTTGAGGACGCATATCAGGGTGTTTGGACAGTTGGGAAGGAGACAACTAACTATAGGACCCAATCCCAGCATTCGCCTTGTGACCGAGGAGAAATCTGAAAAACCTGTAGTCAGGATTGCCGATGGTCGGAATCGAACCGGTGACCTCCCGAGTAAGAGTCTCGCTTGTTACCACTGAGCCACCTCGTAATGTATAGCACAACACGAATGTCTGTTGTAGTCGCAGCGAGCTAAGCGATTCTACGTTGTGTTGGTTCGAGGACTCGCATTGAAAGTTCGATTACCAATTCAATTACTATCGATTCATAAATAAAACATGTTACTGAACGCTGTCAGAAAATTGGATCTAAAGTCGGTAATCGTGATGTAATGTAAAATTCAATTAGAACTTCGATAAAATATATGATTCGTAATTTAGGATTTACTAGTAATAACATTTCCCCGTTTGAAGTATTTATTTTCCCTCGGATTATTTATTAAGCTGTATTAGTTAACCTGTTGCTTGTTAAGTGGGTGTGGTTATTGAAAAGCTTTACAGAAATGCTGTTAACATTGATCTTTATCGAGTAAAAACGATATCAAATTGAATTATTTGAGATGTTAGCCTGGCTGTATGTAGACTACAAGTAGTAAAACCTACAAGTTGTCCGCAGCGCTATAGGAATGGAAACACCCCGTAGGCTTCACAGTTGTGTCCTAGATTGTATCCCACTATTCTTAAAATATAAACCAAGGTTCACAAATGACAACCTAGCAATAAGTTAACCTTGATAATTCACCTCTAATTGTTGGGCATTATATTTTGCTTGCAGATCTACGAATCCGTGATATAACACAAGGATAAGAAGAAGACAAGAACAAGAACAAGAACAAGAAGAAGATGATGAAAAAGAAGAAGAACGCTTTCGCCTGTTGCAAATAAATGTGCAATACAACTTGGTCATGTGTCTTCCTCTCCACATAAAACGTACATTACTTGTTATTGAAATACAAATCAAATAATGAATGACCAACGACAGCAAGAGTGTTTCAGACGAGTAAACAAATCATTCGCATATGACACTGAATGTTTCAGTGCACACTTACATATTTTACACAGCCTTGTAGACCGACAGCTTAGTGTGAAGCGTCATAGAGTTGAAGGTTTCACAACACTTGACGTTTACTACAGAACCATCTCGAGGCACTCGTCAGTAATATAGTGAAGCGTAAAGAAGGATATATCAATAACGATACGATACTTCGAGGGGGCGGGGAGGGGGGGCTCGATAGTTCTCGATATTGATAACGAACGACGAAGTTTGAATTTTTCTATTTTGAAAAGCAGAAAGTTCAATTGCTCTCAAGTTTCAAAGTTTGGAGATTTTTCCTGACCCGTTTTCTATGTTTTCACTGTGATACGGTCTCTGAAGTCAGAGGTTGAATGCAACAAGTATCATGAAAGCATTACAATATTCCATAAAGAATTGAATAATATTGTCGTCGGTATCTTCGAGAGTTTAATTTCTTTAAATGAGATTTCGGTAAACTATTGCAAACGCTCAGCATCAGAATCATGTTAAAAGTAAGACACGGACTTTGCAAAGAAGTGAGGTTTTCATCTTTATACGGATGGCCGACAATCGATACAAATATTTGACTTTTGTCTCATTTTTCGCCCCAACGTGACAACGAAACTGAATATAGCTGATATATAAATGTAATTTTTTTCCTTTCAGAAAATGGTAGATATTATATCATGTATTTTACACGGTTGTAAAACCGAAAATAGAAGTAACTAATACGCAATAAAAGTGAACGTGTTTAGGAAGTGAGTACTGAGCTAGTACAATAAAGACAAAGCCTCCCAACACTTCCTATTGCATCGAGTACAATTGTGTCAAATACCAAGGCTGCGTACTCACAAGGTTGCCACAATGGCACCATTACCTACAATTTGGCAACCTTTGAAACTAAAATACTACTTTCCCAACGAAGAAAATTACTGTCAATAAAGTGATTGACGTGCGATTGCATCTGGACGATAATTGGCCCCGGGTCGTGACGTCATATGGCCGCGTGGATCCGACGATATAACGGCTCCCTAGCACTCTTGCTCTCCGACATCGGAACACGTTTCCGTACACGACCGGCCGGAGATTTCACATTTTCCCACATTCCTAATTTCGTCGGGTCTAATTCCAACAAAAACCGAGTTGTTCACGTATGTGCGTTGCATGTTTGTAGTTGATGTGAAAGTCCTCTGAGAGTTGCAATCAAGTAAGGCATCACAGCTGTTAGGTGTCATGGGCAAAGAATCACACCGCCAACTGCACTTCTTCAATTATAAACAAATTTAAAAAGCAAATAAATTATGTACTAAGATCCAAGGATCTTTTTCAATGGAGATAATTTATCGTGAGCCTCGTTGCTATGGCGGGACAATAGGTCCCGTTAGGAGGACATATCTTGACAAAAACACTCATCGCATCTTGAACGACGTCCCTGGTATCCATACACTTCTCACTCCTTTCTCTCGAACGCACTCCAATCTGCGAGTCCAAGCTCCCATGTGCTCAAACCAAACAATCTAGCCCACTTTCTACGTTATTTATCGACAACATGGCCGTTCTCACACGAAGCGATCCGTGTGTACTAGTCTAATAACTAAACCAGTCGAGACAAAGATGCGTCAACTATAGCACAACATATCGCTGAATACGCAGAGTCCCACATGCACAAACGCGTGAGAAAATGATTTAACACACTTAAAGATTCATACATTGATAAATATAGTCCTGTAATTTATACCGGAACAAGTGGATTGCATTTAGTTTCATATCACAAGTATATGCAAGAAGTGCAACATAACTCTTCGTTTTATTCACGTCACTTGTGGCCACAATTCCGCACACCAACTCATTGTTGTGGACAAATAACAGTATTTGTATGAAAGTTCAATGCGAATACAGTGTGGCATGTATGCAGTTTTCAATTGTTGGCGTTTATTGTAGTCCAGGTAGTAGTTAGTGTGCAGTGTTAGAATTTCATCAAAATTAACCAATCTAAACCCTCTTTTTGGTGGTAACAAAACAACATGTTTCATTGGTAAATTTCATTATTAACAATTTTTTAATATCAGCGAACCCATCAACATCCCCACCCTACTTTCAGTTACGACTGCTACTGTGCTAAATTACTCTGATTGTATAATTCGCACACACACATTGAAACAGTAAACGCGCCACAATCAGCGGCCACTCTCGTTATCACCAGCTTTACCACGTGATCGATTGCGTCGAGTGTTGTTGGTGCAGTCTACACCGCGGTGACTGTACAACCGAACACAAGAGTGGTGAGACGTGACAGAGAGAAGCCCGGTGGGAACACGAGGGTCCCAGGACCGGTTCGGTAGCCGGACGGACGGACAAGTCCGGTGTTGCGATGTCCGTCGTCGCGATTAGCCCGGATGTAATTACGTTAGCCTCTCATGCAAAGCTTTAGATTCCTTGCTCAACATTGATATCGTTATGTTGTGACCTAGACATTTTCTCCACAACTTGAGAACATTTAAAAAAACTATCTAGGACCCTTTGTATGATTATCATCACGGTCCTCTAAGTGTTCAACAACAACAATACAATACACAACAATTCAAAATGTAAAATCAAGGTGTATATGTGATGATCTTGTAGACATCAATGAACTTGAATAAAACAATTGGAAACCTAATTTTTTATCGTTGTGCACTTTTGCTCTTGGAGATTTGGAAGGACGTGATGAGCAAATAATCATTTTTAAAAAGGTCCATTATGTTTTCTTTTTAAATGAAACGGTCCTTTGTTGAAATTAGAAGGCAGTGAGTTTGGATATTTATGTCGTCAGATACCGTAGTAAGGCTGTGTGGGACAACATCTACTCCGATACAGGTATCGAATATTCAATGTGTATGTTCCATCATTTCGTCCATATGGGTCCCGGAGCGAAGGGCATTTATTCAATTTCATTTTATAGCCATTTGACATTTGTATAGAAAAACTCGTTTCACACGGTTGGCAAATTGGGCGCTGTCGAAACATGGCAACACCGCGCCGACACTACACATAACACGACACGACAGACTAATTTTACGGCCGCATTAATTCATAAAACACGACCATTACAATAAAGTAGCCCGGCTAAGTAACTAAGTTACTAAATAGCTCGTGTGTTGAATAAAACTATACAAACCAACAACATTCGAGTGGGCAATATAGGAAATAAACACTTGAAGCTGAAATAATACTCGGCGGTGTTGTTTGCGATGGTGATAGTAACGTACGTAATGACTGTTGAGACTTAACAAGTCAAGGTTTGCACTGATTGTAACTCATCGTCACATACTGGGCCTTATCTTTCCTCTTGCTAACACATCTGTACTACTGGTTTCAAAACAGTTCGCCGGACAAACATGAGGGGGAAGAGGTTTACTCCAATCACAATCTGCTACCTTGTCCCCCTCGCTATCTCCCCCTGAAGGTAAATAATACGATATACGACTTCTATCAATAATTGCATCTCTTAGAATATATTTTTGCGTTCAGTGTGACTTAGTAACTAACATTTTTTGAGGTATTCTTTATGTGTTGAATTTTAAGCCCAAGCTTTGAGATTCACCATCAGAACAATAGGTACTTGTTTATCCTCATCACTCACTCACTCATGGAATAACTCAGCTCATCGTACAGATTAAAATTAGAAAACTTCAATCACGATATCAACAATGCAATAAATCAAACTTTTAAATTACCGTTTCGTCGGCTATTTCTGTGCATTCAAGTGTGCAAGCAAACTGCACGTGGGTCTATAATTACTGGACCTGATTTATATCGTGGTGCGATTTATACGCGCACGACTGTACTTTCATCGATTCAACGAAAATGAAAGGTTAATCAAAGCTTACAACAATATCCCTGTCACTACTACTGTGCATTCGTTACTCGGTGCGGAGAAAAACGAAGAAAACGGGGAAAAGCATCCTTTCTATTCCTCAACAAGTTACGCATGGACGAACACTGAAGCATCACGGCAGTTTCGGAGATCGCTCTTCAACAAGTGTCGCAAAAACCGCCTCGATTGTTGCATGTTGCACAGACACCGATATCTGGTGAGAGTGAAGTGTGAACCCGACTGGGAGTTAAACTCAGTCTCACACAATTGTCAGCAGACGGATTATATTCCAAAGCCTGGTTGCATTTTATAATTTCTGGTTTACACTCAATTTTCTGACAAAATCTTTTTGTCCTCTGGATGAAACAGGTCCTGGATAACTCTGCCAGTAGGAAGAGGTGGCTAAATAGCCGACAACATATGACCTACCTATAGATAATGAGTTTGTCCTTAAAAAAAGTAATAATATTGTTTCGTGGCCGCGTATATCAATTGGCAAGAGCATTGATACTTAGAGCTGGAGGTTTTGGGTTCGATCTCCAGTCGGGACACAATCCGTTCATTATTGCTATCGAAACTTAAAAATATAACAATTAGAATATTAAATAATAATTCCGTATAAGTCATAATATTATTATGCTTATTCCTGTCAAGTTTCAATATTTGTTCAGGATATCGCAGAGGTTGAAAGCTGGTAGCAACGTATTTAAATGAGACATGCAGAAGTGGCGAAGTATGAAGCATGATCGCGCAAGGAAGGGTTTACTTTTACAACACGGCTCGCGCCTCATGGTGTGACGTATAAGGGGGGGTAGCTTCCACATCGCTGAACTATCAAACCGGATTAGGAAATGTGTTTGCGTTGGTTAAATCATGTAATATTCATGAGTGGAGTCGCCAGCCAGAACACAGCGCGATCCTGTGATTACACACAGAATTAATGCTTAATGTGAGTGAGTCTGTTCTCTTATAGGAGACAACATTGATAACAATACTTGGTGGTTATCACCACACATCACAATCACACTAAGATATCATAAACATGCGCTTTAGTTTGAATCATGTTCCATGTTTTTATGTAGTGTACACTAACACTATGTACTTAAGTAGCGTACTTATCACAACCATCTATAGCTTAGCTTATACGATCGAAGGTACTTTATCGAATATACCTAAGTGTGTAAACTATACAGGCATACATATTTGGATATTATAATACAGGCACACGGCTATAAATGAAGAAAAACCTCACGTTTTCAAATTAAAAATACAATAATGAATAATTACATTTTTAGCACTGGTATACAGTTCATAACTAATACTCAAATAGCTCTCGATAACTCGACCTACCCATTTTCAGTCCAAAATGTATTTGCTTACATTTTTATCTCAAAGCCTGGACATTTGTTATATACTTATAAAATAATTGACTATGAAAGATGGAAAGATAGAAATAAAGAAACTAGACACTCAATGCGAAATAACGTTCCACTCTATTTTTATCGGCTGCAGCAAACTAATAAATAAAAATAAACCCAGTAGTCCGGCCGTCCCCCGCTCGGCCCCAGGGCTACCGGATCTCAAGTAATCGTGCCGGACTACTCCGCCCAGCGTTACTGCTGGGAGCTTCTCTTGTAAGGAGCGTGTACAATACACATACAATACACATACAATACACATACAATACACATACAATACACATACAATAACACTGGCCCTTGATGCTAAACATATGGAGAAACAGTCACAATGAAGCTTATAGAGTGACAAAATATGTTAAAAATGTTGTAGGAAAAATCGAAATTAAAAATCGTGAAAAATCAACGTACGGTGTATTTTTTATTGACATTAATTAATAACGTAAGAAAATGAAATTTAATAAACATCCCGGTTATTTCATAATTGTCTCAAGCATACATTTTTTAAGGTACCTACCTACGTAGAACAAGTTGCGAAAAAAGCATAAAAGTCCTGTTTCCAAAATAAAATTAAAACTTGTGGAAAAAAATCCAAAAATTTGTAATATTAATATGCCAAATAAAAATACGTCTGAACCGAATGCCAGATACTCTCTCTCTGGCATTCCTTCCAACATCCTAATATACCCCGCGTTAGTCCCCTAAAGGGGGGACACAGGTAGGCACCATACTGCAAGGACCCTACACATCGTATGTATGGGTACATACGAACAATGCCATAAACAAGGTGTACCCGCTCCGACGTAAACAACGCAGTAACGAGGCCAAGTGACAACTACAAGACGGAAGTCGACGCAGTCCCAACAATGAGTGAAACACTCACGGTTTATTACAGCGTACGTGGCCTAAATAGTGACTCGCTTCGACTATTGTTTACGCGAGTTAGTTAGGGGGGCTTATCTTACAGATAAAACTAACCCAATCGTGTTTATCGAGAACGGAAAACCCCTTCGGCGATAACCGGCTGTTTGTTTCTAGGTTGGAGTATATAGAAATACAGGAAGATGGGGAAATGGAGGAGATGTTGTTTAAATAATAAATGTAGGTTTTTGTTATGTGCATCAATTCGTTTGGAACAAGGTTACGAGTAGAACAACAAGTGTATTAATGTCTGAATGTCAAGAAGAAGATGGAAACTCTGCTGCTGTAACGACAACGAATTAGCCGATCTCATAATCGCTTTTAGTGAATTTATTTCGCATTACGAAGGTGTATTTTGTACACAAAATTAAAATGACGCCACGATATTGCTGTACACAGCAATTAGATTTAATTTTGCGATTCTAGCAGAACAACGTTTTTTCTTTTGTTTTCTAGGTCTGCCAAACAAAATTTTATAATTTTTAATGTACACAAAAACAGTAGGGATACATTCCTTCCTTTTGGTGACCGGAAACCTCATGATTACATTTACACGGTACAACGTGATGATGCCGTTTGGGCTCTGCGTGACATATTTCGCCGACGATGCCAATCTAGACATGATGAATGGTTGATACGTAAGAACACCTCAATTCACCCATGACCAAGACAGGATTCGAACCTGGAGCGCTGCAACTAAGGCCCACAAGACCAACGCATACAATGTAAGTACAATGAAAGTGATGAAATTATCAAAAATGACTGACACACGTTTGATCAGTTCTATAAGAAACAGTTACACATTTGACGACGATAAAACGTCACAGGACTAGAATCCGAGCCCGAACCGAAACCCAATCAGTGCCGATATTGTTGCGTAAGTGTTACGCACACGTGGGTAGGTAGACCTTTAGGTCCAGCTCGCATAGGTGTCCGTCACAACAGACCAATCAGGTTTTGCATGAACTTTGTTAAATTAATTAAGACCACACCAAGCCCATACCAACTACACATTCACAAACTGTGCGAGTTTTTTTCTGCCCAGTCGACACTCGATATGGAAGCAAAGTAATTCACAGCTCGTATGCACACATAATATAGAAAGTAGCTAATTGCCAAATCGTATCGAGGGCTTTCGCTTTGCCTCAACCGACACCACTTTGAGTTGACCCTCGAGCCGATAAGTGGGGTCGACAGGTCACAGGTCAGAGACGGCTCGGCGGTAGTGGTCACTACTCTCGTCTGAAGGTCGCGGGATCGACTCCCAACACTGGCAATCCCGCATTCCACTCATCGCAGAGCCCTACATAATATTCGTCACTCCTTCCCTACTATCCAATACGCTAGTTGACTATTTAGCATCCTACAAAATATATTCAATGAATTGTATGCAGGATTATGTCTAAACCCCAAATATCAACTAACCCCCCCCCCTCCCCCCTATTCACCCTCCAAGAGCTAACTCTAATACTCGTCTCAATAAGCTGACGATTTCCAAAGCTCCCCACATCAAACGAAACCACCGCCCTTTTGTTTTTGATTACAAATCTAGGCGAGGGGGGCAGAGGAGGGCAGCAGGTAATACGGTTGCGCCATTCCTGTGACCAACTTCAGCTTGTTCACAAGTCACAACATGGCTACCGAGAAATAGGTTAATCCTGGTTAATATAGAGTGAGATATATATATTATTCATACGAACTTCCAACTAATTTCGACTTTCGAGAAAATTGCAGCAGGAATAAAAACGAACGGAATAAAATACAAATTAAAACGTGTTGGTTTTGTTTTTTGTGCACGGCTGAACGAGAGAAGATGTAGTTTCAGCTCTGTAACTCTAGAATCAGCCGCCAGATGTGCTGCCTAGCGACGCAAGACAAGTGCGGCCCTCTTTACTGCCAAACTCTTTGAACAAAGCGCGCTCTGTCTTATCACAACATCTAATTCAGCGATCGGCAACTTACTCGAAGATGATAATTCAGACGAGAGCCGAGTGGAGAGGCCGGACGGACGGAAATAATTGATGAAATAGTGAGAGAAATTTAAACCTTTGTATAAAATACCTGAAGTTTTAGAGCAAAGTTAATTTAATTTCCGTGTAGAAGATTGACGAGGTCGCTCGGACGGATTCTTTGTTCGTTTCGGATTAATATTTGCGAGGAATAACTTGGATGAAGGATCACGGGTAATGTTGGGTTGAAGAAGTGTTGTGATTCTAAAACCTACCCAGCTGGAAACCCGATTTAAATGTCTTCCTCTACGTTCGTGTGTATATTTATTTGATGAACGGTTTTAAAGATTACTATACTGCGCTATTCGGCATACTTTTCTTAACAAATGATCTTTTCAATATTGTTTATATCATCGGAACACTACAGAAAATGCCCCAAATGAAGACAAAAACACGCAGTTTTACATTACATTTACAATTGTTTTTTTGGAATGTGGAAATCGGACTTCCAAAATTGATAAGATTAATTCATTCGATTAAAGAAAATTTCTGGAAGAAATTACTTTAAAAGTGGTTAATTACATTTCTAGGACACGTGCGTCGTACAGTGTAGTATTTACATGACTCATGACGTAATAGTAATAGTATCAGTGCAATAGTAAGTGTTGTAAAGCGCGGGCAGTGGCATATACCCCCTTGCCACATTTACAAACTAGGAACTGGCGGCGGCTGAATCAACCCACCCCACCCCTCACTGCAACCAACTTATCAATGTACGGGCGAACAAAGGCGAGCCCCAGAGAGTGAGGGGGGGGGGGGTGGGGGGTACAAGAGTCTTACGCCGGTCTCTGCATGATTAAGCCAACTATCCTCTTCAATGCGATAACAGAGTCGTTACGCCTCCGTGTCAGCGTGGCCTTAGTTCGAGCAGCGCCCGCCAGGTTAGGGGCGACACTGTCAAAGGGTGGTTCTGTGTGGAGGCGGCAACACAAAGGTCACGATTTAATCGATACAAGACGAAAATAAAATATATTTGTACTGGATTTTACGAAACACTACATTTCAGATTTCAGTATCGAAATTACTCTTCGCCGCCGTCCGGTTTAGTATATCTGATTGGCAATTATAAAGACACAAAACTACTTTTAATGACCTTGTTAGGTGTAGTATTACGGGGGATTAGTGTGAAAATACAATGTTGCCAAGTTGACCCTGCTAGGTACAGGAAACGGTGACGGATTACGATGAAGATTGCACATCATGTAAACACTGTTATTATTGTGACGTAGAATAAGTTTGCAAGGACAGGGACTCAAACCCAGACCTTCCAGTTGTGAGTGTATCAGTACTCAAGGACTGTTGCTTACATTTGTGGCTGCCATTAAATAAAACGTAAAATAATTCATCGTGTCAACAAAGTGCCAAAGGTGATATAAATTTTATTAGAAGCAAAATGTCGTTAAAAAGAAGAGGAACATTAAAAAAACGAAACAGTTAAAAATTAATTACAAAAAACAGGGTTCTAGTAATTATAAGGATGTCCTTAGTAGAGAAACGAGATCAAGGACGGAGATGACAGCGATCAATACACCCAGCTGACTCACTTTTATGACTTTGTGCCTCTTTAATAATTTGTCAACAGGATTTCCACCAGCTTTAGGCGTGAAGGAAGACGTGAGGCGCTGTTTGTTTACAGCGCTGCGAGCGGCGGCGCCGACAACTAACCTAATTCACGCAAAGGTTTAATAGTCACATCGCACAACAACATTGCGTAGAAAGCGATTTTTAATAGAGTTTTTATGGCAGTGATACATCTTTGTTACGTCCTTGGCCAGGTAATCACACGGCCGTCTTCATTAAACACCACAATAAACATGATAGTTTCGACGTTAAACAGCGTCGCGACAATAGTTTCACGTCGATCCTGTTATCGCGTGTCGGGTCGTCATTAGGGCCGCATTATTTAGAGTCGGCTGTGATCGTCACATATTTCGGTGCATTCAAGACACAAGATTTACTGGCTAAGCTGCAAATAGTAATCATCCAATTGGAGAAACAGTCCTCGCGCAATTTGTGATATAAAATATCACGTAACCAAATAATTGGTTCGTTCAAATGGACGCGAATAATGAGAAGTATAAATAACGAGCGACCAATTATATAAACCGTATATATAGTGGGAAGCTGGAAAAAGTAAATGACAAAACTACACAAATTAAGTGATTAATCAAATTAAATTAGTTTCATGTTTAAACTAAACAAGTGGAGCGGTTTGCAGCGAGTGTACAAAGTTGCATACACGAACATATGGATGTGTAGAATTGATGAGATTACAAAATCTAAATAATAAAAAAAAATACATAATAATACATCCGTCTTTTGATTGATCTGAAAACAGTTTTAAAAAACTAATTCATTTATAAAGAAGTAATACCTTAGTTATATGTTAACAATACGCCACATGAAATTATGTAACATATACTTTCGAATATCTAGCCAATTTATTTGTAATTAAATATACACGTCATTTAATTTTGGGGATTATAATCACTGTCGAAAACGTGAATGTCAACTAAACGTTTTAATATTTAAAATGTCCTCATAAATTATTTAGTCTAAATATACACATTCCAGTACATATAGACTTTATTTACAACTGCGCATTCGTGTCATTGGGTCATTTAATTGCTGTTCAAGGTGACATTTCTGTACAGTACAACCCTCACTAAAATTAGTGACTTTTAATAATTAAAATATGTTCATAAATTATTTCAAGTGAATATACACTTTCCAGTATATAAACTTTATTTGTAATTGAGTATAGATGTCATTGGCCATTTAATTACCGTTGTAGGCGACAACAATAACAATCCTTACTAAAATAAATTAGTGAAGTGCTAATAAATGATTGAAAGTATTGTCGTGTTGTCAATGTACCTTTGTCCTAGGGGTGGTCGTTAGTTCCAACAATGCTCACTGCTCTATCCAAGCGCGCCCGTCGATTGTTGCACTATAATCTCAAGAGGCGGCGGCCACTAACACTATAACCAAACCAACGCTAACTCTCAACTGAACGTGTGGCCGTTGCTATGGCGATACGATCTTGTAAAGAGGGGCGGGGGAGGGGAGGGAGTTGCTCGTGACGTCACGCGGTATTGTTTGCGCGACTAGAGACGCGATCAGCTGATTGGATCGTCAATTAGATTAGTGATTGTGTGAGGAAGTATTAATAATCTGTTTAGTTGGGTTTGTTCAAACAATGAAGTGTGTGACATTTCGACAATTATGTGACTTACTTAGTTTTGCTATTTTGATGTGATGATTTATAATGGGTGTTATTTTCCAATATGAATATCAAAGCCCCATAGGGATGTCTAGCAAGTTGATTAGGAACGCATAAGGAACTCCTCTGCTAAAATTCAGCTTCTGTCCAGTTTTAGCCTACGCAAAAATCTTTTATAGTTTGATAGTTTTTTAATTATTACTGGTTGTATTGCAACAGAATCTGAGAGACGTTTTCTTTACTTGATAAAATGTCCATTTTTGTACATCTCCAGGAAATATTTGTCGCAATAAATTCGAAAATGTGTATATTTAACTAAATTGCCTAAAAAGTGCCTAATTTATTTTTCTCTTACATTGAAGAGTTGCTCCCACACGTACTTTATTTATAATTACCTACGTCAGCTTCATGGGCGTCGCTGTATTGAGGGAAGTCAATCACTGATCTGCGACCGTGGCCCACATCAATATCACCTCAAGCTGCGGCTACTGTGTCTACTCCTTCCTTGATGTTATCATCGTGATATATTGGGTGTCTTTAGCTAATGGGACATCTCTTACATATTATATGTAGTATATTGTAGTAATGAAGTGTCTTGAAATATGATGTACTGATTCATTCTATATCTGGTCTTAATTTGTATTACAATACTAATAATTATTGTATTTTTACAAAAAACGGCTGTCTCCACAGACAACCATCAAGCCAAAAAATTAGTTCTATTTTTTGGCCAGATACACTTCTACCTACTTAAAACAGACAGTTGAAGGGTGTTATTATTTGTATATTGATGTGTATTGTGTTAATGTTATTATATTTAGAATTACTGTTCACAGTCCACTCATACTGAAGGCGGTATGGATTGAATCCATTATACATTTCAAAGGTTGCATATTAGCAGAAAATGTTACAAAGCGAAGTCAGAACAAATCAAATGAGGTAAAGCTGGTGTGCACCGTAAGCTATGGATTCACATGAACGGATGTATGATGGTTGAAGTAGGAGTGTTTGGCTGTTGTATGATTTGGTCACCCCTAATAGGATAACATTGTGTTATTGTTGTACAAGTATAGCCCACTTGGTTCTCTATCATCAATAATACTCACAAGTCACAGCCCTGTAATTAGAGACACACCCACTGATCCACCGCTCGCTAAACTTATCAAACATTTCGTTCCTCGTTCGGATTCCACCGTCGAGTTGGCACCCCTTGGAAATATTAACGAAATGACGTTTCAGGCGTTGTGTGTTTAAAACACTCTTGGAGAAACAAATTGAAAAGGAACAAGTTTGCTTTTATAGCTCAGTAGCAAACGAGGCTGGTTCGTCGGGTGTCGCTTCTCGCCCCGATGTGATCCTACGTCACACTCGCAACCCTTACGACAGAGACGTGACGTCACTCTTGCAACCCTTACGACAGCAACCCGTTAACAGGTTCGACACAACCGGCTCGAGACCATTCAAATTAAAAAGTATGACACATTTGGATCAAATTAGACAATAATTATAATTATCGATTTTTTCAAACACAATTAATTTTACATCACTTTTTTTGCTTTTAGAATAATAATGTGTAGCCCGCATCATTCCAAGATTGAAAGCTTCTCACGCTTTGCAGGCTATTTGCATACGGAAGACTCATCGAGCGAGCAACGCACACGCGTATATTTAAAACTTGCTCTCCTAACCTCCATCCAGTCTTAAGTCAAGTTCTTCGGTCATCCAAATATAGATTTATAAAAGATTTTTTAATTTTTTTGTAAAAATACTAACCGGAAATAGTATTCAAGCAATATGATCTTTATCTAATATCATATAATTAATTAATCTTATTAATACAATAATTTAGGATATTCCGCACAGTTCTAGTTTTTTAAATCTCTCACCCAGCAACACTAGTGACAGTGACAGCTCACTATACTCGAGGTCACCGGTTCGACTCTCGCCACCGGCAATATTAAGAGAAGGTTTCTCCGAGGTTAAGTCATTCCTAAGGCGACTGCTGGGATAAAGTCTAACAGTCAGTCCTTGGATATCACTCACAACTCTATATACCTATCCAGTATCCCCTGAAGACTAGGGAGGGGCACATTAACCCTACAGCGGAACCTACAATCAATAGTTATACAAGTAGCAACATTGAGATGGGGTTTATTATATTTATGTTATTTTATTTTATTTATTTACTACCATATGAACTGATTTATAATGAAGGATATTATAGGATATATTATGGTAAAATAACAACTGATCTAGTTTTTAAATCGCTATTAACTGGAACAACTTAAAGCGAGAACTAAATTCACAACGTACCTACAATCTGCTACGGTAGCAAGGTTCGCTAAATTTCCGCTAGCAGCGCCAACCAAGGGATCATGAGCAAAATGCTATGTATGTATGTATATATATATAGGATCTCTAATTAAAAGGACCTTGGCTAGTGAGCTGTTCTTGAAACGTCCACTATCCCATCTCCCGCCACAGGTATATATGTATCTAGTGGGCGTACATGCCCCCCCCCCCCCCTACATTAATTGCTGGTGCGTGCAGAAAATTATAGATCTAAACCAGAATAAATAAAAATTCACAGAACACTACAACGTTTTTTTTTTTGAGCGACAAGATACTTTTTAATATCACAGTTTACATTTTATACCGTTATCAGAATTTACAAGCAAAACATCAAAAGTCAAACATTTTAGAAGCACTACACACAAACCATAATTTCATTTTGAACCACTTTAAAGAACGTAAATGGAGTTTTTATGATAATTAACATTTATGAACGCTATGTGGACGAGCTACTGAATATATTAAAACCTAAAAAAACACACACACGCATTGATTGATGAAGATACTTTTTGTGCGGCCGCTCGAGCACTGTTTTAAATGTGCGTTATTGCGGATTGATGATATAGACACGGTGTGTGTATGAATTACAATAATGCTGGTATATTACGACACGATGAGCTGAAGCCGGTGGTACGTTTTATTTCAATCCCGTGCCAAACACTCGTGTAACATGCATCTCTAAAGAAATAATAGGCCTATAAAATATAAATACACAAATACGTTCCACACTAAGGGCTTTGACTCATTCCTCACGAAGAGCTTTGACTCAGTCGCTTTACACTAAGTGCTTTGATTCTCTCACTCCTCACCATGAGCTTTGACTCAGTCGCTTAACACTAAATGCTTTGACTCAGTCGCTTTACTCTAAGTGCTTTGACTCGCACGCTCCGTCCGTATCAAGAGCTTTGACTCAGTCGCTTAACACTAAGTGCTTTGACTCGCACGCGCCGTCCGTACCAAGAGCTTTGACTCAGTCGCTTTACACTAAGTGCTTTGACTCGCACGCGCCGTTCGTATCAAGCAAGAGCTTTGACTCAGTCGCTTAACACTAAATGCTTTGACTCGCACGCGCCGTCCGTACCGAGAGCTTTGACTCAGTCGCTTTACACTAAGTGCTTTGACTCGCACGCTCCGTCCGTATCAAGAGCTTTGACTCAGTCGCTTAACACTAAGTGCTTTGACTCGCACGCGCCGTCCGTACCGAGAGCTTTGACTCAGTCGCTTTACACTAAGTGCTTTGACTCGCACGCGCCGTCCGTACCGAGAGCTTTGACTCTCTCTCCTCAGTAAGAGCTTTGACTCCATCGCTCCGCACACAAACGAACTCCACGATTACCTCTACTTCTCTCTCTACCGCACATAACTATGACCGGCGGAAACTCAATCTCGCAAAGAGCAAACACATAATGTATTATTATTAATGAAAACGAAACACATGTTTTAAAGAGTAAAATGCAGCAGTGATCAGTTGCTCTCGCCATATCGATTCATTCTCCGAGCGTCTGTCCTGGTTTGTCGAGTAAAAATCGTTGAAAATGAGGTCAATTTGTCTAGACTAGTGCAAGTCGTACTTAACGATCGGTTGCACAAACAAATCATGTACGTATATACGCGAGCTGTTATCACGTCTGTGTGCGATCACGTGGGTTCTGCGCTCGGGTCCCGGGAGGACGGAGCTTTCGGGGGGTATTTAATTAAATAATGAACACACACACGCGTTTAAAAAGTTCGGTGGTTTGATGAGTTACTAAAATCATGGACACATCCGTGGAAATGATGTTCAGATTGTTTTATTGTGAGCGAGCAAAGTATTTTCTCCGACGCGACTAACTTACTTAATTACAAATAGTTAATTGTTTTGTTTGATAGTGGCTAGACGGTTTTGATAGCAGACAATTTTTGTTAAAAGAGAAGAGTGAAAGAGACACTAGACAGATATGGAGGGGGGAAAGAGAGACAGTGAGAGAACAGATCGCGTGGGGTTGGCCGGCAGCAAAACGCATTCTACGTTAATACGCAATCATTAGACTAAAACCGAATGAATCAACGTGTTTTAATTAATTTTTGCGAATACAAAGCGAACGTTTACAAAAACGTTTCGCGTGTGAAAATAATCCGTTCAAACACTCGGAGTAGGAAATGTTTCGTGCAGCGACTTCTCTTGCCTGACTCTGATAGTCTATGTCTAGACTCTGGGAGGCAGTGAGCTCAGTAACACGTCACTAATCTAGGAGGCAGTGAGCTCAGTAACACGTCACTAATCTAGGAGGCAGTGAGCTCAGTAACACGTCACTAATCTAGGAGGCAGTGAGCTCAGTAACACGTCACTAATCTAGGAGGCAGTGAGCTCAGTAACACGTCACTCTCATCCACCAACGCTGCTCAATGCCCGGTGATCAATCGCGCCCGTCAGTTTATTTATAGATTCACGATATAGACGCATCTTTATTAGAGGACCAATTTTTTATTTGGTATAAAACCAAAATTCTTCCTAAAGTTCCAACAAAAACTAGTTTCTTCTCGTATTCAACTTTTCGTCTAAGGTGTGATTCTATTTCAAAATAATTCTTAGACAAAAGGGCGAATATGATGATAGCAAAACGTTTGCATTACATTCCATTGCACGTGGGTATATTACAACAATCCGGCCCTAGGTGCGCGCGCAGGGCAGGGGGTGTAAGAGGGACTCGTTTCCGCTTCCTTCCAACCACCACGTACACCAGTACTGCGCTCCAGTCCAGTACTTCGCTCGTACTTCGCTCCAGTCCAGTACTTTGCTCGTACTTCGCTCGTACTTTGCTCCAGTCCGTCTGCACCCAGGACGGATACATATGATGACATAGACGATACAGACTCGATATACGATCACTTATACAGCTGACGGGACCAACGCCGAAAACACAGTCAACAATGGCAGACGAATACATTAGGCTATCAGTGCAGCGCGGAAAATGGCTAAACTGGAAAAGAATGTAAAACATATGATCAATGAAATGGATGGAGACGGAACGATGGGGGGGGGGAGGGGAGGAGGGGGGGGGGTGAATCTTCCCGTGGAGTGGCTAAATAAGAATACGGAACAACCCCATGTTTCCTCTCCCTCCTATCCCGAAGTCATGGTAGAAACTTTGGCGGTTTATTCAATTCAATACTAGTATTATACAGGACAACATGAATGCAATGTTTTCAGTGCTGAGACGAATATAATATAGGTGAGTGGATTTAGCGCAGTTACGTACCCCCTCCCAGTCCCCCACTGGGGACGTAGTTGCTGTTGTTGTGGTGATTCCTCTTGTTTAAAACAAAAACATTGTACCGTAGTTCCGCTGGTTGTATTTATACAAAATAACCGAGAATGTTTTTTTTTATTTGTCGTCCACTAAATCAACTGTCAGAAAAAGAATAAGAAAATAAGAGTTTACAAAAAGATTATTATTTTTAAGGATGTGTCAAATTGACAATATTTTATTCTGATAGAACCTATACAGAAATGGATAATCACTATCTTCTGAATCTATGCGACAGACCAATGGGTGAACGATACATAAATAAACCCCCACATACATATTATGTAGTGGCACTGGAGGGTGGCTACAGCAAATAGTTGTACAACAACAAGAGATTAGAAGTAACAGTAGTCGGGCTACGCTCGGCACGCACGAGGCTCGTCGTACTTATACCCCCCCCCCCCCTGTCACGCTCCGAGCTAACCACAATCTGCTCTGTTAAACCGTCTTTACGTCACTGCAGGCCAACTATTACCAAGGACTTAGCGTTACGCAAATATTTGCTCAGCATATTCTACAACAGCTATTGCCACTATCATTACATTATACCACTATTACCACTATCGCTGTATCACTATTACCACTATCACTATATTATACCACTATTGACACTATCACTATTACTACATAGACTAGCGCCAATAGTAAAAACAGCGCAAAATTATCGGGTTTTAAACAACGTATCTCAATAATGCTATAAAGTATAAACCACATTGAAAAAGTGAAAACAGGGTTGAATTTAGGTTCTCAAAAACTAAATAGTAAATACCATCTGAAAAAAATGATCTTATTCTTATGAATAACCATAAACAACGGGTCCTCATTTCTTGATCAATAACCTCGCAGGATCTATTTCTCCAATGCCCGCATCATGTTCTACCCCCCCACTCAGTGAGGTCACCTGTGTTTGCAGTAAGCGCGCATTGCTCGGCTCACTGAGTTGCGCATGTACATCTCCCTTCACTTGATGGGTACAAAGTTATTACCTCTACATTACTTCAGATGTTGTTCAAATTTATAGCTTGTAATTGCTATGGTAACCTACTTGATCACTCTCTACATGATAAGTGTTCTACTAATGTAATGTAATGTGTTCTTAAACTGAGTTACATTCAATATAATCTCTTGAATGTACAGTTTAATGTTGTTCTGTTATCACTATTACTAATGTAGGCCAACATGTAATGTTACTAGATTGATAAATATACTTATAATTGTTATTTCCATTATTAATTGAATACATATACAGGTATGTATACATGAACAAATGAAAAATGTTGCATGTAAGTCGGATACCCTACATTTTATGTAGTTCCTTATGTATTTATTGTTGCCGTTTGTGAGTCGTTGCGTTTCTACGCCATGATTAACTAATTAATAATAATGAAACATAGAATTACTATGAACAGTTTCTGTGCAGCCCTTCAACGTGTTAATATAGCCAAGACACCGACCTGATAAGAGAACAGTGAACATTTCACACCGGCTTTATTTTGATTACAATCATCCACCACTAAATGATTCTACGAACAAAGTTTTGCCAGCCCCATCTAACGACGCTCGTATAACCACCCTAATCCACAGACAGCTGAACCCTATAATATCATACAGCACGGCGGGTGTATTGGAAACATACTCAAGTAATTAGTCCCGCGGTAAATTACAGCTGTAAAGAACTAAACAAGGATACAACAACTCTGGTTTTACTCCTACGAAATGTCATTTCCTTTTCACCCGACTAGCTTTCCGCACATTTCTATGAATATTTTAATGGCGCGCTGTTAATTCGCTTCACAGCCTTAGAGGGGTGGGGGTGAGGGGTGAGGGTGGGGGGGGGGGGGGGGGTGACGAGACAGCTCACTACATACACACACACGTGTGCCAACCTACCAACCAACAAGTTTAGCGCTGGGGAAATTACCCCAGCTTGACGCAAAGTAACGTAGCGTCGTCTAAAAAGAGCGCTAGAGAAGTCAAGTTTCCAAACAAAGCCGAGTGAGGCGCTGCTGCCTGCCTAAGGTGGGCTGGCTCCAAAGAGGGGGGGGGGGGGGGGAGGGGGATACAACCGCAGAATATCAAAGCCCGTGAACGAGCGAGCGAGCGCGAGGCGATACGTTCAAAGCAAAGCCAATTATAATCGCTAGAGTTCCACGCCGCACCGACAGAGAGCTCTGGTGGCTACGGGACTAATAGCCGCATCGACGTATTTACTTGCTATCTTTATCGGCAACAGAAATAATTGACAAAGAACAATTTAAATATCGATTCAAATAATTATTACATTAATTAATTAACTTATTATTATAATATGTAGAGGTTAATTACCTGTAACTGTAACCAATCTATATTTTTACATTAATTTTGTACTCGGCACTTCCACCAAAAGCCCAGAAAAATGATATTCAACAGAAAATATGTATTAATATTGGACCCGGCACCGCCACCAAAAGTCTAGAAAAAACATTGAATGCAAACAGTTTTAAATTATCATTGGACCCGGCGCCGCCACCAAAAGTCTAAAAATATCATAATAACACTTGGAATAATCAGTATACAACAGAATTTATTTGTATATAGGCCTAGGTATACTACAAAGTTTTAAATAGTGTAATAATTCTTATTATTTTAGTAATAGCAGTTCTATCCGTCTTCCATTCCAGTCTTATCAGATAAGCTCAACGTGCTAATATGGCCTGACTACCCTGTCACACAATAGTGGTCTCACACCCCCACACTTCATTAGTCGCACACTCCACGTGCCACATTAGACACACAATACTGGCAACACTCGACTCTTCCTAATGATCATTTTACGACACCACTTATCCAAAACAGGTTGTATAACAAAAGAAATACAATGCCTGAATGCCCATAAGTTACCGGTGATAAACAGCCTGTCCTGGGTTATTGGCCTCTTAAATAGTGTCGGGTTCAATTAGTGTGGGTTAGCACATACACACGGTCGGGTCCAGCTCGGTTGTTGACGTGCCGTGCCGGACATTTGGTTGGACAAGTCTTTCACACACCCGTCGAGATGTTGTGAACGATGTCGGTCGTGCTTATATAGAATGTATTGTACGGAATAAAGAGCGCGTGCACAATGTAATGAGCGGTATTAGCCAACATGCAATGCTGGGTTTTGTTTAGTAAGTCCATTTATACGTTAATAGCTTCTTTAGCCTTCAAATCGATATAACAAATCAGGCTATGATATTATTAGTAAACCGTTTAGTTATGTTAGATTATACGTTTATAAACACAACTAATAATAACACATCCGGAAACCGAACAGTTTGATAAATCAGCGAATTCAAATTCAAATAACGGTTTTCGTTTGGGGAAAATTTTGTTTTTTATCGGTTAGATTAGGTTAGACGAAAATTTTAAACAGTCGTAGTAGAAGGTGGATTGTATACAGTAATAAGAGATATTTGTTGATCAATTACTCACTCCATCAAGCAACCATTAATTAACATTAGACACGATTAATACGTTCTTGCGTACCGACTGTCAGTTGATCACTGTGACCAATCCACCGGCTGGTCAATATTATTTATTCAAGTGGCAATAGCACTCACCGCTACAAATCGTTTATTGTCGCCGTTGATCCGGCCGCGGAATGTGTGTGGTATAGCTAGCGTTACCTATCGTCGCCGGCGAGAACCGACGACTCTAAGTTGAAAATCTTGTCGACTCTAGATAAACTCGACGTGAGCAAGAAGTGTTGTACTAGTCGGGTGGAAAACATTGCTTGTGTGGACGTCCGTCACTTGTCTAATGGGCAACACTCGGCCATAACGTTGATATTATGACGTCATAGAGTAGACTAGAAGGGTAATAAGGTAGCTTTTAGCCATTTTGTACTAAACTATTATAACTACACTGTAGTCTCTTTACAGTGTTGCACGCGTAGACCTAAGGATGTTTATTAAGTCACTAAAATAACTAAGTTTATATTTACAGTAATGAAACAAGTATCTTATTTTCTGTGTACAAAAAATCCAGTTAGTTATACTACCAGAGTATCGAACCAGAGAGTATATACGTTGATCCACTCGTAGGCTAGATTACAAGTTACAACCTGAACGTAAGACACTACACAAAGCGGTAGTTTTATTCGTGAGGGGGAGAGAGGTAAGAGGGGGGGGGAGGATGTCACTTAGTGTAGTCGTGTCTGTGAAAGTCTGTCTCTTCAACATCCTCATGTCTGCTCCTCCATCAACGTCGATCATGACGCTCTATATAATCAACAATGAATCATAATCATAATAATTATTTATACGCTAGGATTTCATTACACTTACCGCCTTGTCTCTGCGTACACGCACACACGCACACACGCACACACGCACACACGCACACACGCATCTCTCTTCTGTGCGCTCAGAAAACGAAACCCACTACCATAATTACAAACGCCTATTCTTCATCATCCTCTCGAAATACGTCGAGATTGATGTTATTACGACGAGTAATATAGCGACACTAAATTCCATCGTCAGGGTTTTCAGTGAAAGGCAGCGAAAAGCGATAGATACACTTTCTAACAATATTGGCAACCAGGCTGGTGAATTACTTTACTTTACCGCACAACACGATAAAAATAAGATGATCGGCTATATTGTCTGACGGTAAAATAAAGTATCGTCATTTGAGGGAATCAACTGTATTGATTGTAGATAGTGTTGCGCCTTCTTTGCGGCTGGCTGGGCTAGAGTGGCAAAGAGAAAATAGTTCAAGGATGACCAAAGACCTTGATAAGTTGCGTTGCGAAAAATGCGAATTGTCGCAACGATTGCGGACTAAACTCTTTGAAATGTATCGAGACGGATTTCGGTTCCCTTGTTATTAAATCGTGACCCGTATGAAATGAGGGACCTCGAGTGAACCAAGTGTTATTTGTTGGGCAGCCCGGTCGCCCAGGCTTTACATTATAAAGAACAGCTTTAGGAAATGAAATTCAACGTAGCGAACTACACTGTCGGAATATGTATTACAAGGCACGTGAAGTTACCCCCGAGTACATGTTTATATATATACTGCCAAGTAAGTGTGAACATGAACGTGCGAAGAGGGCAACATAAGCTCTGTACGCGATGCAAAGTGCAACATATTAAACAATGCACACATGTTGGATGAAGGCGGGCGTTAATGATACGGATGTCCCCTTCTGTTGACCTTTGCATGCGATGTGATAAGGGACACTGATAAGGGAATATTGTATAACAGTGTTGCCTGCATTGATATTATGGCTGAGGATAACCTCGGGAGATACCTTCAGCCAGGATCAAACCAGCGACCTAAACAGGCTGAAGATATCTTTCGATCCATTTCGTTGTATTTAAAGAATTAAAATGTAATATAATTAGTATTTGTAGGATGTATATTTTACATGTGTGTGTACACAAGGTGAGAGTACAATAAATATGGATTTTATAATAGACAAAAAATGTGAGTCTTGCGTGATACCGTGATACTGCTGAGCCCCGCTATCGGTCACCACCCCCGTGTCCTCTACGCGTTTTGATCTGATGTTTCTTCCGGGGGGAGCGTTGAAAACAATCGATTACTCGACAATACGCACAACGCGTCGTGTCCACGCGATGTACAGGTCGCTGATTGACGAGTACAACAAAAAATCAAGTGTGTCCGAGTGTAATCAATGATACCGCGCGCGTATCCGGTTGAGATCGGACGACGTTATCGACAGATCCGCCACTGTAAGGTGTACTTGCTCACTCTGACACTAATAGCGCTCATTACCGTCCTTGTCACGAGATCGTCCTCGCATCGAGATCAACCCCCCCCCCGCCCGTAAAATATCGAATACACCGAACACACACGTAATTTTGTTTCTTAATTAATTTACGAGCCGAAATGTCAGGCCGGGTTTTAATTAATCTCCTAGTTTGAAATCATGATTAACTATACTACGGTCGGTAATGTCGTCCATGTGGCTCGGTCGATGCGACGTACCGGGTTCGATACCCACCCACCTCATGATAGTGAACTCGGCGGCATTTCGTCCTCAACTTGATGCAGATGGTATCAAGGAGCAAGGGATCATGAAGGAGGCTCTACTTCACACCCTAAGCACGCCTATGGTTACACGAAAAGAATCCATCACTTATTTGCTAAATGGTTGCACCATGAAGAAGGTTTATTTTCCCTTCAAAAGGACTCTCACTTCCCTAATAGTTGATATGCCCTTCTGTATTAATTGTTTAACCATAAATAGGGTAATCGTTGTAAAGGAGGCTAATAGGAATCCCTTACCAGAGCAGCAGTACAGGTGGTCCTAGGGCCAGAAGCAGCCCCACATTGCTCTAATAAGGCACCAGTGCAGGGGGTATGAACTACACCTCTACCTGTAGAGACAACGGTAACACTTGTTCACACCAGAGCAGCAGTACAGGTGGTCCTAGGGTCAGAAGCAGCCCCACATTGCTCTAATAAGGCACCAGTGCAGGGGGTATGAACTACACCTCTACCTGTAGAGACAACGGTAACACTTGTTCACACCAGAGCAGCAGTACAGGTGGTCCTAGGGTCAGAAGCAGCCCCACATTGCTCTAATAAGGCACCAGTGCAGGGGGTACGAACTACACCTCTACCTGTAGAGACAACGGTAACACTTGTTCACACCAGAGCAGCAGTACAGGTGGTCCTAGGGTCAGAAGCAGCCCCACATTGCTCTAATAAGGCACCAGTGCAGGGGGTACGAACTACACCTCTACCTGTAGAGACAACGGTAACACTTGTTCACACCAGAGCAGCAGTACAGGTGGTCCTAGGGACAGAAGCAGCCCCACATTGCTCTAATAAGGCACCAGTGCAGGGGGTACGAACTACACCTCTACCTGTAGAGACAACGGTAACACTTGTTCACACCAGAGCAGCAGTACAGGTGGTCCTAGGGACAGAAGCAGCCCCACATTGCTCTAATAAGGCACCAGTGCAGGGGGTACGAACTACACCTCTACCTGTAGAGACAACGGTAACACTTGTTCACACCGGAGGCGTGGCCGGCCCAGGAACCACTCAACCACGGTGAGTGGTGAAACCGTCTTGAGAGCGTTCAGATATTAGAGTAGAGGCAAAACGTTTTTTGCTGGACGGGCTCAGGTTGTTTCTTATTCGAACGAGAGATCATTATTGTGGAGACAGCGCAAGTCCCCACCCTTAGCTCTATAGCTCTATAGCTGACAGGTATCCGAGCCACAGGGTGTTACGGCAGACTGGCCATGCCCCCTGATAGGTGTGTTCAATACTGATCGGAATCGAATAGGAATAATCGACGAAAACTGAAGTGTTATCTATACGACATAGAGGGTTTGACGAATCAGAGAGTCAACAGACTCTGACATTCGCGGCTGAATTTTTGAAGTAATTTTCAAGTGTACAAATTGTAATTTTAGAATATTATTTCCGTGCTCAAAATCACGTTCAGCACATAATAAACTATGAATATATGTATAAAATAATTCTTGATGCTAATAAATACCACCAGCTTGAGTTTATTATATATAGTTTTGAAGGAATGGTTAGTTCCTCCCAGTTGAACTAGTTTAATTGTTTGAGCAGCACAACGGTCCAACCAACCCCGACCCCGACGGGGTTATTGGCCCAGTTGCCCCAACTTGCCCGGCGGGTGACTTGACCACTAGACCACCAGGGGTGCCAACTTAACATCTGGTTCGGTTCGGATGCATCCGAATCCCTCTCGGGGATTAATTGTTTGGTTTCTGGGTTTCCTTACAAGAGTTCGTTTCTTCTAATAACTGGTTATTTGATTATGAATTGTATCATTGAATTGGTAAATAGTGACCACATTAAACGGTTCAATACTTTCGCAAAAACTTCAGAACGTGGTTTTCATTGAGTTAGCATTGACTCAGCATTTGTCAGGACGGGAGAGCTGCCTATGTACGCCATGCACAGTGCACGCATAAAGGCGAATGTCTCAAGTGTTTCGCCCGATAATTCGCTCACTCGCCTCATTAGACGACGAATATGCCCTAAAACATGATCCTTTGTCTGTTGTGCGCCGCTTTGCATGGCTCATTGTTGTGTCGGCCACCTGACTCAGTCACGCAACGTTAAAACCAACCCTCGGGTATTTAATAGCGTGTTGTGCATCACAATAATACACGGTAGCATAAAAACGATTCGGCCACGGATTAGACAAACAGATGGGAGCTGCCCATACAAGAATACTATTGTATGGCTACTCTTCTAAACACGACAAGTTCAGCGACATCCATCAACAGATACAATAATATAATCTATGAGAATTTTCTCCCCTATTCTGTGATATTACAACACGTTGTTAGACATTCATCTGATAACAGTGTGAACGATTGTCAACATACATATTAATATGTGTAAATAGTAAACAAAGTGTTAAATACACAATAGATTGTTGTAGGGACAATAACCTACGAGAAAGCCCCCTATACTGTCTGTGTGGGAACGACAATTGATATCTTGAGAAAGCTTCAAAATATTTAAAAAGTAAGAAATTTCCGATATTTGCTTTTGTATAAGCTAAACAATGAATTTAAAAACTTTCAAGTAATTAAATTGTTACGATTGTTGTGTCTGTAATTAATTACTGAAATAATAATGTCCAACAAATGGAATAGTGGTAGATTTAAAAATCATTGTTTAACTGAATGACTTGATTCAATACCTTGAAGCGTTCTAAAGACATCAATAAAAGTCTGTTAGGCACGATTGATCCCCTTGACATTGTTTGATGCACCGGTCATTACTCTGCTCATTGGGCGACAGATTGTTAACCCATTATTACCTGTAAATAGTAAACAAATAGTAAATTGAATAGCACCGCTTTGCCCGTGGCCACGCACAGCACGGCACAGCACAGCATAGCACAGCACAGCACGGCACAGCACAGCACAGCACAGATGTGTTCGTGTGTTCTTTGTTCGGCGGGAGTTATTCATGTATAACAGAGTTGATAATATCCCCCCCCCCCTCTACTCGGGCAATACGGGGTATTATAAGAACAATGCCGCTGCAGATTTAACCTTTAATTAGAGCTATCTAGAGTCAATTAAAGACATCAACAGTCATTATGTGATGATGGCTCATACGAGGGTAATGACAGACAAAGAGTGGGTAATACATGCAGGGGCGGCTCTACTGAAAGGGCACACGGTCACGTGCCCCACCTATTAATTATTGGTAACCATTAATCATTATTATAAATAAATTAGCCTGGCCAATAATACGTTGCGTAAATACCTACTTTTTTGTAATTTATAAAATGTTTTGAAATGTTGAAAATGTTTCTATTACGTTTGTGAAGCCAAATGTTTTAGTTTGAACAGTAGTTCGCGCTCTCCGGGCTCAAGCCTGATGAGCCGGGACTGCTCTAGCTAATATCTTATGGGATCTAGTCAACACTACCTGCAGCTATGAATCCCACACTTTACACGTCGCTAAATGCAGCCTCCTCGGGCACAGAGAAAGTGGTGACCGAAGCCGAGTTTGGGTCGAAATCGAACGTGTTTCCATCTCTATCCTCTTTCGCGCCAGAGACCATAGGGAGTTTAAGAAATATTTCTATTCTCTGTGAAAGTTTCAAGGGTAGTAGTACAACACAATACATCACTAAACAACCTGTTGCAAATATAGTTTTATAAAAGCTCCGCCTATTAGTGTGAAAGCCTTCCTATTGGAGAATAGTCCCAAACTCGCATTCTGATTTGTGGTCACTTTCAGTCCACGTGGAGTGGACATCTCTCTGTCACATACCTGTCTCAATAGTACGTGCCAGTCACACAAAAGACGAAGATTAGGAAGGAAAAAAAGTAGTTCAGGGAAAATTCTCACCCCTCCCAACATAATAATAAGAGTTCATAGAAAAAGCAATTTGGCATTTATTTTTGTAATATTTTACTTGAACAGATCACCTCCAGTAGGTATTTGTGGGTTCAGTCTGTGTCGAGATTTCGATTTGTGCGGTCGGATGTTGTGAGTGCTATTGCTGAGTGTTTAAACATGAATTCAGTCCAACACATTTTTAGTTTAATTGAAAATCAGGTACCATTTATTGTTAAGCTAGAAATTAAAAAACTAGGACGGCCTACTCCACTGTTAGACATCCAACAAACTGATAATAGGTGAGTAATAAGTACATTAAATTCTCACTAAATGTATCGTGTAATTTTAAGTTGTGTACTTGTGTTTCACAAGTAACATGTGCCCCTCCCGGACAATGGCCCACGAGCCGCCACTGAATACATGTATATATGCAAGGGAACAGAACACGATATTATGTAGGGTGAATGATATCTAGAGGAAGTAAACTGATTTGCGGAGTCGTTCCTTGGTGGGGGATCTCGCAACATATTTCCCGGAATGTGGAGACGATTTCTTGCATGGGTGAGTTCGGAGTCTCTGGGTGAATAACATTACGCGATGATATTGATAAATAAAGTGGCATTGTACAACTGAATGCATAAACCACTTACAAGCGTTTACAAGGCCTAAATACCATCAACTACTGTTGTGGTTGATTGGGTAGAAATTAGGGCATATGATAAATCATGTTAATCGTATTTGGCGTTTGCTTAGGTCACAGTGTAATCAAACCAAATAACAATTATAGCGTCAAAGTATCTGTTGAATTGTCCCATTCAGTATACACAACATGCACCCCTCTATACACAAAAAAATAATGTGCCTGAGGCGCTGGCATGGGGGGTCTACCCTTGCATCGAGCGTGGAGCCGGTTTCTTGACTACATTATCTCGCGATGCCCCCCACCCCCCGGACTATACCCCTGCATGGCTACGCCACTGTCAAACTACCGTATTACGTAGCGCAAGCAGTCAAGCTCGGTAGACACCAGTCACCGTGAAGGACCTACTGCGGTCAGGGTATGACGAAAACAATTAACCAATATCGATTATACTAGTTTATACATTATTTCGTGTTCTATTTTTTCCTACGCTCAAGTAAACGAAATTCTCAATGTTTTAGGGGCATTTCTCGGTACAACGCCCACTCACCCCCCCCCCCCCCCCCCCCCGTGGTTTGCAATGTAGGTAAAGAAGCGCGCCCACCTTCTCATGAAACGATGAGCTATTCATGGAGTCTGCGGGGTAGATTAACTCCGCTCAAATACCGCGACGCGGGGACGTACAAAACTGAAGACACCCTTTAGAAATAAAAGTATTTAATTGGATTTTAACTTTAGGACTTTATACAAGAAGAAGAAGAAGCGACGAAAATTTATTAAATAAATCTGTATTTATAGTCTACTGTCTCTCTACCCACTCGGCTACAAACACTGATTTATTAGTGAGGGGGGGGGGGGGGGGGCATTATCTTATTTATTCTATGGGCGTCTGTTGCTATGATGGCTCATCGTATACGTGTTGCACGTCAATATCAAGTCCAGAAGGCCGGACCGGCAATCGAACCCTGGACTCTCTGCATTGGAATCAGGAACAAATCCACCGCCACACAAATTCTAATGAACCGTGTTTCACTTAATTTGTGTTAATTGTATGTTTATGTGGCGGTTTGTTTGTTCCTTTACGTCTACATAAATGCGGTAATGCTTCTACGAGGAGTTTGGAGTGAACACAGTGGAATGATGTTGCAATAAAGATTCGTAAACAAAGTATACGAAATACAAATTAAAACATAACGTCTTATGTAACTATACCTTATAACTGTATACTTCTTAAGAATTAGCAACACAAACACGGTTCTTAAAACATCATGGCCTTGAACATCGATATTGATTCCAATAACCGACTTCCACTCACAACAACCAAACAAATTCCAAGAATAATTCCGCATTATTTAGTTTCTCGGAACCATTAGACGCTCTTCCTAGCGGGTGGGTTCGGTTCCAGATATCTCCCGACCTGTCCACTGTCCGCCATGTTGTGTCGGGTAAAGGAAATGGTCGCCAGTGTCGCGTGAGCTCGGGTGTTTCCGGCCTCAGTCGACAACAAAACATGTTTACTGTGTTTTATTGGGGCTCTACAACACAACGAGGGTGTGAACGATTGCGATGATCAACACACCAGATATGGGGCACGTTGGAGGATGAGCGAGCGTGTCTTGTCAATGCTGACAATAGTATTTAGACCACCTGCGATGCGATACGATGGTTTCCGGTGAAAGTGGTGCGAGGAAACAGATTCGGACAATAATTGTCGGCGAAATAACGTCCTATTTAAAGATAACACATTAAAATAACAGTACACTCTCCAATCCCATATATGATTAAAATTAAATTAAATTACAAAAGTACAAAAAATGAAAGTCCCAACCAAAGTTTCAACTAGACAAGCAGTCCACGCTCACTGCACTGAACACGATTGTATACGGTATTCTCATTCACATACTTTTACGATCACTCATTTTAATCTCATCCTATCGACTCAGTCAGTCAGTCAGTCAGTTAGTCAGTCAATCCAGGTTTTGATCGCCTCCTTTCACCTCACATATGGAATAATCACTAATCAGGTATTCGCATCCAAACTATCTGAGTAACCCACTTTCTGCATCGCACCTCTCAACCGTATCCTTTACACAGAACGTCAGCCAGTGCTCACTTGCAACATATTACATACTAGAGATATTAAACGCTGCTCGCTTTATTGGAATATCTTGACAATCAACATCTTTGACTCCACAGAGAACAGGCAACTCCTAGCGCTTCTGCATTGTAGAATATCTTGACAATCAACATCTTTGACTCCACAGAGAACAGGCAACTCCTAACGCTTCTGCATTGTAGAATATCTTGGCAATCAACATCTTTGACTCCACAGAGAACAGGCAACTCCTAGCGCTTCTGCATTGACAATAATTATCAGTATATTTGAATTTGAGCACACCCTATACCTTCATAATATAAATTTTAATTTTAAATTCTTTATTTTTAGAAGAATTCGATAATAACATTAAAGTGATATAGAGGGAAAAATATTTGTTTATCTGCTGTTTAACATACACTAGGTGACCACAAGGATCCAATAAGAAAAATACAGAATATATACAAAGAATTTGAAATTACTTCTTCGAGTTATTATATAGATAGATGGTTATACGTAAAATGTTGACCGAATTCCTACGAAAGAGACAGCTAGCTGCACAAGACTCACTAAGTAAAACTACAACAAGCTGTTTAGTAAATCATGCGGACGCAGCGAGACAAGCCTACTTTACCGACAACGCCAGTCAACGTGCACACTGCACAGTGCACAGTCTCCTTATACAGCGCCCGCTCTCAAACTATGACAAACAGAAGCCGATTATAAAATATCTAGACCAAACACGCGACAAGTTATTCATGGGTTATTCATGATTCTGATTCTGCGCATAATGTTTCCCAATAAAAACATAACTTGTAAGTTATTACCAGACAAACAACCCTGCAACTACGGTGTACACATTATTCACAATCATCTTGGCAAACTATAAGTTATTAATTTAACTGTGTTATATGTATTATTTATACGTATAAATGGAAATATATAATTTACACTTTAAACGTATTGTTTGCCCATCTGGGCAAACAATTTGACTCAGTCAATCGTAAGAAGCAACGAAATGAGGTCCTCCACTTATTTCCCCTTTCCACACAAAATCAAATACTTTCTTCGGCTTGTCTCTTCCCTCCAATCTTCTTCCCCAACGTCATATATGACCCAGCTGTCGAGTACGTCGTTCAACACCAAATTAATCAAGTAACTGTATTGCTTACTTATTTAATTAATTAAACAAGTTAATTGTATTGTTTGTGCAATTACACAGTTTGTTTTTAATAAACTGTTACTCAAACCAATGTCTTCACCACAGTCTTGTCTCTCGGACGGAGAGATAAGGATCTCATCATATTTACCACTTCTCGAAGGAAATATCATTAAAACATCGTTAGCTAATCAAGCTCAAAGGCGGCGAGCCTCTCTTCGCGTGAGCTACTCTGTCTTCTGTCTGTACAAGTGTTTCAGTTCACTTCCTGTCGCGTCTGCACTCCTGATACACCCAGACCAAAACTCCGGTACAATCATCGACCCGACTGCTTCAATCCATTCTTTGAGTGCGGAATACAACGCATAATAAATAAAATCAGATTGATTTATAGGCAGCGTTTGTTTCCCTTTCCTTAAATTAGTTTTAATCTAGTTTTCATTTTTTGTTTTTCCGTCATACAAATATATACTTAGGATCGTAGCAAATTTCTTTTTTTTTTTACTTATTGTGTTGGCCATATTTCTATATTTTGCTATAATATTGTCACTCATATAATGTTTAATCAAAGTATTGGCACCTTCATAAACAAGAGACGTAAGGTCCATTAATCAATGCCCTAGAAAGATGCAATTTTTGTATTCTGGTTGGTTATCTATTTTCATTTGTTCTCCCAAGTTGAGCGATGCGCTTCGAAAGCCATTGTGCTCACTCAATAGGAGTGGACTACATGTCTCTGACTTCTAAACGCGTCGCTCATTGGTACAACCTCGCTTCTCGATAAGGGCCTTTACGCAATCGAATCAAATAATCTCTTCCGCGATTTATTGGACTTCGGAATAATTATTGCGAATCTGATAAGTTTAGTTGGGAGTAACGTATGTGCGGTGAGTTATGAGCCTGGGTTGCGCTGGGAGGGAAGGAAGACTCTGTCTTTACCGGCCGGTCTGTTACTGTAGCGTTCAGCACAATACTGTAACATCGGCAACCATGTATCAGATACACTATACACTAGTGTCATCGTGAAATACACAAAAATACAACATTTTATTTTTAGAAGGAAAAGTATCACTAAAATTCACGGCACAAACAGTGAGTGCCACTAGTATCGCAGAAAAATTCTCGTCTATAATATTGCAGTAATTCAATTCGGTTAGAAAAACAACTTCGTTACCTTATATTCACGGACGTAATTGTATCGCTTAACTTATATTCACGGACGTTATTGTATCGCTAAACTTATATTCACGGACGTAATTGTATCGCTTAACTTATATTCACGGACGTTATTGTATCGCTAAACTTGTATTCACGGACGTAATTGTATCGCTTAACTTATATTCACGGAAGTAATTGTATCTCTAAACTTATATTCACGGACGTAATTGTATCGCTAACTTATATTATCACCGACAGCGATAATGTCGCCGAAGGCAACATTGGACGATGCAGACATTATGTCAAGACAGTCGATGAGAAACGCAAAGTGAGTTAAAAACATTCTAATAACGATGTCGAGTGGGCCCGCGTGTTCGTGTGTCGAGTGTAGGCTACACTAATACACAGCTGATAGGATAGGATGACGTAGACCTCTACTATCAGCATTGATTCCCAGACACGCAGCGATTTTCTTTGTTCGCTTTCCCCCTTCTAACTTCCCCCTCCACTTGGCCAACTCACCCCCCCCCCCTCTTACGAGCCTTACAAATAACTTGTCGCCTGGAGAGCAGGACTGAAGTTTACCCAACTTGCTTGAATCTGTGGTGCAAGTCGGGGTTGGTAATACGTAAAGTGAGTTAATTAAATGTCAAACAAGTTTCTTACGGCCGGGTCACCGTCAATATCACACTTACGCAATTAGATTAACCTACCTTTGTTATCAATATATATCGTTTTATTTGATAGCCATATCGTTGTTGAAATGTAGACGTATAAATAAAAAATACTGACAAAAAGAGGGGAAATAAATTGGGGAACTGTTAAAAAAAAAAAAACGGGTTCATAAAACGAAAAACAAATATGTGTAACCACAAACTGAACGTTTTGCCTTTTTATTTGACGTTTGAAATGATCTGTTTCGATGAGTTGTTATCCAAATTATTGTAAATAAACTCTATTAGAATCTGATAAAATTAATCTATCGGTACGATGTAGGGTGTATAGGACATAACGTTGCATTTAGACATCAAACAACATAATACAATGCATAAATGTTCCCCGCACAAAATCAGGTCGACTATGAATACAATTTTTTTGTAGTTTATTCTTTCATCCACCTTGTCGAATTATTTACAATAATTTCCTGCGATAGATAATCTCGCAATCGCCGCGCAAAGGCTCGCCCACATCGCAACAATCAGTTCGCCTACTCTTGCACAACCCCTAAATGAGTTATGTTCCGATGGTTATTGGTATTTGTTCTATTCAGCGTCGCTCTGACGTCACCAAACAGCGACGCGACGCAATAACCCACACTCGGGTCATCGTCACCCACACAACGCAATACACAATGTTACAGTCAGGCGTCTTTACTCGTCTGCATTTAAAAACAAACTTACAGAGACGACAAAATAATAGAAATCAACAAACAAAGAATTAAACAAAAAATGATTGCTTTACAATCACACCTAATGAATCAATAAAAACTACGATGATCGTAGTGCAGAAGTTCCTTTGTTGAAAAAAAAAATTTAGAGTTGGCTATAGATGCTCGAACAATGACACAAACGTAAACAAATTATACTGCCATTTTCATTTTGCTGGATAATGTGTGTTTAATATGTTGTTGCTATTAAAATGATAATGAACCAAATCAAATTTAATGACCAATGACAAAAATAAACAAATTAGTACAATTTAAATTTTAATGACCATGTCCGGAATAATGTGTATTTAATATGTTATGCTAATAAAATATAACGGCCGGTTCGGACAGTGAGACACGATGCAAGGAGCAGTATAGTGCTTCCTACCTGGAGTCTTCTGTTCGATGCCCAGTGCGGCCGCATCCAGCTCGCTCAGAGTCCAGTCGTCCGGTGTTATAGAATACTGATGAGCCGACTCAAAGTCCACAAACTCTTCGTTATCAAAGGCGCAGGGCACTGCTGGCTGCATCGTTATCGTTCCGGTCGACATCACGAGGGTAAACGACGCATCTTAATAAATAGCTAGCCGGCCACTTTAGAGACACACTTCTAATTAAAATCCCTAAACGTTACCCTTGTCAATCAGATTAAAAAAACTTTTCTCTTTGCGTCCGTTGTTTCCTTTCAAGATGACGAACTAATCCTCTCGCTTCACTTTCTGAGCTCTTTTGTTCGAAGCGAAGCTCTTTGGAAATAGATTCCCTCTATTATTTCAAGTGTCATAAAAATTCCGACGAGTTGGTAACGTAGTAATTTTGCATTAGAGTCTTCTCGTGTTTTTTTTTTTTATGAGTCAATCACTGTCTCAAATGAAAAAAGAGCACACCCACTGCATTAGGCCTATTGTTTCTCTTTCAGTCAAAGCACCGACTGTATTTGGGTACACACAATCCACTCAATAGGGTTCACCACTGTTAGCGTGATAACCAACAATTTATTTATAAAACTGCAGGGTAGAGAATTGATTTTTCATATCATACACTTCAATCGCTCCGTTTACACTACAAAACCATTTCAATTACTAATCTGATTGTTATTAATACACGTCGATAATAATCCAGCGAGAGTTCTTCGACATCCCTTTAATCTTAATCCAGGATCCAGAGGTTGAACACACAAAGAATATACATAGAGATAAATGTTGTTTGTTTTTTAATTCAAACACGTTTTTCTAGTTTTAAAAAACTACAGTCCAGACAATTTTCTAATTCATTTTTTGATCACTCTCGTGTTTAGCCGCCAGGTGCATTTACAGCGCTAGATATATATAATTAATTACATGTTTACGGGGTTTAACGGGTGAAGCACGCGCGAGCCACGGAGAGAAGTGTCATACGTCTTTCCGCCACCAGGGTTAGTATCTTACTGAGGAGTAGAGGAGAAGAGCGCCAGCGCTGGTGTTGGCAGTTGCCGCCGCGCCGCGCCACCGTACTAATAGGCAGATGGTAGCGCTCCACAGCGCGTGCTGACGAGAAAAAAAAACAACAGTCGCGATGCTCATGAACACAAAACACGTTTAATATATCATAAACACTAACAATATTCCGCGCACAATGGTGCATGTTTATTTTTATTTATTTTTTTAACAACGAGGTCGGAATCTATATGCTACAGCTAAAGGACTTATTGAAAACTCTCGCACATATATAAATGGCTTCGTTAGACAGATCCGCTCGCAAGTAGTTGTAAAACTGAATTTGCGATTACTTCTCGGAAAGGATCTGAAGAGGTTTAACAAGATACTGTCTACCCGTCTATCTGCTGTCTATCTTCTTTCTGTCCACATGTCTGTCCGTCTGCCTGAATGTGCCAAAACCTATAGCCTAACCTATAATATAAAGTAGGTTCTAGGTCATATGACGTCGGCCGAACCAAGTGCCGGGGTCGTCATAAGGGGACTCTAGTGACGGGGTGAAGTGATAAGGGGGTTGGGGCGTGGTTATTTGGTGGCGTTCAGGTCGCAAAGAGGGCCGCCATCAGTGAGAATGAGAAGAGAGAAAGACTAAAAAGTAATGATTAAGCTAATTTATATTGAATGAGCAGAAAGCCCTTTTTGCGGACACCGGTCACCACGAGAAGGGACCCACCTTGACCGGACCTAGCCCTACCCTATCTATGTATACGTATACGTTTGTCTTATTTGTCTGTGTGTCTGTGTGTCTTTATGTCTGTGTGTCTCCCTGTCTGCTTATGTCTGTCTGTGTGTCCATGTCTGTCTGTCTGTCTGTGTGTGCTTTAGAAGTGATTCACTGGGGTCCACACACACACACTGCCAACATTATGTTAACAAGACGGTTCATGAGTCATGGCGGGAAAACGAAATCTAATGCGCATCAAAAGGGTTTAATTCGATTAATTAAAACGTTGGCATCTGTTCAGAAAGACGACTAGTTTCCAAATGGATAACGGTGCACAATAGTTCGGTGGATGTCGGAGGACAGAAGATGTTGACATAGCGAGCCAGCCGTTGTCTTATAAGATAGTGTCTCGCTTTCAATAGTTTTATGAACAAATGAGAAAATGGAAGACATTACTCACCCATAGATGAATAGCCTGCTTTGATCACGAAGCATTTATAGATAGGATACAACTAAATACACATTTTATTTTACAGAATTATTGACTTTTCACATTGAATAACTAAACTTATTAAACTTATCGCTAAACTTATATTCACGGACGTAATTGTATCGGTTAACTTATATTCACGGACGTAATTGTATTGCTAAACTTATATTCACGGACGTAATTGTATCGCTAAACTTATAATCACGGACGTAATTGTATCGCTAAACTTATATTCACGGACGTAATTGTATCGCTAAACTTATATTCACGGACGTAATTGTATCGCTAAACTTATATTCACGGACGTAATTGTATCGCTAAACTTATATTCACGGACGTAATTGTATCACTAAACTTATATTCACGGACGTAATTGTATCGCTAAACTTATATTCACGGACGTAATTGTATCGCTAAACTTATATTCACGGACGTAATTGTATCGCTAAACCTATATTCACGGACGTAATTGTATCGCTAAACTTATATTCACGGACGTAATTGTATCGCTAAACTTATATTCACGGACGTAATTGTATCGCTAACTTATATTATCACCGACAACTATAAATTGCGATATCCAGTCGGTGGTGGAATATTGTAAATCGCTACACAAAAGGTAAGATTAAATTTGCATTGCCTAGGAAAGTTATATTTTTTTATTGCGAAGTTTCAGCTCGATCATATAATAAGTCTAAGATTGAGAGTTGCGACTAATTTACTCTTTTAAGCTGGCTGTAATATTATATTTTCATAAAACCGGTGAGTTGATGTTTTAGTTTATAGCTAAACCACTGTTCAAAATGGTGAATTAACAACATTGCCGCCAGGGTGGACGTTAAACTTAGAAGACAGCGAGATACTAAGTTATTTGTCGTAAGTTTCACCGATATCCTGCGCTTCGTGACTGAACGAAACATAAAACGACAATGTGTGCCTCGAACAAGAATCAACATGTAGACCCAAGTAATAAATAAACTATCAATTGTAGATAATAAAGATATTTTGTAACAATTAATTGATTGATAGTGACCGCAAAGGGCAAAGCCAATTTTTAGAAAAACAAAACGTTATCTGTTCACTGTAATCCCGTTTGTTTGTTTGTTTGTTTGTTTGTTTGTTTGTTTGTTTGTTTGTTTGTTTGTTTGTTTCAAGTGGTGGCTCAACTCGAGTCTTGCCCGGAAAACAAACGACTGCGATTAATTAGTTTAATATGAAAACACGACTAACTATGCCACGTTGATATAAAGTCTCACGCAACTATAAGTACGAACACAACGCGTCTCTCAACAACGTGTTTTGACCCCCTCCCCCTCCAGCGGTATCGAAACGTCGTATTCCTCGCGACTACCCTCCTAGCAGATGTAACTGCAACCCCCAACCCCCTCCGCCCCCGCCACCCACCCCCGACATCGGCAGTGGAAACCTCTAAAAACCCTACCTACTGAATATATTTTCGGTTTCTCAGATCTCCGCAGACACCTATGTAAATAAATTTAACATACGCACCACATTCGAATCATGGCACGCACGGCACGCACGCACGCACGCACGGCACGGTACGGGGTCCTGTAAGTCGGCTAAGTCTAAACATAGACTCTATATAGTTTACTCGCTTGCCATCCTATGGTTTGCACGCACGAGCTTAGTATAGTACTCTATTGCGATGTGATTACACCGATAGGCAGTGGAACTATCGTTCGGCTCTTTGTTATTTCTATCACATTTTAAGCTTACTTGAGCTTACCAGTACAACATTGTTAATAACTAAATATGAATATACTAATAAGGTAAATTAAAAATAACCGATGTAGTTAGTAGCTGTAAATGGTGAATATACAACATTATTGAAATGAACAATGAATCGACTGATTTAGTGAAATATACATTTGAATTGAACATGAAACCTAGCAAATGAAACCATATAAAACACCGAGCGGGAATTTAACCTAAGTATAGCATTTTGCAGGTACGATCAAGTTATAATTTCAATTAATAATTAATATTTTCGAGAAGGTGCTTTACTAATTGTCCAAGAACCAACCGGCATCGCAGCTACCCGCGCTGTTTGTCTCCCTTATCAGCTATGACGTCAAAGCCCATAGGTCGGCATCAACCCTACCCGAGGCCTCGTAATGGCAACATTGCATGTCCGTATACCCGTACAATAAGCAGCCCGAGCTGTTTTGCATTGTAAATTGTAATATACATTAATTTATCCCGTCACTGTCAACAGTTCACTCTGGGAATCATTTTTAAATATTGCATAATGGTTGCGAATGTAACTTTTTATGTAGCCACATACCTTTGACGTCATATAACCCAGCTGTCGAGTCTACGTCATAAAACAATAAATAATAACAGTTTTGTGTCCAAGTCATGCTCAAGCGTTATTGGCTCATTCCACATTGTCCTACCCAGAGAATTGTGTCCACCCTTAGTTTGAGAGGAAACTGACAAACAGGTCCGGACGGGAACAGTAGACCCGCGAGTAGAGACTATTCACCTCAAACCTGGCCCAACTTTAGATAAATGAATAATTTAAATTTGGCAATGATCTTTCATTCAACATCTTCGAGTCTAAAAAAATTAAAAGAAAATGTTACACGGTCTACCGTAATGAATCAAATATATTGTGTATAGATACATCATAATATAATTATGTCATTAAGTCAAATTTATTGGAGATTAATTTTACTAAATCGTACCGGGGTCACTATTATACACAGTGTCTTCATGTGTGATATAAGAACAGCAGCCACACAGATAACAGGATATGTACAGAAGAGATAAGAGTAGAGCTTAAGCAACCCTTCATTTACTCTTGTCTCCCGGGGTACATTCGAGCGTGCACACAGCATGTTCATGTAACAATAGCAACACACTATATATATATGCACAATATGCTATTACATGCAAGCTACACGAAACTGCATATACTCACATTCAGGGGCGCACTGGGATAAAAAGGCAAGAGGGTGCTGGGTTTCGGGGTCCCGCACTAGGTAGCGTGGCGCAGCTGGGGTCTCGGGCAGAGCCCCAGCCGCCGGATGCAAATACGCCGAAGGCGTAACATTTTAGTTGGGATTGCATTGAATTTTATGGCCTATAATACGATTTTAGGGCGCGATTAACAGAGGCCACCCTACCAGTAGCAAAAAAATTTCCATTAGGCCTATATTCAATTAATTTAATTGAATATTTACAAAAAATATTACAAATAATTTAATTAACCATTCAAAATAATACTTATAGACAGGGACTTTTTTTAGCAATATCATCATAAGAACTTTCTGGTAGAAGCCCGGGGGCCCGGACTGTCAAAGCGCCCGGATTTGATCGCATCCCGGCATCCCTAGTCAGTCTGCGCCTGTCTACAATGCACTGTTTAGCTGTAAAATGCAGTTAAAAATTTATCCCAAGGCAGCTACTCGTGTTGTATGGAAGTCTAGTGAGGGTGTCTGTGTGATGCTAGAATAACCCCGTTTCCCTCTACGATGCACGGTTTAGCTGTAAAATGCAATTAAAAATTGATCCCAAGGCAGCCACTAGTGTTGTATGGGAGTCTAGTGAGAGTGTCTGTGTGATGCCAGGATAAGCCCCGTTTCCCTCCACGATGCACAGTTTAGCTGTAAAATGCAATTGAAAATTGATCCCTAGGCAGCTACTAGTGTTGTATAGGAGTCTAGTGAGGGTGTCTGTGATGCCAGAATAAGCGCCGTTTCCCTCTGCGATGCACGGTTTAGCTGTAAAATGCAATTAAAAATTGATCCCAAGGCAGCCACTAGTGTTGTATGGGAGTCTAGTGAGGGTGCCCGTGTGATGCTAGAATAACCCCGTTTCCCTCTACGATGCACGGTTTAGCTGTAAAATGCAATTAAAAATTGATCCCAAGGCAGCTACTAGTGTTGTATGGGAGTCTAGTGAGGGTGCCCGTGTGATGCCAGAATAAGCCCCATTTCCCTATACGATGCATGGTTTAGTTGTAAAATGCAATTAAAAATTGATCCCAAGGCAGCCACTAGTGTTGTATGGGAGTCTAGTGAGGGTGTCGGTGTGATGGCAGAATAAGCCCCGTTTCCCTCTACGATGCACGGTTTAGCTGTAAAATGCAATTAAAAATTGATTCCAAGGCAGCCACTAGTGTTGTATGGGAGTCTAGTGAGAGTGCCTGTGTGATGCCAGAATAAGCCCCGTTTCCCTCTACGATGCACGGTTTTGCTGTAAAATGCAATTAAAAATTGATCCCAAGGCAGCCACTAGTGTTGTATGGGAGTCTAGTGAGGGTGTCTGTGTGATGCCAGAATAAGCCCCGTTTCCCTCTACGATGCACGGTTTAGCTGTAAAATGAAATTAAAAATTGATCCCAAGGCAGCCACTAGTTTTGTATGGGAGTCTAGTGAGGGTGCCCGTGTGATGCCAGAATAAGCCCCGTTTCCCTCTACGATGCATGGTTTAGCTGTAAAATGCAATTAAAAATTGATCCCAAGGCAGCCACTAGTGTTGTATGGGAGTCTAGTGAGGGTGCCTGTGTGATGCCAGAATAGCCCCGTTTCCCTCTACGACTACGATGCACGGTTTAGCTGTAAAATGCAATTAATTATTGATCCCAAGGCAGCCACTAGTGTTGTATGGGAGTCTAGTGAGGGTGCCTGTGTGATGCCAGAATAAGCCCCGTTTCCCTCTACGATGCACGGTTTAGCTGTAAAATGCAATTAAAAATTGATCCCAAGGCAGCCACTAGTGTTGTATGGGAGTCTAGTGAGGGTGCCTGTGATGCCAGAATAAGCCCCGTTTCCCTCTACGATGCATGGTTTAGCTGTAAAATGCAATTAAAAATTGATCCCACAGCAAAATTTAATTTTAAATTCAGCATTATTAGAGTGGGGTTAAGATTTTTTTTAGCATAATACAGAGAAGTATTTTCATCATTGGACCTTTCTGGTAGCAGCCCGGGGGCCCGGACTGCCATAGGGACCGGATTTGCCTAGGGGCCTGGTTTGCGATCGCATCCCGGCATCCCTAGCCAGTCTGCGCCTGCTCACATTACAATGTTTGCCAAAGTGAGCCAAGTGATTTTTTTTGTTTAAATATGTTGCACAAGTCCTTACGGTAAAACAAAGACTAAATTCCAGACAGTGTTTTGTGTTTTAATTGTGTTCCGTTATGAGGCTCGCTTCGCCTTCATGTAGCAGCGCTAATTGCTGACCGCGCATGCGCCTCGCAGTGCGCCGGCAGCGGAAATGTTACTTCTCTATACACACGTTCTGCGCTTCGACTTCCGCTCGCTCAGCTAACGATCAACACTAATCAACTATCAGTTTATCATAATTGCGCTATTAAAAAAATTAGAAAATAAACAATGGAATAATTATAAATTTTGCTAGACCAAACCAAAGAGAGCTTTTTGCAATGTTTCTATCCATCTAGGTGGATAATACTTCGATATCCATGACAGGGGAACTATTTCGGTTAGGTTCATTACTTTTAAATATTATAAAGGTAAACGTGTCATTTCCAGCCCACGGAGCCTCATTATTGAAACACTTTGAAGTTTGTTCGCAGCCAGTGGTGTATTCGAGCCTAGGCGGGCCTAGGCGTCGCCTAGGCTTCGAGATAATGTACTTGAACAGTTGTGTTATTACTGAATAATGTTTGCGTTAAGGTAGACAATTGATTGAACTATTGGTTATTTAATTCGTTCAAGAAAGGACCTAAAAATAGTGACCGATAATAATATTAAGAATCAAATGGTATATACATTTGCGAATTGAAAAGCCAAGGGGGCAAGTGCCCCCCCCCCCCCCCCTTGGCGTGCCCGAAGAACTTGTGTAGAAGCTCCCCCCTCCTAGACAGTCGAGCTTTGTGGATAATATTATTCAGATGGATAGTAAAGCAGTCGGCCCCCTTATCCATGTCTCAGTGTGTTGTTCGGTAGGAGTAGGCTACGTCTCGTAATAACCGTTTCATCGCAAGCTGTTTACCACCCCCAAAGCCTCGTCCAGCCCGCACGGTAACACTTTCTTCGGCTAAGTTTCATCAAACACATATAACTCCCCCCCCCCCCCCCCCCCCCAACCAAAGTTTCGATTAGCGCTATCGCAAAGAATGTTCAAGTTTCCCCGACGTAACTAAATAGTCTCAGCTTACGAGATAGCGAAGTCCGATAGAACCATCTTCTCTAGTTGTTGCCATCCTTCTTGTAACAGATTCATTAGGAATCATTTACGACCTTGGATTAGATACATGAAAATTCCAAACACAGTGGGAGTGATTAATAAGGCTTGTTCACTCTACTAAGCGGAAGACCGCCTTTACGAATGTATAAACGAACACTGGGAATCTGGTGTTCTGCGACGCAACGCGTGCAAGAAGATCTGGGGTCAGTATATGAGACTATATATTTTACGTTGGTGATAAGAGAAACATAAGTTCCAATATCAATCACCCAGAAAATATCAAGTTGGACCTCAACGATCCCGTCAAACAGATCAAAACCCAACTCGCACCATTAACTAAATACACTATAGTGTGGAGTAATTGCTATAATTGTAAACTGAACCAACAATGGATGCACAATTGACTACTCGTATAGGCCGTAGAAACTATGCGTGGCCGCGTTTGTGGGTCCGACGTGGTCAATATGTATAGATTGGGGCTTTGCGGGCGTCGAGGTTCATCGAGACGACGAGTGATGTGGGTGTTGAAGGACTATGCTGACGAGTACAGTCACAGGCGAACAACCAATCACGTGGCATAGTGTTGAAGAATGTCTTACATTGTTAGCTCGTCGCGCGACCACATTACGTCATAATTTGGGTCTTATTCATAATTTTCTAAATGTATTTTCCGGCGAGCGACGTCATAAGACGCTCGCCGCCTCCCTGCCCCCCCCCCCCCCCCCAGTCACCACGTGCAAGTCAACGTCAACGACCTACCCACCTGTTGCCGTGGACTATGATTATTTCCCCGACAACCAGACACCGAAAATCAAGCCTTATATTTATTTCCTTTTCTGTCCCATTGTTTCAAATCACGGTGTGTGAAATGTCCTCGTTGGAGTCAAATAATTGTCCATTGTATTGAAGGTGTTGCCTTTGCTTCTATCAGCATGAATAATGAAGCTAACTGTACACTTCTCGTGCAGGTATATGTCAACGCATGTACCGGTGCTTCGTCTAAGATGAGTAATAAGAATACAACTAAGTCACTCGAAAGAGATGCAAAACTATGAACGGAAAGTTTAAAGTATAACTAGCTGTCTTGAGTCCTCACCGTTCCTGACTTCAGACAAATGGCCGTAAGCCTTTAATAAAGTAATGGAGAGTGAGAGAGAAAGACGGGACCATAAACTAACATAAGTAAACTATAAAGGTTTATATCTACCTTTGAGAGAAGCAAAGTTATCGTATCCTCTTCACCACATACATGTGAGCCCAAACTTTTCTATGTAATCACCGATAATCATTTAATTTTATTATAATTATTAATTATCCGAGTGGACAATGTCTAGATAACGCCACGGTTTAAAAAAAGTTTTACAACGCGAAAATAAGAACATTCTAAAGTTGTACATCCACGCGTTTATAATGTTATATATAATTCGCTTTCTGAATACAACAACGCTACTACATCAGCTATCTCATATCACTTCACTTAGCACTCGGAGCATGTTTTATATATTCTGTTATTCCATGCAGCAGCCAGTGACTCGCACATTAATATTAATACAGCTTGCAAACACATGTATTTAACACGACGTAACACCACACATCCAAAGTGCGCGGTTGCACCGTCGAATCGCATCAATATTGTTGATATTTAATGAGATAAAAGTGATCAGCGTTGATTGGAAATGATCGGGTGATTGTTTGGTCAGCCGACGGTCGGTCGAGCCTCGGAGACCGACTCAGAGCGTATCGTGTAATTAATGCAGTTAGCTGTAGTTACGCCTGACGCCGCTGGAGCGCTGGTCGCTGTATGGGCAGAGCTGGGCAGTATCGAGACTAGTACTACATATATTCGTATTTTCTGTACCGAAAATACCCGAGTACCTTGAACTTTGTATTTTACAAATTATTTTGCGAATAAAACAAAAAATAGACTTAGCACTTTGTCAGTATTGTCAACAATCACCGAAGAAATGCATTGTCTGTCGCGTTGTTCAAAACCGTAGGGACAAAACGAAAATCCAAAATTTTATTCCTAATGTAATATACCCCTTTTCTTATTATCGAATAGTAAAATATATATATTCAAATTTATTCATTTTTGAAATTACAAATATATTTTGTATCGAAAATAAATGTTTTTTTTTTAAAGCGTTGCATAATTCATACAGCGCTCAATATATTCTGCGTCGATCGCGTCTTGCATAACACACAGCCCAATTGAACCCAACCAACGGAAGGTGTTACAATATGAAACAATGCCAAACACTCAGCCAGTCAGTCAGTCGGTCAGCGAGTCCACTTCTCGAAATGAATAAATGAATGAGTAATGCCAAGCGTTCAATTAGCTAAGCGTGTCTATATCGACTTTATACACCGACCGAGCACTCGCCGGGCTTCATACAAGAACGGCGTTGCATTCCGTAATGAACTCTACCAATGACATTTGCTACACCAGCAACAGATGCTGCAGGACTGCAATATTACGCTCACTACTGGATGTGACAATCAAATACTTCATGAATAAGTAATGTCTACAGTTGTGCAACTCATTGCAACTCTCAGTACAAGTATAATAATATTTCGTCGGAATCTTTGCTGTAGGGTTCAAACCTCTTTCCAGGTGTCCCACTGGTATATTAGGGTATTTGGATAGTTAGGAAGGAATGTCCAAGGACTCAATACCAGCATTCGCCTATGTCTGAGGAAAACCGGTGGCCGAAATCGCTGAGCCATCTTATCGGAGAAGGTAAACTGAGGAGCGATGTTGTGCGATGTGTTGATGGTAGTGGAGTAATTGGAATGTTCAAGGATGTTTGAAACAAACAATGCAAGTCGAACCCGGTACCTCCCGAATTAGAACCTCGCGTGCGACCGTCAAGCCGCACAACACTCTTCACCCCAGTCTAGTTCATAAACACATCACGCCCATAAACAAGTCCACGTGACTTATGTTTGCGTCCATGTAACCTATGTTTGCGTCGACGTGACTTATGTTTGCGTCCATGTAACCTATGTTTGCGTCGACGTGACTTATGTTTGCGTCCATGTAACCTATGTTTGCGTCCACGGGACTTATGTGCGTTGCGCCAAACAACACAAAGAACCCAAATAAATTGTGTTTTATATATATATATATATATATATTTTTCAGTTCAAACAGATTCTTAGCTGAAGATGACTGTGTTCAAATTAGTTTTATCACTTTGATTCTGTGCTCGCGCGGGTTCATGTATAACTGGCTGACTAACGAAGACGGTGGTGATTAATAACACGAGATGAGCAGCGAGAGAGAGAGAGAGAGAGAGAGAGAGAGAGAGAGAGAGAGAGAGAGAGAGAGAGAGAGAGAGAGAGAGAGAGAGAGATCGCACTCTCTCTCTTGCCAGTGCTTTGTGGAGAGTGACAAGGCAATTAGATGTTTCATATAATACACTCCTAATGCTGCATCGCACCGCGTGATTACGTTTTTATCCTATTATACGCGTTGCTGTGGCTAAGCTGTTCAACCAGATAATATTGTAAATATACATTGAGTGGCTTTGATTAAATTGTTAAAGGAAATATAATTACATTGTCTCAATGAACTTACGTTAGGCCTACATAAATAATGATATAAAAGCACTAAAAGACTTACACAGCTCAACGAGTCTCGATGACTCCGGCATCACGTCAGTATAAATAATAGTGAACACGCAGGAAATATTATTTAGGTTAGGTTAGGCTCATGAAATGATGGATAGTTTTATTTAGAACCTGGCTATTTTCAGACATGCGACGAATATTGCTCAATTGAAGGGAAATGCAAGGACACATAGAAGAATACATGTAAGGAATAGAAAGTGCTAATGGAATATAGCAAGGAATATAAACTGATCTCATGCTTATTGTTGCAGAAACGTACCGCGTAACTGTACAGTGTACTAGTACCATAGGCGCCGACTACGGGGGGGCTTGAGGTCTAGCGCCCCCCCTGACCAATCCCAGGGGGGGCTGAGCCCCCCCTGAGATTTGAAGTTTGTATTTTTTTGTCTGAAGAAAAACTTCATTATAATAATAATAAAAATAAATAAAAACGATTTAGTCATCAGGTCATAATTCACTCAATTTAAATTAAATTTTTTGTGATTGTTTTTCTGAATTTAAATTTAAAAAATATTGTGATTTCTAGCTTGAAATATCAGATACTTGCAGTCCAGAACGTTCTCAGGTATCAAAATCCAAAAGCAAATTAGGTTCAAGTATTTAAAAAACTGATATTGAAGGCAAGCATTATCTTGTAGAATCCCAATTACTTACTCCCAACTTCCTAAGCCCCAAAATTAATAACTAAATAATTCTCGTCATCGTTCTAATTTTTGCTGGTGTTTTTTTGGTTTTTTGCACTACAAAAACGACAGTATTTCGGTATTGCATTCAGTACGGTATTTTTTTCTGAAACGCTCAGAACGCGCTCTAAAGGCATGATTTTTTTAAATTTTGCCTGCGGCGCTATTATTGGGGGCCTATGCCCCCCAAACCACCCGTGTTTTTTCTCCTCGATAGATGATATGAATTATAATAATATGAATATGAATTAAAATAATATTAATATGAATTTTGAAATATGGTAACCCTAGTTTTTATGCGAGTCCTTTCTGAGCCCCCCCTGAAATGTTAACAAGTCGGCGCCTATGACTAGTACAGTTCGCCTCGGTACAAAGCAATACCTCCCTTTATCGAAAACATCCAGCGGGGAATTGGCTGGCGAACCTAACATGTGAAACACAATCACAAGTGTAAATGTAAACGAGGGAATTTGAGTTTAAGGGATTGAACGATATCCAGAGATAATATTATTCTAGTGAAACTAGTCGATCCATGTTTGCAAAGACATTTTCAAACAAGCACATCACTTACTAAGTCACTGGGATACGAACCCACGTCTAGTTACTTCCGCAAATAAACAAAACAAAATAAATGTGTATTGTCTACCCACTCAGTTACAAGTATAATATAGCACATAATATTAACATTTCTTTTCTTTTCTTTCAAATAAAACAGCTTCAAGCCACACTCTACTCTAAGATTTGATAAAAAGAAACAAAATCCACTCCATATATATCAGATGTTTTATATATATAATGAAAAGTCCATCTAAACCTCGAACAAATCAAAACAGACATTGTTAACAGTTGTACTTATTGTTAAATACAACTACATTGTAATGCCCGATGAATGACAGTGTGCATGTATTGACTGTATGGTCTGTAACTCAGCGCGTATAAACGCACTCATTGGGCAGCAGTAAATTAAAAATTTGCATAATTCGTATGTATAAGAGTACATCATAGTTATTAATGAGTGTTTGCCATGAAACTAATTATCTTTAAATAATTGACTGTCTATTCAGCGTAATTTCATCACTGATTTACTGTGGAGATGGTTTAGTACGGCCGACCAAGAGCGGAAAGTGGCTCAACGGCAGCAAGCGGGGCTTTGGTCGAGAGGTCGTGGTTTCGTTTCACGTCGAAAACATTCCTGATAGACGTGTTTTCTCAGGAATGTGCATGAATTTTCTACAGCTCTGAAAGTACGTGAAATATATTGTTATTCATCTGAAGACATCAGAAACCTAATTTAAAAGTTTTAAAATTAACTCATTATACTTCTATAAATGTTCAAAGATTGTGATTATCTGTTTCCCGCACTATTATTTTTAAACGGTATGTGACGTCACAATTCATATAAATCACTGCTTATATGAATGACTCTGCCACCGCTTCCTAGACGAAACAAACAAATTTTCAAGGTCATCAAGCTAACCTTGTCAAAATTTGTACTCACCCGTTGTCAAGTCTGCTTCATATGAATAACAACATCCAATATTTACTGATATTCTATGAAAATAGGTTTGGTATAATTGTTTTTAATAGTAATTGGACTTCAAAATTAATTATTAGGCGTACTAGACATTAATTCGATTTTATACGATTTTGGATACGATAATTTCCAAATAAGCGTTATTTTATTTATCACTTTATGATTGGTTGATTGCTGATATATGAATAGTGACGTATGCCCCGTTTTTCCCGCCATAAATATGTGTGAAACTTTCAGCTCGTTTTTATAAATGAAACTTTATTCTATGTCATCGAAATAAAATATTTTTGTATTCAGGAAGTTAATCCTAATCTAGTAAAATGCTAAAAAAAGATGACGCATATTCCCTCTGAAGCCAGAAAACGCTGGGGTTGCAGTTTAGTTTTAAGTAATTACACAACATTTAACGTACTCGTTGTACCAGAAAACTTCAAGAATCATTCACAAATCCCCCCCCCCCTCCCCCCATAGTCCCCTTTCCCCTTTCATAAAGTGTCTTATAAATTACAGGAAACAAATTATATATGAATTAGACATGTTAATTGAATGTTCCAGCATCCGTTACGACTCTTAATCATGCGATAGTCATCATATTTTACTAATTGATTTGTATTAGGATTTTCATAACGATAATCTTTGATTTATGTAAAAGATTCTTCAGATGAATGTAAAAATAAATAAGTTACGTGTAGACGAATGGTTCTATGAACGTGCATGAGTTAAAACAGAAGAAAACGAATCTAATGTCTATTTGAGAAGAGGTAGAGAGAGAGAGAGAGAAGAAATGACTGTGATAAGTCAATAGTTGGCAAAGTGTTTAAACACGAGGATGAGTTTGTTGTACTTGGTACAGTGGAAAGATTGCTAGTGCGCTAGCTAGAGAGACGAGCAGCCGTGCGCTCGGAGCATGAAGAGGGCTGTAAGGAACTAGGTCGCATCGAGCGAGTCAAGCGGGCTGTGCACGGAGACATGATTGATGCAAGTTGTGTCGCAAGATGCAGTTCAGATGCAAAGACAGGGTGGCTACACAACCGTGGACATGGCGCATCAATCGACACATCAATCATCCATCAATCAATCAATCAATCAATCAGCCACGTTCACATTAAACAAACACGCGCACAATAAACGTGGTCGTAACATTAAACAATCACAAAAGTGCGTAACTTTTCGAGAGCTTCACTCCCTTCCTCAGACGCCAGGGAACTGAAGGAACTGTTCCCTCTCCCTCTCCTCCAACTCTCTATATCTAATATACACGCACATTTGGAAAATTAATGGTATTTTGTTGATATCATGAAAACGCTACAAGAAGTACATTAATACAATAATTTATAATTAATTTAAAAACAATAACAATCGTAACTTTGTTTACAGATGATACACACCTAAATCCTGAATATGAATTACCTATTGTATATCTTGAAGCGTCTCAAGACATTAAAGTACGAGTTAGACTCGCTTAAATTATGTAATGTATAATGTAAACAATAAGTCCCATAACGGGATCAGGATAAAAGGTAATATTTGTTCGAAGAGACATGAATCGGACAAGTCAAATGTGTTTCCAACGGGTAATACATAACACACACACAGTTCGCTGCTTGACTGAAACCAAACGTTCAGAAGATGGGTTTTGTGACGCGAAACAGCCACTCGGTGTAAATGTGTAAATTACTCCGGTTTGCTTTGACAAGACCCAACCGACCCCGTTAAACTAACGAAACCAATTACAAATCGATACCTACGTCGCATTTGCATATGAATATATACCTCGAACACACGTGGCCTTGCCTGGCGAGGGGTGTCCTGATCACTGCAAGGCCTTCAGGATATTATCAGAAGCTACAGCACACGGTTGTTGTATTAACATTTGAACGTGTTATCTATACCCTGAGGGAAGGGACAAGTAAGGGGTAGAATATACCTCGAACACACGTGGCCTTGCCTGGCGAGGGGTGTCCTGATCACTGCAACGCCTTCAGGATATTATCAGAAGCTACAGCACACGGTTGTTGTATTAACATTTGAACGTGTTATCTATACCCTGAGGGAAGGGACAAGTAAGGGGTAGAATATACCTCGAACACACGTGGCCTTGCCTGGCGAGGGGTGTCCTGATCACTGCAACGCCTTCAGGATATTATCAGAAGCTGCCGCACACGTTTGTTGTATTAACATTTGAACGTGTTATCTATACCCTGAGGAAAGGGACAAGTAAGGGGTAGAATATACCTCGAACACACGTGGCCTTGCCTGGCGAGGGGTGTCCTGATCACTGCAACGCCTTCAGGATATTATCAGAAGCTGCCGCACACGTTTGTTGTATTAACATTTGAACGTGTTATCTATACCCTGGGGGAAGGGACAAGTAAGGGGTAGAATATACCTCGAACACACGTGGCCTTGCCTGGCGAGGGGTGTCCTGATCACTGCAACGCCTTCAGGATATTATCAGAAGCTGCCGCACACGTTTGTTGTATTAACATTTGAACGTGTTATCTATACCCTGAGGGAAGGGACAAGTAAGGGGTAGAATATACCTCGAACACACGTGGCCTTGCCTGGCGAGGGGTGTCCTGATCACTGCAACGCCTTCAGGATATTATCAGAAGCTACAGCACACGGTTGTTGTATTAACATTTGAACGTGTTATCTATACCCTGAGGGAAGGGACAAGTAAGGGGTAGAATATACCTCGAACACACGTGGCCTTGCCTGGCGAGGGGTGTCCTGATCACTGCAACGCCTTCAGGATATTATCAGAAGCTGCCGCACACGTTTGTTGTATTAACATTTGAACGTGTTATCTATACCCTGGGGGAAGGGACAAGTAAGGGGTAGAATATACCTCGAACACACGTGGCCTTGCCTGGCGAGGGGTGTCCTGATCACTGCAACGCCTTCAGGATATTATCAGAAGCTGCCGCACACGTTTGTTGTATTAACATTTGAACGTGTTATCTATACCCTGGGGGAAGGGACAAGTAAGGGGTAGAATATACCTCGAACACACGTGGCCTTGCCTGGCGAGGGGTGTCCTGATCACTGCAACGCCTTCAGGATATTATCAGAAGCTGCCGCACACTGTTGTAGTATTAACATTTGAACGTGTTATCTATACCCTGAGGAAAGGGACAAGTAAGGGGTAGAATATACCTCGAACACACGTGGCCTTGCCTGGCGAGGGGTGTCCTGATCACTGCAACGCCTTCAGGATATTATCAGAAGCTGCCGCACACGTTTGTTGTATTAACATTTGAACGTGTTATCTATACCCTGAGGAAAGGGACAAGTAAGGGGTAGAATATACCTCGAACACACGTGGCCTTGCCTGGCGAGGGGTGTCCTGATCACTGCAACGCCTTCAGGATATTATCAGAAGCTACAGCACACGGTTGTTGTATTAACATTTGAACGTGTTATCTATACCCTGGGGAAAGGGACAAGTAAGGGGTAGAATATACCTCGAACACACGTGGCCTTGCCTGGCTAGGGGTGTCCTGATCACTGCAACGCCTTCACGATATTATCAGAAGCTACCGCACATGGTTGTTTTATTAACATTTGAACGTGTTATCTATACCCTGAGGAAAGGGACAAGTAAGGGGTAGAATATACGAAAATGATTATTTCTGATAGGAAATAGAGAAACCCCGCATTAGACGTCTCGTACGACCAGCAGAGTCCGAGCCGTTATGAAGACAGAGGGACGTCGAAAACTCGTCATGTAATGTGTCATACCGTACATATGCAAACCTGGTTCTGTGTTGCAAGTAGACTAACTAATTATTTATTTGTTATACAAATAAAACAGTTGGCCATTTTAAATCATGCGTTAAATATGAACAATAAAGTAAGAATTATTCATTAACCTAGACCATGTTACGATATTTACATATGTGCTTTAAAAAGCAAATCATTATTACTTGTTGTAATAAAATAAGTTAAAGAATAATGGTACCTAATTAATAATACTATAGCATGTCGCAAGTAAAATGCGAGTACCGTTCTGTAAGTACGCCCTATCGAACACACAGGAACCCAACCACCTGTTCGTAATAGCTCTGGAGTAGCTCATCTCACTGATCTTACCTGTTTGTGAACGAGAAGTATAAACACAACTCCAACACTCGGAACAATCCACAAATCCGCCGGTTGACGAAACAAAGAATTAAACCTGAATAATATATCCTGTACGAGTGAGTACTGTTTGCCTTTTATACACCGCCATTTATATTTGCATTGCTCCCGGCATCGCAAACAGCGGTGAAATCTGTGCGCCACAATAAATAATTATTTAAAGTCACAACGCGTTTCGAAACGAGTTTGCCGCACACAGAACACAACTCAATACAAATTAATAAAGTCAATAAATAGATGAACATGTAATTTGCGTTCATGTCGACAAAAACGTCACTGACCATTCGATGATAACAACATATTGTATCGATGTATGCACTCTTCAATACGAGGTAGAAGAATAGGTGGCTCGTTGGTCCAGTGGTTAGCATCCCTGCTTCCAATGCAGAAGGTCCCGGGTTCAAATCCCGCTTCAGGCAGAAGTTTTTTAACTTCTAATCTGGATTCAATTCTATTACTTCTTGGCTTAGATATAAGTAAACGGTGACTTTGGAGCCGTCCTAGCAACGAAGCACTCAATAAATTCAAAGTTGTTCTGAATCGGCCTTGTTGATTCTGGCATTTGTCCGCAGGTGTTCGCACTGTCCAATCACTGATTCATATGTTTCGTATTTGAAATATCGATCTTTGATTGGTTATCGTTCACTCGTCGATGGTGTTCGAAGCCTACAGGGTTGGTTCAGTCACTTTCAATTAAAGTCCCCCACTGCAAATCAGTTTAGTTACTGAGTGGGTAGACTCTAAATGTGAATTTATTTTATTTATTTTATTTAATATCACTATTTTATTGCAAATAAAAAATATATCTCTATTCTATTGTTTACGATATATGACGATATATTACAGTCAAATCCATAAGTAAAGAAACCCAGTCGAAACCGGTAATCGAACCCTGGATTCAGAATTGGAAGCAGGAATAAACCCACACAACGTATAATATGCATGTACACATACATAACATATAACGCATATAGTCACAAGTAGTAAGATATGGATACAAAATAGCCGCCGTTGAGCTTGAAAACTGTTTGTATGTATTCCTTTTTTCGAGATAAACATGCAATTCAAATACAAGAGCATTTCTGACCAATATTCTCTGTGATTGAGCCATAACTCTTTGTGTTGGCATAATATTGTTTTACATTAGCCCTGACTAATATATGACCGCCAGCAAACGTCTTTACAATCTACAATATTGCTACTACTAATACTTTGTTTGTTTTCTTCATTCAATGTAAACCAGTCCTGTAATTGCAAGAGCTGTCCGTAACAACTGAAACAAACTCTGCTTCAGAGAGGCTTTCAGCGGACTGATTAGAAGACAGAGGGGAAGAAAGACGGAGATGGAGGGGGAGAAAACTGACAATATGTAACGGGGTAACGAATTTCCCGAGATGAAAATTCTTGGTCTTGGTTGCTTGAATAGGAAACATTAACGAAAATTATTACGACAGCTACATCTGAAAAATGTGACTCTTAAAATAACACGAGACAGAAATAGCGACGGGAAATTGGGTGGTTTGGGTGCAGGGGAGGGAGGGTTCGTTTCATCCATCCACAAGAAGTGGTGTGTGTGTTCATTATGTGGCTGTTTCAAGGGAGATATTGCAGCGAGTGCTTAGTTATTACACGGCTGTCAAACTGTGGTGAATGCCTTATTAGTGTAATTGAGCTGCTTGGTGGGTTTGGTTTCTTATGCCTGTTGGCTTTGAACACTTGGACATTAATTTTTATTTCTTTTTTGCGAGCTACCCTGGTATCGTAACATACATGACGGGGGTGGGTGTGAGCAGGGGGCTGTAAGGGCACAGATTCAAATATGTACACGACCTTCTTGCCATCAATTAGGTGTTCATGGTTTAGCAACTAACCGTTGTAATATTGTAAAAGAAAAATGATTTTGTTAGTATTTTAAAATGCTTCAATTGCATGATATACTATATGGACCGTTAACTAAATAATAATCGTGTAATAAATGCCATCCTCGCACACGTATAATACAATGAGTGTAGCCCGAGGCTATTCAAGCCCATCGTTTGTTTTATCATTTGCATGTGACAGCCCAGCCGCTCTGCATCCAATAGAAGACTCCCCATAGGCCGAGCCCATCATTCAGCGACAATGTCCTGTCAACCACCCTCATCATAACACACGCCGATCAATTCGTTGTCAACGGGTCAATAACTCAGTGACTAACTGGATCTTACTCGCTTTACTTTTAGTATATCAGCTTTACCTGGTGGGTGTGCCCCTCTTCAGGTAACTATACAAACAATAGGTTTATTTAGGGGGAGGAATATCCGACGACTGTTGGTAGGATTCGCCTTTATGATTGAGGCAAACCTCGGATTGCCGGTGACCGGAATCTAACCGGCGACTGCCCGAGTCAGAGTCACGCGTGTTACCAATGAGCCATGCCTATTGGTGTTCGGTTCGGTAATAAGATCTATTTTGTTTGATACATTTTGTGTCTCGTTACGGTGGTACCACTTTCCGGATACACAATCGGTTGCAGAATCATTCACCTAGGATCTCTAAGAAGGGTTCAGAAATTCATTTATTCACCATTCATTCACTCACGCATTCATCTATTCATTCATCGATAGGAAAACCCTTGAATTGAATTTAAGGCAGAAAAGTTAGTTGAAGTTATTTGATTGGCCCTCGTGTCTATATAGAATAGAACCATCTTCGCGCTATTGCATGGGCGCAATATTAATATTTCAAGAGTTTGTCTAGTAAGACCTATTCCACCCCGACGTCTTGAACCCCTGCCAAACGACCTGCGCCCCCCCCCCCCCCCCCCCCCCCCCAGTAACGCAGCACTTGTTGACTTATTCGGTACACATTTCTCTGCACCCCAATAGAAAAAACAACATCAAATACCGAATAAAAGCTGGCGACAACGCGAGCTGCCTCTGCTCTCTCTCTCTCGCTCTGGCCGACTTCCTTACAACCAAAGAGCTTGTAAAATGTAAATAGAACGACTAAAGAGAACACGAGAGGGAAATTGTCTACCAAATTGGATGGAGTCTGCGAGCCCAGGTGGGCCAACCAACCGCGCCGACATCAAAAAGGTAGAAACGTATTATCGAAAATTTGTTTTGAACGATTATGTACGATTTCGTTAACTAAATAAACTTTGTGTACACAAAGTAAATACGTAAAGTAAACGGATGAAAACCTGAAACAAACTGACCTAATCGATGCAAAACGTAGTTGGATTAAAATAGCGTTTCACTGTAGAAAAACACAATTCTGAGTATAGAGTCATTACATATTTCAGCTTTGCTAGGGGTTATCTCAGTGTTTGCTAGGGTACAATACTCTAATTATGGGGGTCAGTAGTTCGATTCTCAGTGTTTGCAAGCCTACAATACTCTAATTATGGAGGTCAGTAGTTCGATTCTCGTCCTGCTGATCTAGACAGAAATACTGCTGACAAGGGTTTCTCAGCCATTAGAGGCAGATTCAGAGAAGCTATGTAGTTATTTAGGTAGTATTTTTTATTAGTTGTTTAGTAGCAGGTAGTTTGGAACAGGACTCAATTGATAGTGACGCGCATCGAACCAGCGACCCCCGAATGAGACACGGGCTGTAGCCCCAACAAAGGGCCCTGGGCCCTGGATGGTTCAGCCCTAGACTGTGACGGCCCCCCCTCGCTTCTACTTACCACCAATTCAGTTTTCTTCTCGTTTTCACACTGACTCCATTGTAGCAGGTTCTACCCCAATTCATCCCCACACTAATTCTTATTATCACCCCAGCCCTCGGGCTTATGCGTTTTTAATTCTGTATTGCTCCTTCATCTGCTCCAAAGGGCCCAGCCCGGGAGAGCGTTCCAGCAAAGTTCAATGTTGAACTATTGCATATAGTAAGTAAGTGTTGGCCGTTTAGTGGGTCGTCGCAGCACTCTCAGGTTTATGTGTGGCAATAAACACAACCATAGTATTAGCATTTAATACCCTCGTATAACTACAAACCATACCGTGCCGAACCCTTGTAAAAATACATTTAATAATGCGCGACCAACACTCAGCCCAACGGATGAAGTGAGACGACCACAATAGCACAAGCGTAACGCGACTATAAACCATAGTAAGCCATAGATAGGCAAACCGGTATCCATATTGATACTAATTACAGTTACATGTTGGCTGTACTCGTTATTTCAACGCGCTTAGACATGGGTATGAATTAATACAATGTCAAGTGTCACTAAATACCACAACAGAGTTTATTTGAGAATATCAATCAATACCGAGAGCTTTAATTTCAGTCGCATTTTGCATACACGGACCAATAAAATCTGACGACTCTTAGACGGTTAGACGGTTAGACGGCTGAAAGCTGTGGCGTAGATGGTTTGATAAAGTATAAGTTACGACTTAGCGATGATCGAGATTGTTCTCATAAATAAGACGAAAGCTGTGAAGGAGCCACGGAAATTCCTTCCTTATCGTTTCAATGGACAGAAGAGGGTATGTTCGCCCTTAGAATAGCCTTACTGGTAACTTACACATTGGAAATCAGTTGGAGATCCACGTGAAAAGTAAAAACCATAACTATATTATCAGACCACAGAATTGAAAACAAAACAATTCTCCCACCGCAGAGTGGTATAATATAAATGAGTTAAATCACCTTTTTAGGGTAATTACGTCAACTCTGCTATTTTGTTTGTCTCTGACAGATGTGACATTACCTCGCCCCGAGCCCTTCCGCGCTGGTAAATTGCAACCCCCCCCCCCACCCCCTTCATCCGAGCAGCCCCCGGGATTGTAAAATGTGTTTCAACCCCTCCCAACATTGGCTTATATCAAAGCTAAAAGAACTTCAAGTCCAGAACATTTCAAAGCTTCAACTATTCACACATATTGAACGATAGTGAGCATGAATGAGTGCATAAAACAACGAGGCAACAATATAGTGTGCAACATCCAACTTACTTAGAACATTTCACTCCAAGCAAGAAATGCTTCACCAAAGAGATTACAGCCACAAAGAAAGTATTAAACTGCCTATTTATAAGCATGAAGAACGATAAAAAGTCGATGCTACATCGATGTTAAACTGGAACAAATAAAATAAATAAATAATGAAAAATAAGTTATTCCAGGATAGGTGAATCGAAAGTGTGGTATAAGAAGGAAAGAATGGAGAGCTGCATCAAAGCAATAACACGGAGATTAAATGTGTCTAAAAAGTGATGATTTACTATTGAGGGTCATGTTACTCATTAAGTGCTTGGTCGCTAAGCTAAGTAGCGACTACTACTAAACAAACAACCCGTCTTATGTCTTGATGGTAGATAAGACTGACCATGCACCTATAACACCTGCTACTGCCGCTGCCACCTGTATAGCCAAGTAGCCATTCAGACACCCTTGTGTAAACAAGTTGCGCGTATTGGGCGTCTAACTACATCAAACACTAAACATTACCGTCCTGTGCACTGAGAGTAAACCGGAAGTAGCTCGATGTTTGATTGATACACTGAGAGGGCTTCAAGATATTTGGTTTTGTATCAGAATTTCATTTCTACGATTGTCGTTTCAATAACTCATTAATATAGAAAAACCGTAACAAAACCAATCTCTGAAAGTTTTTTATTTCGTTTTTAACTGATACAAAAACAAAGTCCTTGTTGGAATTACATTTTCAATAACTTGGAACGTTCTCTATAGATGTTATTAAAACACTTGAATTAGGCGCGGTTTTAACAGTGAGGCTAAACCCTCCCCGTAAGTAGGGTAACGAATGAGAGGGGCAGCAGGAGAGAAACATGTCGGCCCGCGTTTGTTAGGTGATACATGTAGATACCTACGTGACCGGCCGACCAGCAACCTCATTACTTATTTAAATACAGTGGAGCTGTCTAACTCTAGAGCCCCCGAGTAAACCGCCTCAACTATTGATTACGAGAACTAAACTGCTCCACGGTGCTAAGTGCGATTAAAATACTTGATGTTCCGTTTTCATCCCATTCATTAACAAAGGCTGGTATTTATAAAGACAGAAAGAGATTCTGATTCGGTGACCAGACCCATAGAGGTGGCTCAGCGGTAAGACGCGGGACTATTCGGGAGGTCGCCGGTTCGATGCCGGCCACCGGCAATCCTGACTGAAGGTTTTCCTCAAAGGCGAGAGCTGGGATTGAATCCTGCTATTACAACACAATGCTAGAGACTTGCCTGTGGTCGGGACTCGGGACATGTTGAACCTGTGTCGTAATTTAGGTGTACACCAATGCGTTTTAACTACACCATGGTCGAGTTTCGTCCCACTAAGACTGCAAGAGTAAATGACAACCAAGTGCAAATATCTATTGTCGGCTACTTAAACGGATCCCCAATAGATTTCCCTGCGCTAGATTAGAACCAAGAGCCTCCCATGCAGCTAAATGACGTACGAAGAAAAACGCCTCCTCGGAGTTGTCTATATACACGAACGAAGCAGAGCGCGAGAGATGTTTGAAGAAAAAAACAATGGAGCGACGCGAGCGCCGCCAAGCGGGGCGCGGGTGAATTAATCTCGAACAGTCGCTGCCTGCTGACGGTCTCTTGCCATCCACTCATTAACTTTCCACCACCCCCCCCCCCCCCCTCTCTTGCCTTGCGAGGCACTATCACTCACTCAAAGTGGAGGACTACGGCATTGAGGAAAATATTATATTTCTTGCTTTTTGGATTCTTCGTCTCTGTGAAGTTTTGTTATTAGTTACATGAATTAATATATTGAAGTGGTTAGATGTTTTCTTTTTGAGAAAGTATTGGGAAGTTTTGTTAGACTAACGATTTATATTATTTTGTATCAAAGAGAGTTGTTTTTACCAACTATAACTTTGATAATGGCATAAATATATTTATTTAAACGAAGAAAGCATTTCAATCAAATGTTCTGCTGCGAGTTGCCTGTAAACAGTGTCGAGTGAGCGACGAGCACACATTTCAACGCCTTCTTGATAAGCTCTTTGACAGGCGCCGCATCGAGCCGACGGGTACACAGCGCACTGGCAAGGCCGTCGGAGGGGGGCGAACTTTTCAGCTGACTTGCAACATTCTTTTAAACAATAACATAGTTCATGGCACAAAGATAAAGCATCGAAGGATGGTTGGTGGTGCAAAGGTATCATACATACAATACTTTTTTTTTTCTTTTTTTGTAAGTACGTAAGTAATTGATCACATAAATATCCGAATTAAATACTACTAGTAGCATAGAAAGTATCTCAGAGCATAGCTATTTGCTTTATACTGAATGTTGACCACCAAGTTCTGCTTTTATACATTGTTATCATAATATACGAAATTCTCAAAATCAGGCCCGGTTTTTCAATCATGTCTATTACCAACATGAATAAAAATAATGTATTTACTATTTACAACTGATATTAAAAATACATTTTTCTAGTTCAAACTGATTTAGAGAATTTGTATAATATGATAGAAATGTGAAAAGGCGCAGATTGGTTTTAATTTTATAAAATGTATTAGGTATATTATTGTTGTATTGTGTGATCAATAAAGGAATATGTGATATTGGTATGTATATATTATTGTTGTCTATTGTTATTGTATTGTATAATCAATAAAGGAATATGTGATGTTGGTATGTATATATTATTGTTGTCTATTGTTATTGTATTGTATAATCAATAAAGGAATATGTGATGTTGGTATGTATATATTATTGTTGTCTATTGTTATTGTATTGTATAATCAATAAAGGAATATGTGAATGTTGGTATGTATATATTATTGTTGTATATTGTTATTGTATTGTATAATCAATAAAGGAATATGTGATGTTAGTATGTATATATTATTGTTGTCTATTGTTATTGTATTGTATAATCAATAAAGAAAGAAAGAAATATGCGAATGTTGGTATGTATATATTATTGTTGTCTATTGTTATTGTATTGTATAATCAATAAAAGAATATGTGAATGTTGGTATGTATATATTATTGTTGTCTATTGTTATTGTATTGTATAATCAATAAAAGAATATGTGAATGTTCGTACCTGTATTCACCCTTCACTTCCCTCCAATATTTCTAATCATTTGGAATTGTTGTTTGAGTTTGTTTTTAAGTTGAACATAATCAAACTGTAGTGCACATTACTTTTAATACATAAATTGCCACCTAAACCTCATCCCAATACCTAAATCTATACTCTTGTTTGGTACATTAAGGCCGTTGCAAGCAATTAATAATATAATTATTAAAATAGTAAATTAAACTAAGAGAAGCGGCTTGAACTGAATAATTACCGCGGAGCACCCTATATAGACAGGCACACAGCGAGGTGACGGGCAAACAGCGCGTCGTGCGGTCGTAGATATCTTCTGAAGGGACCGTGTTGATTATTTATTTAACATTCAGCGAAGTTCCTCACCCCTCGACGCCGTGAAGCGCTGTCGCTGATATTTCAAACTTTTCTTTATCGCTTTTCTGTTTTCCATTTTCCGACACGTTTCAGATGAATTAATTGGCCCGAAAGAGGAGGAAATGTTTGTTTTGTCTTTGTTGATTTATGTAATACATTTTTTAAATAATTTCCAGCAAGTCACTTGACGGAGACTCTTTTCGAACAACTTTTAATCCGTTCGATATGTTCCAAAGAAGTTAGTAAGATTGCTTTGAACTTCGAGCTTTCAAACGTTCCTCCATGTTTGCCTTCCTCAGTACAGAAGTTTTACAACTACCAACAAACTATGTAGCGAGCACCAACACCAGCTAAACCTATAAGTATTGGTTCGACATAGATACACATGCTCAGAAATAATCATATTTTTTCATTTTCATATGTGTTTTAATTATTATCATTACCATCATTATCATTGTTATAATTATTCCATTAAGCTGACAGGGTAGATAATACTCTGCTCACATGTGTTGGCTACATGCAACTCTGTACAGCCTAGGCCATCCAGCGCGTTGAATAACTTAGTCGCCAGTGTGACGTTACTGGCTATTTCAGTCCTACTTCATGGTAGTAATAAAACTAAGCAACAGATTAGCGACCCCGACCTTCGACGACATTTACCCTCCGAGATTAAACTAACCGGATATAAGAAAATGGAGAGAGACGCTTTCCGGTTTCTTTTTTTTTCTTTAATTAAACCCGTATCTCATTGAACGAAACACAGTCGCGACCATCGAAATAATTCCTAGTGTAGATCGGGACGTTTATGCCGACATCTAATACCATCTAATACAATATCTTCGTATAAATAAACAAGCACTTGGTAGCTATTGAGAGAGAGAGAGAGAGAGAGAGAGAGAGAGAGAGAGAGAGAGGGGGGGGGGATGCAATTACAAGACAAACTTGGTAAAGCTGTCGTAAAAACATTGCCTAGTCGCCGCAGCGTGATATAAAATGAAAAGCCCCGGGGTTGTCCGTTGTACAACTCACTTGAATGCGTAGACTAGCCTAACAAAGGACGTGACTGTCGCAATGCACAGCTTCTATATCTACTCTATACTCTACATAATACTCGAGACCTGCGACGCATCTCATATATTGTAAGCAACATGTTAATACGTCTACATTTAAGGTGATATACACTTAATAAATTATTAGATTAGATAATCATCCTCATACAACACTCATTGAAATAGTAATGCAAATTTTGCGAAAAATTCTTACTCAAATAAGTAAGCGCAATTTCCTCTTTTCTTTCTAATTTGTGAGGGTGAACTTTCTTGAAATTAGCGTTGACGACGAAATGTGAGAAAACGTTAATATATGTGTATGTATTCGAAACATCGATTAACTGCCCTACTCTGCGTTAATATTCTCTTCTTTCTCGTTTCATGATAGTAATAACAATAACGGTTATGTTTGGTTAATTTCTATCATTTTAGTGATAAACCGAAAGATTAGCGAATTTTAGAATAAAACATATTCGACTAAAACGCGAAATTTCACATTATGCAGGTATGTGGGGACCTTAACCACCTCCGTGTCTACACAGTCCCCAAGAGTGAGACATGACACGAGACGAGACGAGACGCCGAGAAGAGTCGATGTGTTAAAAATTGGTCTCACTTAGAGGGAGATCGCTTTTAATCCGAATTAAGAGTCAATGATTGAGACCCATAAAGCTCGAATAGTTAATTCATCTTAATGGTTCTCTAATTAAAAGGGAGATGAATGGGGACGACTCTGAATTCCTTTTGGTGGGATTTATTTGTTTTATTGTTGGACACCTGACTGAGATAACAACAGATCCCTCTTCTTCAGGTTAGGGACCTTGTATGTTGTACGGCCGCATGCAGTGGCGGGGAGGGGGGGGGGGGGGGTTGGCTAGAGATAAATACTGTCCACAGGAAACCGGCTCCACGCTCGACGCGTATGGATAATGCCACCTACAACGGCACAATTATTACGGCGTGTGAGAGAAATACGGTTTGCCTACTGAATCGGATAATTTCCCCAGATTCTTAGAGATACAATTGATTTTCGGTTTTATTTCACTGTAAGTGCCAAATAGGGCTACTGACGTCATTAATAGTGAATGTTATTTAACATTTATCGTACATTCATTGTAGACAATGATCCGAGATTTACGGGGGGGGGGGGGGGGGACTGTAGTCCTGTATACGTCATACCTCGATGTCGCATGGACTCAGACACTTTGCACACAAATGACCGCATCAGAGCACCAACCTACGATGAATGCACCCACACACACACCTGCACTGTGTGCAAATCACTGCCCGTAATCGAGTAGGCGGACTAAAAATACGCGCGGTGGTTATTTCTGTGCGCGAGATTACGCGTCGCGTCGCGTGTCGACCAACCAGACTAATGTTGCGCCGAGCGACGTCGAAAATAGCAACGCGACGCGTCGACAATCGGTAATGAGTTGTGAACACTTATATGAGTTATGAGCTTCGTTAGATGGCTGCAAGGTTGCTTTAGCGTTCTCTATTTTTAGTTGCATTGAATCGGAATACATTGCAAATGTTAAAATCCATGCATATATTTACATGACATTACAAGTGTATCTAATAGAGGTATTTAAGCAAAACAATCATAATTTACACTGTCGTAGGTTTTTGCGACCAGAGTATATTATTAAACTTGGCTGTCGTGTATGGATAGCCGCGAATAGGTTGCACTACTTATCTTCAGAGCTGATTCTTGAAGATTTGACAGTCAGAGTAAAACCTACTTTATGTTCATAATGTCATATATATATTTTGAAAATGTGTACATTATGTTTATTATTAAACTGATTGTGTATTGTTATAACATTATAATCAGTTAAGTTATTATTTTGTTTGTTAAATCCTTAATAATCAAATAACCACTCTAACGATTAATCTATTATTAATATTGAACAAACAGCCTGTAGTACTTACTAACTACACATGGATGTTCTCACTTCTTTAATGTGGTGAAGCATTCTTATAACTAAAACAGGCTGCTTTAAAAAATCGAACTACCCTTCCACCTTAACTGGTCCATAACTTGACCTCCTCATCCCCTTAAATAACACAAACGAGGTAAAACAATTTGTATTAAAGCATTGTCGATTGTCAACTCCACCAACTCGTTCCCGTGAACCATAAGGACGCCCCCCCCCCCCCCCGGCCCGTCATATGCACTGAGGCAATGCGCCGTATACAAACGGATCAATTGTGGGCTTACGGCTTTGAAGTTGTCCGTTGGGATAAGCCATGATTTGCTCGTCGGCTTCCCACTAAAGCGTTGAGATGTTTTCGCAAAGACTCCACTCTGGCTGGTTGGTTGGTTTACGAAATCAATGCCTACACCAATCACATTGCAGCGTTGAAGAGACCGTCTGACGTAGCTTCACCTCCACGCGGGCAGCGGGCACCACGTGTGGCATCTCTTCGAGGGTGTCTGTAAGATGTTTGGACGGCTCCATAACCCTTGAACAGCGTCAAGATTGCGCCGTGGACTGAATGACGTCACTACAGGAAGCCTCCATGCGTGCAGCGGTCACCACGTGTGGCATCTCTTCGAGGGTGTCTGTAAGATGTTTGGACGGCTCCATAACCCTTGAACAGCGTCAAGATTGCGCCGTGGACTGAATGACGTCACTACAGGAAGCCTCCATGCGTGCAGCGGTCACCACGTGTGGCATCTCTTCGAGGGTGTCTGTAAGATGTTTGGACGGCTCCATAACCCTTGAACAGCGTCAAGATTGCGCCGTGGACTGAATGACGTCACTACAGGAAGCCTCCATGCGTGCAGCGGTCACCACGTGTGGCATCTCTTCGAGGGTGTCTGTAAGATGTTTGGACGGCTCCATAACCCTTGAACAGCGTCAAGATTGCGCCGTGGACTGAATGACGTCACTACAGGAAGCCTCCATGCGTGCAGCGGTCACCACGTGTGGCATCTCTTCGAGGGTGTCTGTAAGATGTTTGGACGGCTCCATAACCCTTGAACAGCGTCAAGATTGCGCCCTGGACTGAATGACGTCACTACAGGAAGCCTCCATGCGTGCAGCGGTCACCACGTGTGGCATCTCTTCGAGGGTGTCTGTAAGATGTTTGGACGGCTCCATAACCCTTGAACCGCGTCAAGATTGCGCCCTGGACTGAATGACGTCACTATACAGGAAGCAATTCACAAGAGTGCTGCTAACTGACCCTCATAATAATAATTGCCCGCAAGTGAATAACCCCGACGTTTTCAGCCCGGCTAGTAACATTGCGCGGCTATCAATGTTATTAAATTACCATCGGGATGTCAAAAGAGAGTCGTTATTACACTACGATATAAAACACACAGGAAATATTGTTTGAATAAAAAGCAGAAAAGCGGAAAGATTTTGTTGAAAAGCAGATTGGTTCATTTAATTTCCATAGTTAGAAGCAGACCAGGCGATCGATTTGTTGGGCGCCCGCTGAGTTGATAAGGTCGAGTGCTGGGGGTACATTCGTGGGACAGCCAAACTGGTCGGCCGCAGTTTGTTTACACTCTCGCCCGCCCTTATCTCGCAAGGAGGGGGCAACTCTAGGGCGGTTAGCGAGATAATGTTAAGTAGATTGTCTTGCTGCCACCTACTCTATGCAGCAGCTAGTCCGCAGACCCTTACATCCCCTACCTTACGACCCAACGTGGACGGGTTTACCTCTAGCCTGGCGTATGCATGCTCTCTATTTATGAGTTGTACTATAAGTTTTGATAAAATCTAAAAATAAGATCTAGGCAAAACATGCACCATGGTGCAGTTTCTGCAATTTATATATTATTCTGTTGTTGGCTACATAAATAATAACAATATTGTGATTGAAAACTCAAAAATAGTTGACAATTAATGTGAAATCCCAAAAAAGGGAGATTATTAAATACATTTCTTACAAGTGACCTATGGTTTAAAGCCCGCGGAATACATAAAAGCTGTTCCTATCTACGTAGTCTATCCGTGTTGTTTTAAGAGCGCAGGCGATGAGATTTAATCTTGTTTCATAATTACTCGTTCAGAAAACGAACGTTTGGGAATAATTCCGAAGGGTCGGGACCGGCTCGAAGGCTGTTCCGAACAGTAACGAAGGGTCGGGACCGGCTCGAAGGCTGTTCCGAACAGTAACGAAGGGTCGGGACCGGCTCGAAGGCTGTTCCGAACAGTAACGAAGGGTCGGGACCGGCTCGAAGGCTGTTCCGAACAGTAACGAAGGGTCGGGACGGGCTCGAAGGCTGTTCCCAACAGTAACGAAGGGTCGGGACCGGCTCGAAGGCTGTTCCGAACAGTAACGAAGGGTCGGGACCGGCTCGAAGGCTGTTCCGAACAGTAACGAAGGGTCGGGACCGGCTCGAAGGCTGTTCCGAACAGTAACGAAGGGTCGGGACCGGCTCGAAGGCTGTTCCGAACAGTAACGAAGGGTCGGGACCGGCTCGAAGGCTGTTCCGAACAGTAACGAAGGGTCGGGACCGGCTCGAAGGCTGTTCCGAACAGTAACGAAGGGTCGGGACCGGCTCGAAGGTTGTTCCGAACAGTAACGAAGGGTCGGGACCGGCTCGAAGGCTGTTCCGAACAGTAACGAAGGGTCGGGGCCGGCTCGAAGGCTGTTCCGAACAGTAACGAAGGGTCGGGACCGGCTCGAAGGCTGTTCCGAACAGTAGAGCCCAATGAGGGGGAAACGACCTGGGTCGTTAATAGACCCCGAGCCGGTTAGGCACAGATTACGACGAAGAGTTGCGAAGAAGGAACTTATCAACCTTGCAATACTGTATTCCTTCCCATCGTAATGATTAACACATAATATGATAACGCATTTATTTTTTCAATTCTAACTCTGCTATGACGAACCAATCAGAACACAGAACAGAAGACTTACGACGGAAATCAAAACAAAAACTACTGTCTTTTTAGTCCATGAAAGTAAGTACATATTTAAAGCACTGGTTTGACTACTGAAACAAGCCTCTACAGGTGACTGTGTTACGAACCAGTTGTTCTGATACTTCACATTTCATTTCCATTTTGTCTTCACTCATCTTTTCAACCAACATGTCTAGTTCGATTAGGCCCACCGTGGTTCCTTCATTCCAGGTTCGAACCTTGTTAAAAACGTTTTATGTCCGCGCGATCTATCCCCTTGAGTCAATTCAATTACTATGATCCTACTCACCCCCCCTCCCCTCACCCCCACCCCCGCCCCCATCACTCATCATCCAGATTAGTCTTCGGCAACAATATAAATCAATGCACCCGCAACGCCTCAACCAGTCGGCGATACCAACCCGATAATCCAGGGCGGCCAACTGAATGTGAATAAACTCCGCCGGGAGTAACTTCCATACGAGGCCGACCCGACGCGGTAAGTAAGTAAGTACTCCAAAGAGCTCCGCACGAATATATACCCACTCGCAGATAAACTCTCTATGAATAAACTCAGAGTTGAACTAGTAAGTTCTCGTCGGTCGTTGTGTCGTTATGAATAATGAGGACTCCTCGTTCAGGCCAATCAGATTTCAGCATCGCACAAACACCAATCAGGTTAATAGTTAGAGATGCACGGCATTCATTTGCATAACCATAAAATGCTTTATTTTATCACCACCAATCATGGCCAAGTGGCCAAATAAGAGAACTCACTCACACAACGAATGTTTTAAGTGATACACTGCTAATTTACCGATATGTTGAAGAAGTGTTGAGTTGAATGTATTCTTTGTTGTGTACAGTGTACACTTTATATTCATATGAAAATGTCACACATACATTGCCACCTAAAATGGGCGTTTGTCTTAACAAATCTCAAATTTGAAACAAAAAACAAAATTCAATTAATAATAATAATATTATTACTAGATGTATTCATAAAAAGCTTTTCCAACTCTTTCAAATTATGCAAATAAAACAAATACTCCATGAACAATACTATGTCGAAATGATGAATTATCTTTCAACCGAATAAAGATTAGGAGTAATACCCCGTTCAGACTACAGTCCTTAACTGAAGTTAACTCCTTAACTGTAGTTACCGGTGCAATGTGAACGGAATGCAGTTAGGCTTAACTACAGTAAAGTGGGGTAACTACGTTCCTACAACTCAGTTAAGCATTTAACTGAGTTAACTTCAAGATCATTGCCCAGTCGCCGCCATGTAAAGTAATACAGGCAGTGGTCGTTGAGTGTGATCAAAAATAAACTCAGTTAGCTTAACTTCGGTTACGAAACGTAGTGTGAACGGGGTATAACGGTGATTTATGAACAATTGCGAAGACAAATAGTTATTTCCACGTGAAGACAATTCACGAGAAAGAAATAAAAAATTAGCAAGCTGAATAATTTACATCAAACTATCGTCATTCTTCATGAATTTTTAGAACGTGAAATTTCAATAAAAATAACATTTTTAAACACATCTCTCGTTATTTCGAGAGACATAAATAGATTCAACTATATTTAATTCATAAATCGTCATAAAAACCTCGCGATTAACCTCAATGCAATCACGAAATGTTTTCCCGAAAGATCAATCAGTCAGTTAATTGTGAGCGGGAAAACAAAACGCTTTTCCGCGCCGGGAAATGTGTGGCGTGGAGTTGCTCGCAGGTACAGATGAACATAGACCGGCCGGGCGCGCTTTAGTAATTAGCTAAGTTTGCCTCCCTCACCGAGCCGAGTGTTTCACATTTATAAATTTATCATTTTTGACAATATCCCAAACCGGCGTTTGGACAAGCCATTATTAATTCAAATCGGTAGCGAGCAAGTTCTCTGTAGGAACAGTTTGGCGCTGTGAACAAGTGTTTGTTCATAGCGAAGACAGGCTTAGCTAATTTTATCTACTTTCTTCTTTCAACGGCATTGCCAACCTGCCAGTTTTATTGAAGGTTTTTAACTCATGATTTTGATATAAATAGTCATATAATAATAATAATAATAATAATAATAATAATAATAATAATAATAATAATAATAATAATAATAATAATAATAATAATAATAGTATGCTACACATAAACTTAATAACCGCGAGTTTGCGGTATTTTCTCACTCACGATCAATGATTTGAATGCTGTCTCGCTGCTGTCGCCGTCGTGGTTATTAAAACTCCCCTCAATTTATATTTTGAATTCCTAAATTCATTTACTCAGCTTTTCGAAATATTATCCTCGGCAAGCTGTTTTCGTTTCCACTCGGCTGTCAAACAAATAAAGAAAAGGCAGGAGGCGCCGAAACCATTATTTTCTATTTTAGAACTTGGAATTGAATTAACTGAATCCCTGGTTAGCCAGGCTACCTGATCCCGCCACAGAATGCACTTGCTAAGAGTCGTATGTCTGCTGTATTATGTTTCACTCACAAACATGATTCCTGCAGACGATGAAGAAGTCAAAGCACTTGATAAACATTACTCCAGACATTCCATGCACTAATAATTCTGTAAGTATCCCCTGAGATGCAAAGATGAACCTGAGACTAGTAAGTTAATAATAGAAAACACAGTCTGGGATCACGTTTTGCAACAAAATACCTTCATACTTATAGATTATTTCTGAATTTAAAACTTTCACGAACAAGCTTCTATTCGATAAGGCATATCACAAATTATGAAAATTAAGACATATTTTAAACAATGTCTAAGCAATCATCAATTACGCCAAGTGTCCCGGGAAATAACTCGCTAGCGAATGCCTCTAAGCATGCAGCATGTTTGGAGCGAACATGCTCACGTTATTGACCGCGTCAGCCCGTGTTGTCAACAAGTTGGGACAAGTCTGATATTTGGTGGAGGCGCCGGGTCGTGTTAAGCAAGTGTTTTGCACCGCGCTCGCAGTGGCAAACACATCATTTACAACAACGATAACGACAGCGACAATAACAACTACATTTCAAAACTCTCGTCTTACTATTAAATAATAATAATAACAATTTATTTATTTATTCATAGCAGAAGAAATAAACATAATTAACGTAATAGTTACTATGATTTTTATAATTATTATAATTATAATAATAATAATAATAATAATAATAATAATAATAATTATTATTATTATTTTTACTATTATTATTATTGTTATTATTATCTTAACTAATAAATTGAAACGATTTTTGATGTTATTCTTACTATTGTTTCACTTGTAAATTACTTTTTACTTAAATCTGAATAGGATAAACATTTATAAATATAGGTACGTAATTCAATTAAATAGCAAACAACAACACAAATAAGTACAATAAGTAATTGGTTGCCTACTCTTGCATACGAATGCGGCGAGCGAATAGTTGTAAACCAATCAGAAGGCGGGATACGCGCCCCCAGGTGAGCGAATAGTTGTACACCAATCAGAAGGCTGGGATACGCGCGTTGGAGAGCGACGGAAAAGAAGTGAATGGAGTTGAAATGTTTTAGCTTTGCTTTGCTCTCTTGCTTGGCATTGTTTATTCGTGTGTACACTAACCACTTGTAAGCTACAGCGTACACAAGGGAACTTCCTGTTCAAACACAAATATGCAATCATCGATTTATTGGAAATGAATAAGGTAGCATTCGGTCGTCAGCGTGGCACGAAGGCTAAAGGGTTGTTACTGCAGAACGAGAACTGTCCGAACACTCAAGTCTCGCTTGAATAATGCTTTCTTTATTTGCAATCTATCAACGCTTGTCTGTTTGTTTTTAAATGGCCACAAACATTATTTCGTTATAAGTTGTTAACGTTGTCGTTCATTGGTTAGTGTATTATCTGCGCCCGCCAAGCCAATGCAACGAGAGAGCGACCTAAGTATAAACACATAATTTGACTGTTGGCTTCATTCGCTGCAGCGTTATCATATTTATGCAGATTCCAGCCTTCTTATTGGTCCAGAACTCGCGTGCACGAAAACACAAGGTTTTAGCCCCCCCCCCTGCATTAGGGTATGTCTCATGCCCCCCAAAATGTGTTTTATACCCGTGGATGAAACAATTCGCACCGCTAGAACTATAGATACATTTCCCCCAATTACTTCGTTATATCAATAAAGGTAAGTAAACGATGTATAGCAAAAATGAATTTTCACACTTCGTTATGTTTCAAAAACTAGTAACAACATTATTTGACTTTACAAAGAAATATCGTGTGTATAATGCGCCGCCAACAAAATAAGATATTGTTTTGAACATTTATTAAGAACTTTTTTACTATTTCCACTTGATATAAATTTATCTGTATGGATATTTGAGTAAATATATTTAGCTCCGGGTGGCGCCAAAGTTTCAATACTCTGGTTAAAAATCAGTTGGAGGTTGGAGTCCTGCAGGTAAATCGGCTTTTGTTTCGCGTGTAACGTCACAGTCGCTCTCTCTCGCTCTCTCGCTCTCTCTCTCTCTCTCTCTCTCTCGCTCTCTTGCTCTCTAAACGAGATCTCGAGCCACTCAGCTTACAAATCCCAGCGTCCAACACCGGCCGAAGTTAGACGACAAGCAGTGATAACTGTAGCGCATCCACCCACGCACAAGTCTGTCTGTGTAGACGCCACCCCTAGTCACAACACTTCACGGGTCAATCTAAGCCAATACACGGTCCACTATCTTCAAGATTTAATGCGTATTGTAATAATAATGAATTTATAACATGAATAAATAATAAAATTAAGTCTTTGGTGGAGGTGCCGGGTCCAAGATAGAAGTCTTTTCAGTCTGAAGTAGCTCCCAGGTCACATCGTTATCACAGAAACCCAAACAGTATTTAATACATTATATATTGATACCTCCCAAGCTTCATAAACCAGTAATACAAAAGTTTCTTATCTAAATGGTGTAGGTGCCGGGTTTAATATTCATTCGAAGTTGTTCTTTAGTAACATCATTTATTAGACGTTAATAACTTTATTTTCAGTCAACAAGGACACTTGAACGCATAAAGCAACACAGCTATAATGTAATGTAATGTAATGTACTTTATTTATTAGCTTAACAGCTATTTTGGCATCCTACATACATTTATTTTTTCTTCACCATCCACTCCCTACACTTAATTTTAAACAAACCAACACTATTTATTTCCTTAATTTCTATTGGTTACTGGTTACTGCCGTTTACTGGTTGTTTTTAAACGGCAGAAGGTGTTAAGTTATATGTTACGGTTTAAATGTCACTACGCTTTGAGTGTTCGACACATATAGCACGAGATGCGTAAGATTGTAATATTTTTGTTCTTCATCTTCAGCTTGAGTTCTGCAATGAAACTTACACAGTTCAAATGTACACATGTTTATATCTTTGTTTGTTTCCTTGTTTTAGTTGTAAGATTGAGTAAAGCGGTATTATAAACGTTGAAAGGCTTATTGAACAAAGCTATCAGTATTGTTATCAGAAAAGCAAATCGTTTGGTCTTGTACTACACCCCTGCTCCCACTTACCCGGAAACAAAAATCAATACAATTAAAACACATAAAATAAAGTCTTTGGTTGAAAACTATTTTACGTAGAAGAAACCTATGTAAGTTCATAAATACACGAATAGAAATCTCAAAACTATGATTATGATATTATGATTGATCAAGTTGTCAGAGCAATCTTCTGTACGTCTGCTACTCGAGGTCACTCCGCAAGGGTTCCCAATTGTAGGCTTGCTCTGTGCTCCTGTCACGTGACTGCAAGGACTTCCCAAGGACTCTTTTAAGGACTCAATCCCAGCATCCACCTAATGCGCCCAGCAAGGCTCGCCGCTCTCACAGTATTAGCAGCGGCGCGTCGAGTAATGATTACCGCGCGGTCTAGACGCCAGACCACAGCCTTGTAAATAAACAATGAGTAAATAAGACCGTGTTGTGCTCGCTGCAGTCATGTCGAGTCGGCGGTGCGTTAGGGCCAAGAGGGGGAGGGGCTATCACGTGATGAACTTCAGATACATATTTAGAAGGCTACTTACTTGTTTTCACCATGGCAACAACCAATGGGAAGCCTGGTTGCCATGGTGAAAACAAGCTAGTAGCTTACTAAATATTATCCGAAGTTTATAACACTGGGCATAAGTAGCTCGGAAACCTAGTGTATGTTTTATATTCGTCATTCGTTTCGTATATTTCTTGCTTCCAAGTAACATCGTATATGATCGCTTATTGATTCCCATTTATATTTATATTATTAATAAGCATAAGCACGTTTTGAATAATGAGTTGTTATATTAGTTATAGCTTGGGTGAAGAATTATTTATGGAGACGCTCTTTGAAAGAAGCAATTAATAATTATGGGAAAAATTGCAAGTAGGGGTAGGGGTACATTTGGGACGGGACTACATCCAGTGGAGGGGCTAGTCCGGCTTTGACTGCTTTATAGTGTATTCGTTTAAACGTGTAGAAACAAGTTAACCGTGCAGCGATTCAATAGCAATACAGTCAGTGAGTTGGCAAACGTGTTAGATGATCAATGAGAGAACGTCCACTATCGAAATCAGCTCTACAGTATAGCTGAGTGAGTAAACAACAGTTACACTTATTTATTTGATTTTGAATTTATAAATGACAAATTCGAATAATTCAAATAACGAAATAATAATCCAAAATGGCTGACTATAATAATTGCAATGGTGATATCATTCAAATGAACCATCCGCGGCCAACGGATGGACCGCGCGAGCGACGTACGGTGAATTTGATTTGAGCGATTTAGTAAGAAGTCGTTGATTGGCTTATTGTCCGGCCGTATGTCCGATGCTGACCACGTATTGGCTAATCTCTACGGATTACGTGGCCGGAATGTAGTCCGGCCGATACTTGACGGGCCCGAGGAAAACTACGACGAGGAAAATGTTTGGGAAACTCGACGATGAAAAGAGTTTGTTGGGTGACTTTTAGACTCTAATAGGTCTTTAATAACAGTGACGAGGTCGTTGACACAGACACTGCAGTGGCGAGTCCAATATGGTAATAGGGGTGGAAGGTCAGAGCGGAACATTGGGAAACCCAACTCAACCCCAGACAGTGCTCAAAAGACGATCACATAGCCTGAGTATCTTTAAACAATTTTTAAAATCGAAATTGTGAGTAGATACCGCAGATAGATATTACCAGGGTCCACAGACAACGAAACCAAACATGCAAGACGTTTGGATTACATCCGATGATAAAGATATAAGTTTATTCACAGTTGTTTTGAACATAAAACGTTAAATTCTGGAACTACTTTAGCTCTGACTTCTGCAGTTTCTACGGGTTGTCCAACTTTGCGTTAAAATTGTTCTCTATTGCTTTAAAATTAACGCAGGAAGTAAAATTATGTCATTCCGTGGAGATTTCAATAAACGTCAAACGTCGTCACAATCTAAGTTGTTTACTAAACTTATGTAATGCGTTTGAGTAACACACTTTCGTTACTATTAAACAATTACATTTATCGTCTAAAAAACGAAATTGTCATTGATGTAATACAATAATTGTCTACGAAATAGAGAATAATTTTATTCGTTAGAAATTACAGCCTGAGAATTTCTCATTATTTTCAGTGTTAACATTGATCAAGCGGCTTATCAAACGAATGACGTTTTTCTGATGATATTTGAGTTTTATACGTTTCAGATTTTAAATGCGTTGGTACTGAAAAGATTTTATGTTGAAGTAAATTTGTATGTGTGATAATATTACAGATTCAGATATTTCATCTGATATAATATGCCTTCTCCACTTTCCTTCCATCTTATGTAAAGCGCCAACCTGCTTTACAAACATCACGATTCTATTTACCTCCTTTACGATGGAGATGTAGTTATTCACGTTTCACTAGCCGACCCCTCTTCTCGAGCAGTATTCCTGTATTCCTGCACGCCGAGACCTAGGGGCATCTCAATGCCAACTCAGAGCTCTATCATAAATTGAGATTTATTTTTCCTGCAAAGCCAAAGGTAAGAGTGAGTATATTATGTATTATAAACGCTTCAAATCCTCCCGCTGAGTCTTTTTGGAATGAATAAGAAAAATATTCTATAATAATACGATATCGCGCTGAATGAAGCTGTTGCCAAGGTAGACACATCCATCACTTGCTTGGTCTTAGCGCGCACTGCTACAAGTACACGCAGTGGCGGACCGCGTTATACTAATATTTCTAACACGTTATTTTGTGTGTATAGTGTGTTTATATCACAGGGGTTTACTTGTGGAAAGCATTCCTTGCCCTGCGCTAGACCAACTAGCGAACATACAACATACACTTGTCGTTGGTGGATTCGAATTACTTTGGTGAACGTTTTATTACAAGTGTTGTTCTCTTAGCAATGCTTAGCTTTGTTTGCATACAACAACAGTAATCTAGAAACATTGGTGGGACGTCAGCACTTGTAAGACTATAGAAGTGAGGCTGATGGGTACCAAACGTGTATGAGTACTGGTCTATAGGGCCGACAACTCCGGCCCTGGTGCGCTCTAGCTCGAGGCCTCTACAACCAGCGGCTGAAGACTGTTCTGCAGGAGTGGATCCAACTCCAACAGACAACTGGCGCCATCTAGCACTCGTTACCGCCACTCTCACAAACAACTCTGCCTTTCACTCGGGCTCTAGTTCGGGCGGTCGCCGGCTCGAGTCCCAGCACCGATAGCCAGTCCTCACTGAAGCCTCTTACAACGTGTTAACTCAGTCATAATGCGAATAAAGGCCTTGTGATTGTTATTATGGTGTTTTGACTACTCGACAACTACGTCATATGACGTCGGGGGGAGGGGAAGTGTTTGGAGGAGAGGGCCAAGTACGAGGACGATTGTGAAAACTAGTATTCAAATGAGTTAGGGGACAGGTAAAGGGGGACAGCATTTTCTCGCCTCTTACGATCGGTAGAGGTAAGAGGGTCATACGGGGTGGTGGGATTGAGTGCTTTAAGCCCTTTAATGACCACCCTTATAAAGTCACGCGTATTTGTTTAGTTATAAAAAGAAAGATGACACCACTTGTTCACTGCTCAAGCTCCACATTACACTGCTTACTACTCTAATACTACACTAATACACTAATTACTACATAACTTTCACTGTTAACTCTTCGTTCTCGTCTTGTCTGAACCGAACAATGTTTAGCCCGGCTTGTTCGGCTGACTGAAACACATACCAACATTATTGAGTTTTTTTAATGAAAATTCCATAGTGGCATGCTCGCCGGATTTTCAATACAAACTGCAATAAGTGAGCGACAACCCAACAACAACAACAACAACAACACACAACTTCATGTTTACCCGCTAGCACAATAAATATGGGTATCGAACATCTTGCTCGGTCGAAACATTTGGGTATTTGTTTGGTATATATTATTAAATAGTAAACTAATCTCAACCCGGTTGTTTGTCCTACTCCCTTTACATTCGTCATGGTGGCACTGGCAACATTTAATGAAACAATTTAATGTCGATATATATATTCCTTGTCAAAAAAAGTACTGCATACATTTTAATTCAAAAATGTCTTCTCTAGTTCAACAGCAACAGCATCAATCTGCATTTACTGTAGTAACGTACGGCCGCGAACCGTTGCTCGATCACGGGTCCTTCTGCATTGTGGCTCGTTGGTTCTATCTCCGTTCCTTCCTATAGGGTTCGATTCCCGATCTTCTAAAGATACACATCCTCGTAGGAACGAGTCACATTTGTATAACATAAGTTATTGTCTGGATAGGAAATAAAATAACACACATTTATTTGGATTGAAATACATTATTCACAAAGGATTACACGATCCACGTCCTCCTTGCGTCATCGTCACGTTTACACGGAGACAGTCGGTCACGTGTTCTATACCTATATATGAAGCGTGCACGGAGCGGCTGCATTTCAACAGAGTCTAATATCGTTTACTTGACACCTCCCCACGCGCAACAACGTAATCTCGTGGATATGACAAGACAAGACACAGTCATGTTATTAGGTCACATTTTTATACAATAAAAACAAAGTGTCAGATGTATAAATGGAAAAGTGCCAGCGAGCGTTCTGTGTACAAGCGGAACGGGAGGGGGGAGAGGGGAAGAGAGTGAGAGAGGTTTTCTGAATACGCTTATTAGATTACAAGCTGTCCGTCTTGTTCGTCAAAGCTGGGATCGTTCCAAAAACCAAAGCGGTTTAATTAAGTGAGGAGACAACAATGTTATTGTTGAGGTAATATTGTAAGGATGGTGTTCTGATTCTTTTGGCAAATAACATGTTGATGCTATTGACAGGGGAGCTTAACGTGTCTAATATATGCAACAGAATCACTCCAGACGACGAGGGGAGATAGTGTCTGTACAATGGAACAGAACCGGTACAGTCTCTTAGGATACTTTTTCTCTTACAGAGAAACAAGAAGATCAAAGCTTTGTCCCACCGGAAAGAAAAAGAGGCTTTCAGTTTTATAGTTCAAGTTTTCGCCACCAGTGCCGCAACGCGAGCTGTTCTTGACGAGGCTGAAGCAAACAAAGAACTCGGGCTACCCTTTCAAGTTATGTTCCGACCACTCAAAGCTCATGAGATGAAACATTACATGTATATATTGTATAGTTTGTATTTGCAATTATTCTTAGTTTGTTTTTGTCAGATTGCCACTCCCACAATTCATGTCCATCAACGGTTATGTCGTATGTTATGCATTGGGGATGATTTTGTGATTTGATATAAATTATTAATCATAAGTTTTGTTTCTTAATTTTAATTTGATACGAACTAATAAAATATTATTTCCAGTTTAACATAAACGGCTAATATCAAAATGATGCCGTTATCTGCACCACTTCGAAGACGTGTTTGTATCACGGCTCCAGTTATATATCTGCGCAGGCCAAGTCCAACTTGATAAAAATAATTAATCTCAACAATATATGAATGTGAAACACGTCCATGCGCGGTTTTCCGTCCCGTATTCCGAAAACGTTTTATTCCGTTACGTAAATCATCTTAATTTCCATTTGTCTCACCCGAGCTGTTTTATTAATAACTTGATTTTCTCGGATTATCGTTCACATAGTGAGAGACTCCGTTGCGCGAATTACCGACATAGATTTTCGACCGGCGGCGTTGTTCGTAAATTCGATCGTTTTGTGGCCGGTTTGAATCGCCGTGAAATGGATTGCGCTCCCCCCGATCGATACGAGTCCCCTCGCTGGCCCCCTCCACCCCCCCCCCCCTCCCCCCACCCCCCGCCACGCTCTTCTAACCTCTTTACCGCGCGACACAAGCACACCTGACGCTTCTTACGGGTTCATTTCTATAAACCGATTGGGGTGATTATTTTCTTTTTATTTCCTACAGACTCGTTTTGTGTTTCGGATGAGTGAATGAGTGAATGAGTGAATGAGTGGCTGAGTGAATCTAACAAGTCTGCTCGGCGGAACTGATCTCGCATTGAGCTAATAATGCTCGTAACGAGCGCTAATCTGAGGGACGCGCGCGGTTCTACGTAAAGTAAGACTTAACCCCTTAACGAGAGCACAACGTTTACATTAACGAGTCACGTTACGTTGCGTTGCGTTGCGTTAAGTAAGCTCCCGTTATTTGGGGATTTGTTAAGTTATCTTATTATGGTATCTGAAATAATTGTTTGGAAGTCAAGTGAAAGAATTTACTTTCAAGAAGAGATATCGTTAAGTGGGTTTGAAGTCTTCATTTGATTCGAAAGACAATTTTCAACTCTGTCTCTTTTATTCTTTGTTTAGTTTCTGAAAAACCCATAGGTTAGGTTAGGTCAAGTACAGTAATAGAAAAAGATGAAAATGATTGATGAATGTATTCTCAAATGAAGCGTGGAAAATAATTGTTTTCTATCAAGGGTGGGTTGTTTCCAAATTCCTATCGGCCGTCCCCGGTGGCTCAAGTACATGCCCCAATGATCAAGGGACATGGGTTAGAATCCCGCATAAAGCGTGTGTTTTTAATCACCAAAAATAAAAATAAAACATTGTTTTAGGCCCAAGAACTTGACGGCGAACATATATTTGGTCTGGTCTACGACAAGTTTTATATTTTGTCTGTTATTCCAATTATCGGTTTCCATTATAAGACTAGGTGTATATTTATCAAACAAACATCAACATGAATAAATACACTGAAAGATATTTAAAATTAAAATAACCATTAAAAAAAATACTTTACTATATTGCCAACATCCATCAGAAACAGAATATGTCTCCATATTTCAAAGCAATATTTTTTCGTAACATATCAAACGAACATTAATTCCATTATTTTGTTCAAAGAAATACGTATTTTATTACTGGGCCCTTATTCTGTAATTATCCCGCTTTGCATGCGGGCCGATATGGAAACAATTGAGAAATAATAACACTAGTATTGGAACTTATTGAGGCAGTTATATTGTTGTGGAACCGCAATTGTTTCCATATCGCCCGCTTTCGACCCAAAGCGGCCCGCTTCCATAGCGGGATTATTACAGAATAAGGGTCCTGTCCACTCACTTATAGTAACTATTTTACTCCCCATGCAGTAACAATTTAGACACTTTTAGTATAAAATCTGGCCACCGAAGCGCTGACTTTCACTAACGGGATCTCTCCACTTTCCTTTGTTCCCTCTCCAAGTCTTTGACTGCCCCGTCTATTAGCCAGGCGCTAAAACTTTTCAATCCCAACTTAGGAACTTGTAACAAAGAAGGCATATTAACTACCGAACAAGGATTGGATATACCAAAACATTTCGGATATCCAAAATAATGAAACTAATTTCGAGAATAAAGCAAAGTACTCTAACTGTTTCTACAATACAAATGTAACTATAACGATATAATTACATTTCCGATATCCAAAGTGTGATAAAATCAATTTCTAAAATACCAAAAGTCAACTGTTTTAAGTCCACCATTAACTAGAAAACTAGTCTACTAAAACATTTACGAAACATTGCTAAATACTGACTTTGCTCACAAGTTTTTAATTAATTTTGTTTAAATAGTACTCCGGGCCAATAAACTACTTGACAACGTAGAAGAAAAGCACCCTCAAGTGGGCCGACTAATGCAGTACAGTGTCTGTATCGACGTCTACCTAACGAGTGACACACCTAAAGCACAGCCACACAGTATTTATAACGTCCGTCCACCGTAGCGTGACGCATCACACCGCCTTCCCAACTCTAATTATAAAACCTTACGAATCGTAAACTTTCATCGCGGTGTATATATATATATATATATATATATATAGACACACACTCTGTATTACACTCGCGACTTGGCTGCAAGTTCCGTCGTAATACTTATTGTCAGACTAATAAAAACTCTTGGCTTTAATTACTTCAAACTCTCAAGAAACTGTTATACCAAACTTTAGAAACAAAATAACAGAGGACAGTTTTATTTGTGTGTAATAAATCTCTAGCTATGTGAACACACGGTTAACTTGTGCACGGACAATGAGAAGTGCATGACTGTGGAAAATGCATCCACAATAAGAGAAACAAATACACTGATGTTATTAACGATCTCCGTTTTAAATGTTTGTTATGTTTTTATTATCGTGTTTGCGAGCGAATTATCTTTACCGGACGTGCATAAACGTGTTAAGAGACTAATGCCAGATTGATCCAATTTATAAAAGAGTTAACGTTTTATCGTTATACCATTTCCACGGAATATGTTTTTAATCTGGCAAATTTTAACTCAATTATAGGACCGCACTCGGTTTTGAATGAAAACGAACGAACGACGAGTGAACGCAAATATCAAATGTGCATAGATAGTTGAGGAGATAGCGAGTCATAACGCGTTTCAGAGCCGGTTAATGAACTGAATTCTAATTAGGAAAAAACACTCTGCCGGTTTAAAAGTGGTCTTTCGGGCGGAAACTCATTTCTGCAACGGCCGAGATCGTCGCGATTAGCCGTGTTGAAGGGATGTTAGAAGTGTGTCGTACTGAAACACTTGCTCGCACACTTTACTTTAGTACTTGACATACAATAAAACAAAAATAACTAGGATACACGAAATAGGTAACTTGCTATATACTGGGATTACGAGCTAAGAAAATTTGAAATTGATGCAGTGTAAATTAATGTGGCTAGCTCGTTGGACTTGTGGGTTTATTCCTGATTCCAGGGTTTGATTCCCGGTTCGGACTGGGTGTTTTACCTTCGACCATTGCTTTTGTGTATGATAAGGGCATATACATGTAAACGGTGACTTTGGAGCCGTCATAGCAACGGAGGACATAGTAAATGGAGTAATAAAAGTACCCCTCCTAAAATCTGTTCTTGTAGCTGAGTGGGTATAGAGTAAAGACAATAAATACAAATTCATGTACTTGTATATTTATAATTGAACGTTTAGAAAATAAATACAACCGCGTGGACTCGAACCCGCAGCCTTCTTGTGCCGCTATATCTCTCCGCCATCTGTGTAGTACGCTCGCTGCATATCGTTTACATAATCTAGCATGCCGTGATTCCTTGCCGGGTCGTTTAGGGGTAACAGTTTGATTGGTGTAAACGAAGCCCAGAATCAATGGGAGGCTTGTGCACTTTCAACTCGTTAGATATAAACTACCCCCCTCCCCCGCGGAGAGCGAGCGAGGGGTGGCGAGGGGGCGAAATCACGGCCGCCTTTGTTTTCATCGCATCTATGTAATGAATGAAAGCCGGCACTGTACATCCCTGCACGCGAGGGGGGTCGCCAATCGATGCTAGCCCATATTGAGGGACGATCTATCAGATGGATGACTGGGCAAAGCTGTTCGCATAATATCGGACTAACTGAATTCAACACGGTAAATAAATAAAGTAAAATACAAATATATATCGGCTGGTATATTTGGTTTGATGACTTGTTGCTATGTTGTTTTGTGCAGAAGGTAAATGTTTCGATTATCATTCATTTTAAACATTCCACATCCGTTTATAAAAACACTATTGACGTCATGGTTGAAGTTTCCGAGACGGTTTTATCTGCATCGTCAGACGCTACTCGTGCGCTCAATGGATGTCTGACGACGGAGCGTGAAGTGACTTGGAATATTAATAGTTTTTTTTTCTTCACAAAGAAGAAAAATGTTCTTTGTTCATTTTTTCGACTTTCCATCTTTTCAGAGTTTTCTTCAACTTCATTTTCCTGCAACTAATTAATTGTTTTCCGCATTTCTCTCGAGTCCAAATGTGTACAACAAAATATACTTTCTTATTACTGTATTTCAATTCCTGCAATCGTGTTCTTACTGTTAATGATGTTATACCGTGCATACTTTAGTAATCCATATGCACGCGTCATGTTTCCAGATTTCTAATGCAGCTGTTTGTATAAATGAATATTATTCGAAATGTTATGAATTTCGTTTTTTAATCATTACAAATGTGAGTGGTTTTATGCATATCTGTTCAGCGACATTTTTAACACAATAGAATAGCTACAATAGTTTTTCAAGAGGCATATTTGTTTTTCGTGTGTTTGAAGAGTTTTTTTCCTTTTATATTTCGTTGATATTTAGTCGTGAAACCTCCTTGGTCCAGTATTGATGCTGAAGACAAAGGTTGATGTTATTACCGTACCGAGACTAAAACATCTGTTTGCGGTAATACAAATAAATCCAGTTGGACCAACTCGTTCTTATATTACACAGGTTTAGTACCTTTCATTTGAAGCAACGGTGCATGTGCAACGAATACGAGAACGGCTACGTACGAGAAAACCTCTGCTCAACACAATATTATAAAACATCACCACAATATTATACGGTTTATAGAGTTGCCATAGCAAACTCACAATAGTGTTATTATAAGTTATAACCAGACCAGACTCAAAAAATAAAACGAAATAGTGTTGGTATACAACAATAGTGAGCGTCTGGTTTACGCTCTAGTTGGTTGGTAATCGTGTCCGCGTCGGTTGGTGACGTTATTACGACTGTCTGAGAGTTTCAGAGGGGGCGTGAGCCTCCCCAGTACTCTCCAGTACTCTCCAATACTCTCTTCTTCAGAGAAACATTTAAAGCTGCTCACGCCTCGGTCTACCCCTTATCTATACGCATTATACATAATTTGCATCAGTATAATAAACACATTTCACAAGCGCAACTGTAACAAAAACAGTAATAATTCAGTACAATATGAGTATGAATGTGTGCTTAAGTTTCTAGGACTTAAGCGGCCGTCAGCAGGGAAGTTAAAGTAGGAAAAAGTAACAAAAAGTAAAAAGAAAAACTGGACGTAGCTTAGCGGCTGTCAAACGGAGAAGTCAAAATATTAAAAAAGCAAAAATGTAAACAGAAAAAGTATTATTCTTTACAGATAGAGAGAGGCAAGTAGCTTATGGAACTTCCCGTTTGCCGTCACCCTTGGAAGTCCCATAAGTTCTCTACTATATGCTTTTTACTTTTCGAAATTTCCCGTATTATTTTCCGTATGAAATAAAACTAATATTACAATAGTTTGTCATTTTACACCTATAATAAGTCAATAAAGTTGCCATATGGATAACCTTCTGACAAAGAGACAATGGACAACGTTTTATTAGAATTGTTGCACTCACATTACGTGCATAAAACAGGCTATAGTTAACACCCGTGCAATACACAGAACGCAATAACAATGTGTCACGAGACTCGGCGGGTAAATTGGCAACACTGTATAATATGTGGAGCCGGAAGGTCTGGCAACCCAGTCTGGCCAACATTAATTTATTATCATTGCCGTCGTGGCAGATAATGTAGCGAGCGTCGCACAGCTTTTACTTGGGGACCTGTGGATGCATGTTTGGGGATTATTTCGTGACATTGGGCACACTTTTTTCTTGTTTGAAATGCATTTCATTTGGCCAGGTCTAGGGTTCAGACTAACTAATTCATTCGTCTGTATTGGACGATCGTTTTCCAAGCTCCATCACACAAATTGAGTTTAACATTATTTTATTGTTGTAATTGTAATACATATAACCCGTGTTAAGATGTATAGACACAAATGTCAATATGCTTCTATGTGTTAACCTTATTTAAATCTATGCTTACAATTAATTCCATTTATCTTTGTTCAAACTATTTTCTACCAAACAAATGTTGTAGATAATATATAATGTACGCACGTTTTATTATTATATTGTTCTTTTATAAGGTTTAGAAATGTTTCAAAGGACTGGTGAAATCCATCCGAAATATAGTAATTCTTTTTTAACTCAATTTCTTTAGTTTTTATTTCTTAAGGCTGGTCCACACAGATTGTTTAAGCATAAGATTTAAGGTTTTAAGACGTTGTTTTAAAAACAA